>CM046009.1:9199775-9799775 GCA_025175895.1 Wurfbainia villosa
TTTCAGGGGGATACAGATCCATGGATTGCTCGTGCATGGATAGACAATTTAGAAGATTCATTTGGATATATCACCTACATGGATGCAGAAAAGGTGGAGCTTGCCGTGTATTACTTACGAAGTCAGGCCCTCATTTTGTGAAAAATGCAGCGGACGATTTTCGAGGGACAGAACATCACTTGGAAATAGTTCCAAGAGGCCTATGAGAGACAGTATTTCCCCACCTATTTCTGTATGGGTCATCATCAAGAATTCCTAAACTTTAAACTAGGCAATCGAAGCATCATGGAGTATAATGCAGAGTTTAGTCAACTTGCGAAATTTTGCCCCGACCTGGTGGCACAGGACTACAAACAGATGCTCCAGTTCATCCAAGGTCTTGCAACCTACATATGGATTAGGATGTCCGAATCGTCCATTGGTACCTGTTGGTGCAATCGACCTAGGACTCGAGTTTGACTCGAACTATATTTTGATGTTAGACAAAAAATATGACATGGGATTGTCATGGGAAGTCCAATCATGGGGCTTGGTGTTGGGAAAATCCAAGCATAGGGCTTGGTGTTGGAAAGTCCAACATGGGTTGGCCACGTAAGTCCAAGTGTATAGCCTTGGCTGTGAAAGTCCAAGCATAGGGCTTGGCATGGAAAATCCAAGTATAAGGCTTGGTGTGGGAAGTCTTGAGGACTTGGCAAGTTCACTAGGCTCGGGGTCCTTGAGTTTGTGAAGGATGGCATTGCGAAGTTGTGCGCTTGCTGCATCCGAGGGACTGCCGGATGGGGAGTGAATGGAGTGAGGCCCAAGGGAAGCAGATTTCGAGGGCAAGAGACCCGAAGGATGGCATTGCGAAGCCGTGCATTTGGTGCATCCGAGGGAAGAGAGCTTCGGTGGGGAACTCTATAAGAGGATGAGGTGGACTTGGCCAAGTGGCTAAGACTTAGTGTTAGATGCTCAAACTTGTTATTCGAGGGTTTACCCGACTGTCAGATGCTCAAACAACTTGGTGTTTGAGGTTTTACCCGACATCAGTCGACTAGTATAGATACCAGTCGACTGCTCCAAGTTGACTTGGGTTCGACTAGTGTTAAACTGTAGTTTTGTGGCCTGGTAGTTGACTGCCAAGGATTGGCAGTCGATTGATGTCGATAGTAGTCGATTGCCAAGGGATGGCATTTGACTAATGGAATGTCGAGAACGCGTAGCCGATCGGCTGGCTACTGTGTCATCAATGATCGTGATGAAGGATCCATTGGAACTTGTACGAGATTATTGAGTCGTTGTGAAACAATGACACTATAGGCAGTCAACTACTAGGCGCAAAATCAGTTCGATGCAGGTTATCTAAGGAGCTCCAGATGGAGGATTTTGCAAGACTTTTAGGGAGATTTTAGAGGGGAATTGCTTCTGTATTTTAGTCCTTCAAGAGCAATCTAAAGCAAGCAACAAGCAAGTGTTCAAAGCTAAGTTTATAAAGTGTTCTTTACTTGTATTTCTTCTTGTATTTGTGTTTTCTTGTATTACTTAGTGTAATTACTTGTATGAGGTTTCTCCACCTCCGACGTGTTGTTGAAAAGGAGTTATTGTTAGTGTCGTGCGCATAATAGGAGCTCGTTGAGCTCACCCGTGGAGTAGGAACCCTAAGGTTCCGAACCACGTATATCTTTGTGTATTGTGTTTGCTTGTGTATTCGTTTTCATTTCTATTATTCCGTTGCGTATTAACGAATATTGTAGCCAAGCTCACGAGAAATGAATGACTTCCACCGTATACACGAATTAGGGCTATTCACCCCCCTCTAGCCGATCACCGATGATCCAACAAGTGGTATCAGAGCGAGGAGCTTGTCGAGGATTAACTGCCAACACAAGCATGACAAGATGGCTGGCTACAACCTCCAACCACCAAAATTCGAAGGGGACTTTCAATGGTGGAGAAGAAAAATGGAGGTATATCTCGAAACCGATTTTGATTTCATGTTAATTCTAGAAAATGGTTTCGAAATGCTTAGGGATAAAAGCAATAGGCAAATTGAAAAGGCAAGATTGACCAAGGACCAAATGAAAGATTTCAAGACAAATCTCAAGGTAATCACATTGCTTAGTGATTTGATTCCTAACAACATTTGGTCTAGGCTAGGTGAATATAGGGATGCAAAGGAGCTATGGCATAAGGTGGTAAAATTCAATGAACATCCCAAATCGGCACAAGTAGAGGAAGAAATCGAGGAAGAAGCCGAGGAAGAGTACCCATCAACATCCGGATCCGAGGATGTTGAAGAATTTTCATCCACATTTGAAGATGTGGATGACTTAGTGGAGACCTCCACCTCTAGCATTGAGGGGTAGGAGAGGACTTCCATTCCGGAGCAAGGTCAAGACGAAGCATCTACCTCTGGAAGAAGTGATCAAGAGGCTTCCACCACCTCCCTAGGTAACTCATGCATTATAATTAATAATAAAGATCACATAATTTGTTTTGAGTGTAGGGAGAAAGGGCATTACAAGAGTAAATTCCCAAAATTGGCTAAGGAAACGACACCGGCATCAAAAGTCAACCTAAAGTCAAAGGATGCCGGTGTCCTCGCTAGAAAGATCAAAGAGCACATTGTGTGCTTTAAATGCAGCCAAAGAGGACACTACCGAAGCCAATGCCCTAGGGGGAGGAAGAAAGGGCAAGAAGGGGCATCTCATGTAGGGGGAGCATCCAAATGTAAATTTAATTAATGCACCTTCAATTTCTAGAACTAAGAAGCATGATAACAATTATTTTAGTTCATTTGCCATTATAAATGAAAAGCATGCTAGTAGGAATAAATATTTTTGTTTAGGTGTCAAGCATGTTAGTTTACCTAAGGACTGATGGTGAGGGGAAACTTCGCTTCCCCTTTCAACTTAGTCGTGTTGGGTTTTTTCGAGCCGCAAAAACCGCTTTTTACGTTGCGGAAACCTCGGAATCCCCGACCACGGATCCGTGCGAAGATATATTAAAAATAAAATATGTATGTGCCTACTAAAAAAACCTAGATCTACCTTAGATCTAAGAGGTGAGATCATTACCCTCGATGCGACGCCCTTCGCAAATCCCGCTGGTCCAAAAGGGTTGCCAGAACTTGAGAGTGTCAAGTGCACACTCCTCTATTGGTATCCACAGAAGAAATAGGTGGAGAAAAACACACCCTTGAGTGTGCTAGCACTCTATGGATGGTTCGGCAAGATGGGGAAGGAGAGGGAGAGCTTGAGAGGAAGAGCACCAAGCAAGAAGATGATGGAATGAATAACTCACCAAAATGAATTCCTCACTAATGGAATGGTGGCCGACCACTTCATGGAAGGGGGGTTACATGCATGCATGTAACTCCCAAGACCCTTGGTCTCCTTCATGATGTGGCACCAATTGACCATGTCAATGATGATGTGGAGCATCATCATTGGCCGTCCATGCCAAGTCATCATCATGACATGGCATTTGGTCAAGTCAAACTTGACCTCTAATCTCCCATGGTTGATCAAATCTAACCACTTGACTAAAGTCAATTTAATTTAATGAATCTCTATTCATTAATTTAAATTGATTTGATGAATCAATTCTAAATTAGACTCATTCAACACTTGAATCAACTTGAGTCCAACTCAATTAGTCTAATTTGGATTACTCTTAATCCAATTTGGTTCATCCCATGAACCTAATCCTCATGGTTCATCATATGAACCTAATCTCCATCTAATTGCTCTTATGTGTGTGACCCTATAGGTTCTTGTAACGTTAGCAATGTCCCTAAACTGATTTAGGAACATAAGCAATGAGCGGTATCTAGCAACACATCATTGCTACCCAAGTTACAAGAATGTTGAGCTCCAACATCACCTTTGTGACTATTAATTGTGACTCTCACAATATGTGACAATGTCCCTCTATCCTTGACATCTAGATTGACCAATTGAGGCATAGACCGTGTCATCCTCGGTACAATCTAAATCTTGATGTCCATGTAGACTCACTCTAATCAAATGAGCTCAATATCTCATATTGACTCATTTGGGCATGGCCTTGCACTTCGTGGTCTCACTCTATCAAGAATATCGATGTCACCCCCGTCATATAGGAGGGATAGATCCCATCTACATCACTCACATCCCTCCGCATAATTTGTTACATACCCAGTAATCGCCTTTATAGTCCACCCATTTACGGGTGACGCTGATCAAGCCAAAGTATGCAACTCTTATGTAGGGAACCATGGTGACTTCAGGTCTAAGGACTAATAGTCATACTAATAGCCACATGAGAAAGTATATGACACTCATATAACGATCCATGATACTTTCTCATGGCGGGTCATTCAAGATATTCTCCAATGCATACCCATGTGTCAACTTGATATCTCATATCCATGACTTGTGAGATCAAGTCATCGTGTTGACCTACATGTTAGTCTCTACGCATTAACATTGTCCCCGAATGTTAATACTGACTAGGAATGATTAAGAGTAGTGTTCTCTATATCATCTCATTATCGATTCAACCAATCGATTGATATAGATAAGAACCTACTACTCAAGGACATTATTATATTTAGTTATTTGGCACCAATACAAGTAAATATAATAACCATGCCTTTATAAATAGGAATATGATACAATAAAGTCCATACAACAATCATCACATGATTGACTCTAGGGCTTTCACTAACAATCTCTCACTAGCACTAGTGCCAATCACTGTAGTATCTAATACCCAATGACCTAGTGTGACCATCGGGCTTTTTCTGTGTCAAAGCCTTGGTCAAGGGATCTGCGATGTTAGCCTCTGTGGGTACTCTACAAATCTTCACATCTCCTCTATCGATAATCTCTCGAATTAGATGGAAGCGCCGTAGTATGTGTTTGGTCCGCTGGTGTGAGCGAGGTTCCTTAGCCTGTGCAATCGCTCCATTGTTGTCACAATAAGGCTCTATGGGATCTGCAATGCTAGGAACCACCCCAAGCTCAGTAATGAACTTGTGGATCCAAACTGCCTCCTTTGCTACCTCAGATGCAGCGATATACTCGCCTTCTATTATAGAATCAGCAATTGTGTCATGCTTTGAACTCTTCCAGCTCACAGCGCCACCATTCAAGCAAAACACGAACCCTGACTATGATCTATAATCATCCTGGTCAGTTTGGAAGCTGGCATCGCTGTAACCCCTTACAGCTAGCTCCTCATCGCCTCCAAATATCAAGAAATATTCTTTAGTCCTTCTTAAGTACTTAAGAATATTCTTGACTGCTATCCAGTGACGCTCACCTGGATCTGACTGGTATCTACTCGTCATGCTCAAAGCATACGAGACATCAGGACGAGTACATAGCATGGCGTACATGATAGATCCTATAGCAGATGCGTAAGGGATCTTATCCATGCGGTCTCTCTCCTCTCTAGAAGAGGGACTTTGAGTCTTCGAAAAACTCACACCATGTGACATCGGCAGAAGTCCTTTCTTGGAATTCTGCATGGCAAACAGAAGTAATACCGTGTCAATGTATGTACTCTGACTTAGGCCAAACAATCTCTTAGATCTATCTCTATAGATCTTAATGCCTAGAATATAGGTTGCTTCACCTAAGTCCTTCATTGAGAAGCACCTCCTGAGCCAAGTCTTCACAGAATGTAGCGAAGGGATGTCAATCCCAATGGGCAGTATGTCATCCACATACAATACAAGGAAGACAACTGTGTTCCCATTAACCCTCTTGTAGACACAGGGTTCATCTTCATTCTTGATGAAACCAAACTATTTGATTGCATCATCGAATCGAAGATTGCAGCTCCGAGAAGCTTGCTTTAGCCCATAAATGGACCTTTGCAGCTTGCATACCTTCCCAGTATGCTGTGGATCTACAAAACCCTCAGGTTGTGTCACGTACACATCCTCGAGTAAGTTTCCATTCAGAAATGCGGTTTTGACATCCATCTGCCAGATCTCATAATCGTGGTATGCTGCAATAGCAAGCAAGATCCGAATGGACTTAAACATCGCCACTGGAGAAAAGGTTTTATCATAATCAATACCATGAATTTTCTTGAAACCTTTAGCCACCAATCGACCCTTATAGGTATGCGTAAGTCCATCCATGTTAGTCTTTCTCCTAAATACCCACTTACACCCAATGGGTTTGACCCCTTCAGGTGGATCAACCAAAGTCCATACTTGGTTGGTGTACATGGATTCCATCTCGGATCTCATGGCCTCTAGCCATTTCTCAGAATCTGGGCTCATCACAGCTTCCTGATAAGAGGTAGGCTCATTCTCAATGAGCATTACGTCATCATGGTCAGACAAGAGAAATGAGTATCTCTCAGGCTGACAACGTACCCTATCAGATCTGCGAAGAGGTAGGTCTACATGAACAGGTGGTTGTTCCACAACTCTTTGTGCAACAACCTCATCACCCACAACACTTTGTGGTTCCTGTTCAGCCTCCATCAAGGCCTCAGTGCTATGGTCCTTATCTTGAATTTCTTCAAGATCCAAGGTACTCCCACTAGTTTTTCTAGAAACAAAATCTCTTTCTAGAAAAACCCCAGTCTTTGCCACAAACACTTTGTGCTAACTGGGAATGTAGAAGTAGTATCCCTTTGTATTCTTGGGATATCCAACAAAATAGCACCTATCGGATTTGGGTCCTAGTTTGTCTGAGACTTGACATCGAACGTAACCCTCACAACCCCAAATCCTCATAAAAGACATCTTGGGATTTCTCCCTGTCCATATCGTATATGGTGTCTTTATCATAGCCTTGGATGGTACACGGTTAAGGGTAAAGGTTGTTGTATCTAGAGCATATCCCCAAAAGGATATAGGAAGATCTGCGTGACTCATCATAGATGGTACCATATCCAATAGGGTACGATTCCTCTTTTCGGATACACCATTCCACTGTGGTGTTCCAGGAGGAGTGAGTTGGGATAGAATCCCACACTCAGCTAGATAGTCACGAAACTCATGGCTAAGGTATTCTCCACCTCGATCTGATCGAAGTATCTTAATACTCTTGCCAAGCTAGTTTTGTACTTCATTCTTGAATTCTTTGAACTTTTCAAAGGATTCTGATTTATGTGTCATAAGATACACATAACCATATCCACTAAAGTCATCAGTAAATATAATGAAGTACCTATAACCACCTCTAGCTGCAACATTGAAAGGGCCACATACATCACTATGTATAAGTCCTAACAAATCTGTTGCTCTTTCGCTGTGTCCACTAAAGAGAGTCTTAGTCATCTTGCCTAAAAGGCAAGACTCGCATGTCTCATATGATTCAAAATCAAATGAGTCTAGCAGCCCATCCTTATGGAGTTGAGATAAGCGACTCTCATTTATGTGACCTAAGCGACAGTGCCAGAGATAGGTTTGGTTCAATTCATTTGACTTGAACCTTTTGGTACTTATGTTATAGATAGGGCTCTCTAAGTCTAGAAAATAGAGTCCGTTCATTAGAGGTGCACTACAATAGAACATATCATTTAAATAAACTGAACAACATTTATTCTTTATTATAAATGAAAATCCTTTCTTGTCTAATCAAGAAACTGAAATGATGTTCTTAGTTAAGGCATGCACATAACAACATTCATCTAATTCTAATACAAGCCCAGAGGGCAGAGATAGATCATAAGTTCCTACAGCAACAGTAGCAACCCTTGCTCCATTGCCTACTCGTAGGTCCACCTCGCCCTTGTCAATGCCCTGCTATTTCTCAGCGCTTGCACATTGGTACAAATGTGAGATGCACATCCTGTATCTAATACCCATGATGAAGAAATAGATAGATTGACTTCTATAACATTTATACCTGAAGTAGAAGTCTCACTTCTTTTCTTCTTAAGATCTTCCAGGTAAGCTTTGCAGTTACGCTTCCAGTGTCCAGCTTCCTTGCAGTGGAAGTAAGCCCCTTCCTTGGCTACCCCTCCTTTGGGTTTAAGTTCTTTGCCTTTGCCCTTGGCTTGGGACTTTCCCTTACCTTTAGGCTTGCCCTTGCCTTTCTTCTTCTGCACCATCAAAATGGTGTCAGATTTTCCCTTCTTAAGGTTAAGCTCAGCAGTTCTCAACATGCTGAGCATTTCAGGCAATGGCTTATCAATTTCATTCATGTTATAATTCATGACAAATTGATTGAAGGCTTGTGGCAAAGATTGCAAGATCAGGTCAGTGGCCAGCTCTTGGCCAAGTGGGAATCCCATCCTTTGTAGGTTCTCTACGTACCCAATCATCTTGAGTACATATGTACCTACGGGAGTCCCTTCTTGCATTTTGGACCCAAATAATGCCTTAGAGACTTCATATCTCTCATGCCTAGCTTGTCCTTGATATAGTTGACGAAGATGTACAACCATATCATAAGCATTCATGAACTTGTGTTGCTTCAGAAGGTCAGAGTTCATGGTCGCGAGCATAAGACATGACACATCTAATGCATCATCTTGATGCTTCTTGTAAGCATCTTTGTCAGCTCGTGAGGCAGTGGCAGGAGGTGCCTCCGGAATGGGCTTCTCCAGGACGTACAACTTCTTTTCTTGGGTGAGAACAATTCTCAAGTTCCTGTACCAGTCCAGAAAATTTGCTCCATTGAGCTTGTCCTTCTCAAGGACAGAACGCAGAGAGAGAGTGTTCGTGTTTGTCGACATAGTTATCTACAACATACAATGCAGAGAATTAATATCATATTCCTTTTATCATTTAATTAGGCCTTTAATCAAATGATGCTCCCACTAAATTATAGGAATTTTGTAGAATCGAGTTATTGTTGTGGTCAAACCACATTACTAGATTCATACAAACTAGCTATAATTCTTGTGAGACAAGATCCACATCATACTAAGCCTTGCGTTAGCTTTGGCTAAATCGCCCAAGACTTAGTACGATCGGTGGGTAACACATTACCGATTACATCTCTATGCAACTCTTGTTTATAGGATCAAGACCCACATTTACAAAAGACCTTGAGTTAGCTTTGGCTAAATCGCCCATGATTTAGTGTAAATGTGATCTTAACCTATCTTTCCAACGATTGGAATATGCCTATAGTTTTACACGATCCAATTGAGTTTAACTAGTTTTGCTCAATCTAATTAAGCTTACTCTAACCCAAGCGTGATAGGCGGGACCAAGATTGTCCCTCCGCACCCTACCAAGATAATATGTGTTGCTCTGCTTTGGCAGATTCAACAACAACAAATGATCGAGGTAGTGATGGGTATCAAGGCTCGGTAGGCATTTTCGAGTTGATTTGATTATGATCTAATCTAATCGTAATGTGTATCTTATATGACTTTAGGCCTTTATTATCCTATATTATCATGCATCACATAAATACATTCATTATTCTAGCATGCATCATATACATACAAGAAAATTATCCTAGCATGCATCATATACATACAAGCATTATTCTACTAGCATGCATCACATACATACAAGCAAAACCAATTAAATATATATATATATATATATATCAACATATATATATATAATTAAATGTGATATAGTCATGGCCCTACTACGATCTTCTCAAGCCAATGAGAAGATCGGACGGTCAACCTAAGGCTAGCGGCTTCTCCAACCGCTTCCTTTGATCGCCATGTGTCGTCGTCACCCTTCTCGTAATCTCGTCTTCGAGTGGACTTTCGACCGCTCCATTTTGTACATTACAAATATGAAACTCGAGTTACATTTGAGTCTAAAACTATTTACAACTAGAATATCAAAAGAAGAGGTACGACGCGCAGGTCGCATACACTATACAACACGCACAACCACAAAACGGCACGCAGGCCGTATTATGCATTACAACACACATAATCCAATTAAATTGGGGTCATTGGGACATGACAATCACAGAATTATACATAATTCTAAATTATGTATTTTTACAGAAATTTCTATAATTTTTCCTAATTTTTTTTTTCAAATTAATGAGTCACCTCTCCGTAATGGTCCCGCTAAGCAGTTTCTGGGCGCGATCGCGGGACAAAGTCCCTTTCGGGGATAGGGGCAGCGCCCATACTCGCAAAATTAACTTTGCGAGTGTCCCTACTGCGATCCTATAGCGACTTAAGTCACTGTCCAAAAAACCTAAAGCAAGAACTCGCCGTTTCAGAGAGTTTTTCTCGATGGTTGAAGCCTACAAGTGTCCCAAAACTCGTTGCTTCGACTCTTTGAGAAAAATACCCAAATATTCTATAAAATTAGAAAATTTACAGAAACATATAAATCTTTAATTTTTATATCTAATACAAAAATTACAAAAATGAAACACATACATGCTTCGCACGTGGCTCTGATACCACTGTTGGGTTTTTCCGAGCCGCAAAAACCGCTTTTTGCAATGCGGAAACCTCGGAATCCCCGGCCACGGATCCGTGCGAAGATATATTAAAATAAAACATGTATGTGCTTACTAAAACCCCTATATCTACCTTAGATCTAAGAGGTGAGATCATTACCCTCGATGCGACGCCCTTCGCAATTCCCGCTCGTCCAAAAGGGTTGCCGGAACTTGAGAGTGTCAAGTGCACACTCCTCTATTGGTATCCACAGAAGCAATAGGTGGAGAAAAACACACCCTTGAGTGTGCTAGCACTCTATGGATGGTTCGGCAAGACGAGGAAAGAGAGGGAGAGCTTGAGAGGAAGAGCACCAAGCAAGAAGATGATGGAATGAGTAACTCACCAAAATGAATTCCTCACTAATGGAATGGTGGACGGCCACTTCAAGGAAGGGGGTTACATGCATGCATGTAACTCCCATGACCCTTGGTCTCCTTCATGATGTGGCACCAATTGACCAAGTCAATGATGATGTGGAGCATCATCATTGGTCGGCCATGCCAATTCATCATCATGACATGACATTTGGTCAAGTCAAACTTGACCTTTCATCTTCCCTCTCAAGTCAAGTCAAACTTGACCTCTAATCTCCCATGGTTGATCAAATCTAACCACTTGACTAAAGTCAATTTAATTTAATGAATCTCTATTCATTAATTTAAATTGATTTGATGAATCAATTCTAAATTAGACTCATTCAACACTTGAATCAACTTGAGTCTAACTCAATTAGTCTAATTTGGATTACTCTTAATCCAATTTGGTTCATCCCATGAACCTAATCCTCATGGTTCATCATATGAACCTAATCTCCATCTAATTGCTCTTATGTGTGTGACCCTATAGGTTCTTGTAACGTTGGCAATGTCCCTAAACTGATTTAGGAACATAAGCAATAAGCGGTATCTAGTAACACATCATTGCTACCCAAGTTACAAGAATGTTGAGCTCCAACATCACCTTTGTGACTACTAATTGTGACTCTCACAATATGTGACAATGTCCCTCTATCCTTGACATCTAGATTGACCAATCGAGGCATAGACCATGTCATCCTCGGTACAATCTAAATCTTGATCTCCATGTAGACTCACTCTAATCAAATGAGCTCAATATCTCATATTGACTCATTTGGGCATGTCCATGCACTTCGTGGTCTCACTCTATCAAGAATATCGATGTCACCCCCGTCATATAGGAGGGATAGATCCCATCTACATCACTCACATCCCTCCGCATAATTTTTTACATACCCAGTAATCGCCTTTATAGTCCACCCATTTAGGGGTGACGTTTGACGAAGCCAAAGTAAGCAACCCCTTATGTAGGGAACCATGGTGACTTCAGGTCTAAGGACTAATAGTCATACTAATAGCCACATGAAAAAGTATATGACACTCATATAACGATCCATGATACTTTCTCATGGCGGGTCATTCAGTATATATTCTCCAATGCATACCCATGTGTCAACTTGATATCTCATATCCATGACTTGTGAGATCAAGTCATCGGGTTGACCTACATGCTAGTCTCTACGCATTAACATTGTGCCTGAATGTTAATACTCGTCTAGGAATGATTAAGAGTAGTGTTCTCTATATCATCTCATTATCGATTCAACCAATCGATTGATATAGATAAGAACCTACTACTCAAGGACATTATTATATTTAGTTATTTGGCACCAATACAAGTAAATATAATAACCATGCCTTTAAAAATAGGAATATGATACAATAAAGTCCATACAACAATCATCACATGATTGGCTCTAGGGCTTTCACTAACAAGTCGCTTGTTCACGGCGATCCCTTCTACGTCCCCGGATAAAAAAAATTTTATCCTTGACAAGAGGGATTGCCCAAACAACCTTGTCATCGTCGTGCTATTCGATTAGAGTAGTCACATGAATAAACTTATTGTTCAAGCGACCAACCTCAATTCCACAAATAGCCGCGGAATAGACAATGTAAGGATCGCCGACTTTTGTGTTAATGTTCGGGGTCGAAGTATATTTAGCCACAAAACAGAATATATCATGCACATAATTGAAAAACAAATATAAACATGTTACAAAAGAGAATAGAGAATCGATATACCTCTCGATCTTCTATTGTATGACCTTCCTCCTTTCAGACGTCGTGTGGGCGACGATCTACCAAAAGTTGAAGATCCTAGATCACCAATTTTTCTTCCTTTCTCTTTCCGAGCAAGAGGAAGAATAGAAACAAGCGTCTTCTCTTTCTTTCAACCAACAACCAAACTCCAAGGTTGGAGCTTGCCGCCGGCCAAGAAGGAAGAGGAGAATAGGTGAATGCCAACCAAAGCTCCAAGGGAGAACCCTAAGCCTAGGTTTTACCGGCCAAAGAAAGGGAGAGGGGCTGCTTTGGACGCTGGCCAATGGCTGAAAAGTGCTGCTAGGTCGCTGGCCACCTTGAGGGAAGAAGAAGAAAGGAAAGACCTTCCTTATTTGGTGCCGCCAAGCCCTAAACCCTAGCCTCCAAACCTTGCCGCGCAAAAATCCTAATCCTATCTCTAGTTGGATTCATGTTGCCGCCCACCCCTTGCCCTCCTTTTATAGAGTTAGGGATAAGCCTTGTTTTAATCTCCACCATTGGTTCTAGGGATTTAATCTCAACCGTCGGATCTAGAGATTTAATCTCAACCGTTGGATCTAGAGATTTAATCTCTACCTTTGGATCTAGAGTTTTGTTTCTATCCATTGGATCTAAGCTTCATGAGGTATTAATAGGCTACAATGGGGACCATGAGGAGGAATTGGATCTTGGTCACCCAATGGATCAAGCCCACATAAAGTCCGATCCATTAATCATAATCCAATCCAGTAAAGGATTATCATTGATCTACCTCACCAACCCCCATAAGTTAATATGAGCTCCATATATTATATGTACATTTTTTCCTCGTGTTTAAGATCTCGAATGTCCGTCGATTAATTAATTTACTGACCATTAATTAATCCACATCTAACTCCATGAGTAGTACCACTCAACCTTTTCATCATGCCAGACCAAGTCCACCTGCAGGGTTTACATGATTAACCTTATGAGCTCCTCAAGGGGACATTATCATCCTAATATATAGGACACGGTTTCCTCCTATAATCAACGACACACCTTATAAATAATGTCATTTCCAACTTACAGAGCCTATCGATTTAATCTATAAATCTCGCCCATTGGTAAATCAAAGAGATGAATACTAAGTATATGCGTCTATTATTATATCGAGATTAAGAGTATGTACAATATAATATCTGAGGTCCGATTCGATTATGTAGTCAGTAATAAATCGAATCACCTCTAAGTCAGTCCTGCTCAATACACACAAAGTGCACTAGTGTGATTCTATGGTCAAGACAAACCAATATCAAATCACACTACAACCATTCCAATGGTTTGTCCAAAGCCATATTGGTTGTGAGCCTTTACTTATACTTTACAAGGAACCGATAACATGATCTCCCGTGTGACACCACACACTATGTTATCTACAATGTAATGTATTAGACAATATGCAGAGCCATAAAAATATGCAAACAATGATCATGTGATTCTTATTTAAAAATAAAGATGTTCATATAAAAGATAGACTTTTCAGTATACATCCCAACAATCTCCCACTTATACTATTAGACTATGTTGTCCTTAAACTGCCATACATCTGATCCCTATTCCCTCCACATGCCTATCAAAAGCTCTCGCCGGAAGGGCCTTAGTAAAAGGATCTGCAAGTTTATCCTCCGATGCAATCTTGGCAACAACATCTTCTCCTCTCTTTACGATTTCTTGTATCAGGTGGTACTTGCACTCTATGTGTTTACTAACCTTTTGGGCTCGTGGTTCCTTAGAGTTTGCAACTGCACCATTATTATCACAATAAATTGTGATAGTTCTCGGCAAACCAGGAATCACATCCAAGTCCATCAGGAAGTTCTTGAGCCACACAACTTCTTTGGCCACCTCAGAGGCTGCCACATACTTAGCTTCCATGGTGGAGTCCGCCATGCATTTCTGCTTGACACTCCTCCATACAATAACTCTATCTCCCAAAGTAAATACAAAACCTGAGGTAGACTTACTGTTATCCCTATCAGATTGGAAGTCGGAATCCGTGTAACCCACAGGGAGTAATTGGTCTGCCTGGTAAATCAGTATATAATCCCTAGTCCTTCTCAGGTACTTCAATATATGCTTTACCGTAGTCCAATATCCCTGTCCTGGATTACTCTGATATCTGCGGACCATGCCCACGGTAAAGCAGATATCTGGTCTCGTGCATAGCATCGCATACATGAGGCTTTCTACTGCCGAGGCTTAAGGAACCGCCTTCATCTCCTCTATCCCCTTAGATGTTCTAGGACACATCTCCTTAGATAAAGGAACTCCATGCCTGAAAGGTAGAAAACCCTTCTTGGAGTTCTGCATGCTAAAACGATCCATAATCATGTCTATGTATGAACCTTGGGATAAGCACAACATCCTTTTCCTGCGATCCCTTATAACCTTGATCCCAAGGATGTGTCCCACCTCTCCCAAGTCCTTCATATCAAACTGTTTGAACAACCATACCCTTACGTCCGATAACACCTTGATATTGTTGCCAATCAACAAAATGTCATCTACGTATAGTAAAAGAAATACCACTACATTTCCGTCACATCTCTTGTATAAACAAGATTCATCCGGACATTGAATAAATCCATAAGACTGGATTACCTCATCAAAGAAGATGTTCCAAGACCTCAAAGCTTGCTTCAATCCATAAATGGACTGATTAAGCTTACATACAAGATGCCCTTTGCCTTTAGCAATGAATCCCTCTGGTTGCTTCATATAGATATTTTCCTCAAGGCTTCCATTAAGAAAAGATGTCTTGACATCCATCTGCCACACCTCATAATCCATATGAGCTGCTATGCATAAGAGAATCCAGATAGACTTAAGCATGGCTACTGGAGAAAAGGTCTCCTCATAATCGATACCCTCTTTCTGAGTATACCCCTTCGCAACAAGCCTCGCTTTGAAGGTCTCAACCTTCCCGTCTATTCCTCTCTTTCTTTTGTAGATCCACTTGCATCCAATGGTTTTTACACTATCGGGTGGTTCTACTAGCTCCCAGACCTGATTTGAATTCATAGATTTAATCTCAGCATTCATTGCACTTTGCCAAGATACTGCATCTTTATCTTGGATTGTCTCGTCATATGTCCAGGGATAAGGTTCATGTTCGCCAAGGACCAAATCTGAAGATTCTCCCAAGAACATGAATCTATCAAGTTGTCTAACAACCCTCCCACTACGATGAGGTATCACCTGTGTACCTTCTGTGACACGCGGTGCAATGACTTGTGGTATATCCTCTTGTACCGGTGGTACTAAACAAGTGACTTCCCCTTTTAATTCCTCCAGAATAATTTTACTCATGGGCTTGTGGTTAATCACATAGTCTTCCACTAGAAATCTGGCGTTCATGCTAACGATCACCCACTGATCTCTAGGACTATAAAACAAACCACCCTTCGTTCCTCTAGAATAGCCAACGAACATGCGTACTTCTGTACGAGGTTCCAACTTACCAGCATCCACCTTTAGCACATGTGCTTGACTCCCCCATATCCGAATATGTCTTAGACTAGGCTTTCGCCCAATCCACAATTCTGTGGGAGTAGAAGGCACTGATTTAGATGGAACCAAGTTCAGTATGTACACCGTCGTATCTAGAGAATATCCCCAGAATGAATCTAGCAACTCAGAATAACTCATCATCGATCTAACCATCTCCATAAGAGTCCTATTCCTTCGCTCTACTACACCATTCTACTGGGGTGTGCTAGGTGCAGACAATTGGGATTGAATTCCAGCCTTTGATAAGTAATTCCTAAACTCTCCCAAGAGGTACTCGCCACCACGATCAGATCATAGTGTCTTGATACTTTTACCTTGACGTTTTTCCACATCAACCTTGAATTCTTTGAACTTGTCAAAGCATTCAGACTTGCGGCGCATCAAGTAAATGTATCCATATCTCGAATAATCATCTATAAAAGAGACGAAATACTCAAAACCACCTCTAGCCTGGATAGTCATAGGACCACACAAATCAGAATGAACTAATTCTAACACATCTTTGGCTCTATACCCCTTGGCCTTAAAAGGCCTCTTGGTCATTTTACCCTCCAAGCAAGAATTGCAGGTTGGGAAATCTTCCACTACTAATGAACCCAAAGGTCCATCAACTATCAACCTTTGAATTCTGCTTAGGTTAATATGACCAAGCCTAAGATGCCAAAGATATGTTTGGTTCATTTTCGAAGGTTCTTTTCTCTTATTGGAATTAGAAGATGAGTTATTAACTTCAATTTGCATCGTAGGAGGTTTTGGTTCAAGTGTGTATAGATTTCCTATCGATGCACCTGAACAGATAATGTCCCTATTCCTTTTTATAACAACTCTGTCATTAAAAGAAATAGAATATCCATCCATAAACAATTTAGAAACTGAAATTAAATTATTTCTAAATAAAGGTACATAAAGGCAATTCTTAAGAACCAAAAGTTTATTTTTCTCAAAAGATAAATGAACGTCTCCCACTACAATAGCCTCCACCTTCGTGGCATCACCCAAGTATACGGTAATCTCCCCCTCAGCCAGTCGTTTGGTTTCCTGGAACCCCTTCAAAGTATTGCAGACATGATCAGTGGCTCCCGTATCTACACACCAGGAGCCGATAGATAAGACCGCTAAACATGTTTCAACGACTAGACCAAAAGATATACCTTTGTTCTACTTTCAGTTGGGGCAGTCCTTCTTCCAGTGTCCAGTTTGCTTGTAAGTGAAGCACTTGCCTTTCTGCTTCTTCACTCCTCCCTGAGTTCCTCCCACCGCATTTGCCCTAGTTTGTTTCTTCTTCTTCTTGCCTTTCAGCTTAGAAATATAAACCTTTTGGGTCACCACGGCATGCGCCTGAGCACTCTGACAAAATAGCCCCTCTGCCACCTGGAGTTTTGTCAAAAGCTCTGCCAACGAATACAACCTTTTGTTCATGTTGTAGTTCAGGCGAAACTGCTCAAAACTCCTAGGTAGAGACTGGAGAATGATATCGACCTGGGTTTCCCCATCGATCTCATCTCCAAGGACTTCCAACTCATTCAAATGAGCTATCATCTTGACAACATGATCCCTTACGGGTGTTCCCTCGATCATGGTGGTCGTCATCAGGTTCCTCATGGCTTCTTGCCTTGCAGCCTGATTCTGGTGTCCGAAAAGCTCTTTGAGATTGAGCATCATGGATCAAAATATTAGATTTCAAAAAATTATTGATTCCTCAAACAATAAAATTTTAAAATCAACCAACACCTCAAAACACCGAGAATATCGTATGCCATGATATTGTGGACGTATACGAATTCTACATTTGTAAGAGGAGGTTTTACCCATTAAATTTACTATCTTGTCAACCTAACTTTTTGACAAGTAAAATCAATAGTTGGTTCCTCTTTGGCCCTACAAATAAAAGCAGTGACTCCGTTGGGGAGGATACTTATATTTGTATCTAAGTGTTCACCATTACTCAGTACCAAGGAAATTATCTCGGGTTATGTGCCTTCCGATGGGGAAGTACTCACGCTCCTTAATAATTCTCTATAACGATATTTTACCTTGTGATCCACAAACAAACTCATTCGATGGGGAGGAAGGCACTCAGAACCGACGTGCAAGTTTGTTTGCATCACTTGTCAAATCGTAATGGAGGCCGTAGGAATTTATAAAACTTTCCCTCTCCCACTTAGTAATTTGAAATTGAGGAATTTTCTAGCCTACTACATGCATATCAAATAATAAGCAATAAATATGAAAAATAAAAATTTTCCAACTATTATGGCTTTTGTCTTCAATATGTCTCCCGTTGTATCGCCTTCTCGTCCGCTCCTCCTACACCATGTACGAGCCATCCGGAGATCCGAGCCGAGACTAAAAACTATTTAAATTTACATCCATCGATCCTATAATCCATGAGGGAGTGTACATGAAATCTAGATCGAAAGTAAACTAAAATAAAAAGAGTGGCTAAACAATGTCGTATCTAATTTACAAAAAATTAAATACTAGCCTCGTTAACCCCGAGGATTCAACAAAATATACTATAACACACATACAATGACATACACACATATGGCCATAATAGTCGGATATTATGCCTGCAACCAAAGAGTTAACCTACGCATATCCTACTATTATCCGACACATATAATATATGAAAAATACATAAGAGTAACCGAATCTTAAACACACAAAACCAGAAACCGTGGCTCTGATACCACTTGTTGGCGAGGGGAAACTTTGCTTCCCCTTTCAACTTAGTCGCTTGTTCACGGCGATCCCTTTTACGTCCCCGGATAAAAAAAATTTTATCCTTGACAAGAGGGATTGCTCAAGCAACCTTGTCATCATCGTGCTATTCGTTTAGAGTAGTCACTTGAACAAACTTGTTGTTCAAGCGACCAACCTGTATTCCACGAATATCCGCGGAATAGACGATGTACGGATCGCCGGCTTTTGTGTTTATGTTCGGGGTCCAAGTATATTTAGCCACAAAACAGAATATATCATGCACATAATTGAAAAACAAATATAAACATGTTACAAAAGAGAATAGAGAATCGATATACCTCTCGATCTTTTATTGTATGATCTTCCTCCTTTCGAACGTCGTGTGGGCGACGATCTACCAAAAGTTGAAGCTCCTAGATCACCAATCTTCCTTCCTTGCTCGTTCCGAGCAAGAGGAAGAATAGAAACAAGACTCTTTTCCTTCTTTCGACCAACCACCAAACTCCAAGGTTGGAGCTTGTCGCCGGCCAAGAAGGAAGAGGAGAATAGGTGAATGTCAACCAAAGCTCCAAGGGAGAACCCTAAGCCTATGTTTTACCAGCCAAAGAGAGGGAGAAGGGCTGCTTTGGACGCCAGCCAATGGCTGGAAAGTGCTACTAGGTCACCGGCCACCTTGAGGGAAGAAGAAGAAAGGAAATACCTTCTTTATTTGTTGCCACCAAGCCCTAAACCCTAGCCTCCAAGGCTTGCCGCCCAAAATCCCTAATCCTATCTCTAGTTGTATTCATGTTGCCGCCCACCCCTTGCCTTCCTTTTATAGAGTAAGAGATAAGCCTTGTTTTAATCTCCACCATTGGTTCTAGGGATTTAATCTCAACCGTCGGATCTAGAGATTTAATCTCAACCGTCGGATCTAGAGATTTAATCTCTTCCTTTGGATCTAGAGTTTTGTTTCTATCCATTGGATCTAAGCTTCATGAGGTATTAATAGGCTACAATAGGGACCATGAGGAGGAGTTGGATCTTGGCCACCCAATCGATCAAGCCCACATAAAGTCCGATCCATTAATGATAATCCAATCCAGTAAAGGATTATCATTGATCTACCTTACCAAACCCCATAAGTTAATATGGTCTCCATATACTATATGTACATTTTCTCCCCATGCTTAAAATCTCGAATGTCCGTTGATTAATTAATTTACTGACCATTAATTAATCAACATCTAACTCCATGAGTAGTACCACTCAACCTTTTCATCATGATGGACCAAGTCCACCTGCAGGGTTTACATGATGAACCTTATGAACTCCTCAAGGGGACATCATCATCCTAATATATAGGACACGGTTTCCTCCTATAATCAACGACACACCATATAAATAATATCGTTTCCCAACTTACCGAGCCTATCGATTTAATCTATAAATCTCGCCCATTGGTAAATCAAAGAGATGAATACTAAGTATATGTGCACGTTATTATATCGGGATTAAGAGTATGTACAATATAATATCTGAGGTCCGATTCGATTATGTAGTCAGCAATAAATCGAATCACCTCTTAGTCGGTCCTGCTCAATACACAAAGTGCACTAGTGTGATTCTATGGTCAAGACAAACCAATACCAAATCACACTACAACCATTCCAATGGTTTGTCCAAAGCCATCTTGGTTGTGAACCTTTACTTATACTTTACAAGGAACCGATAACATGATCTCCCGTGTGACACCACACACCATGTTATCTATAATGTAATGTATTAGACAATATGCATCGCCATAAAAATATGCAAACAATGATCATGTGATTTTTATTTCAAAATAAAGATGTTCATACAAAAGATAGACTTTTCAGTATACATCCCAGCAAGGAAATGCTAAGGAACCTTGCTCACTCCAGCGGACCAAACACATACTACGACACTTCCATCTCATTCGAGAGATTATCGATAGAGGAGATGTGACAATTTGCAGAGTACCCACAGAGGTTAACGTCGCATATCCCTTGACCAAGGATTTGGCACAGAAAAAGCATGATGGCCACACTAGGTCATTGGGTCTTAGATACTACAGTGATTGACACTAGTGCTAGTGGGAGATTGTTAGTGAAATCCCTAGAGTCAATCATGTGATGATTGTTGTATGGACTTGTTGTATCATATTCCTATTTATAAAGGCATGGTTATTATACTTACTTGTATTGGTGCCAAATAACTAAGTATAATAACGTCCTTGAGTAGAAGGTTCTTATCTATATCAATCGATTGGATGAATCGATAATGAGATGATATAGAGAACACTACTCTTAATCATTCCTAGTCAAGTATTAACATTCAGGGACATTGTTAATGCGAAGAGACTAGCATATAGGTCAACTCGATAACTTGATCTCACAAGTCATGGATATGTGATATCAAGTTAACACATGGGTATGCATTGTAGAATGTATACTGAACGACCCGCCATGAGAAAGTATCATGGATCGTTATATGAGTGTCATATACTTTCTCATGTGACTATTAGTCCTTGGACCTGAAGTCACCATGGTTCCCTACATAAGGAGTTGCATACTTTGGCTTCGTCAAACATCACCCCTAAATGGGTGGACTATAAAGGCGATTACTGGGTATGTAACAAATTATGTAGAGAGATGTGAGTGATGTAGATGGGATCTATCCCTCCTATATGACAGAAGTGACATCGTTATTCTTGATAGAGTGAGATCACTAAGTGCATGGTCATGCCCAAATGAGTCAATATGATATATTTAGCTCATTTGATTAGAGTGAGTCTTCTTGGAGTGTAAGATATAGATTGTACTGAGGATGACATGGTCTATGCCTCAATTTGTCAATCTAGATGTCAAGGATAGAGGGATATTATCACATATTGTGAGAGTCACAATTAGTAGTCACAAAGGTGATGTTGGATCTCAATATTCTTGTAACTTAGGTAGCAATGATGTGTTGCAAGATACTGCTCATTGCTTATGTTCCTAAATCAGTTTAACAACATTGACAATGTTACAAGAACCTATAGGGTCACACACAAAGGGCAATTAGATGAAGATTAGGTTCATATGATGAACCATGAGGATTAGGTTCATGGGATGAACCAAATTGGATTAAGAGTAATCCAAATTAGACTAATTGAGTTAGACTCAATTTGATTCAAGTGTTGAATGAGTCTAATTTAGATTTGATTCATTGAGTCAATTTAAAATAATGAATAGAGATTCATTAAATCAAATTGACTTGAATCAAGTGGTTGGATTTTATCAACCATGGGAGATAATTGGTCAAGTTTGACTTGACTTGAGAGGGAAGATGAATGGACAATTTTGATTTGACCAATTGCCATGTCATGGTGACTTGGCATGGGGGTCGGCCAATGATGATGTTCCACATCATCATGGACACATCATGGGGTGCCACCTCATGAGGGAGACCAAGAGCCATTGGCTCTTGGAATTACATGCATGCATGTAACCCCCCAAATAGTAGTCAGCCACTTTAGTTAGCATTAAAGTGAAGTTAATTTGTGTAACTTCATCATCTTCTTCCTTGGATCATCCCTCAAACTCTCTCCCTCTCCTCTTTCCCTGGGTTTCTTAGTGTGCTAGCACACTCTAAGTGATATTCTCTCCCTATTGTTCATGTGGATACTGATAAAGGAGTGTACACTTGACACTCTCAAGTTCTGGCAAGCCATTTGGACGAGCGGGATAAGCAAAGGGCGTCGCATCGAGGGTAAACTCTTAACATGTAGATCTAGAGTAGATCAAAAGTTTTTAAACACATACATGTAGTTTTATTTACTTTCGCACAGATCCGTGGCCTACTTTCGGGGTTTCCGCAACGCAAAAAGCGAATTTTATGGCTCGAATAGTCCAACAATGAGAACTCATGGTGGTATCCATTTAGGTTACATAATTCTGTAAACTTGTGGTTCTCGAATTCACCACCATGATTACTCCTAAGTCTTTTAATTTTAAGGCTTTGTTGATTTTCTATTAGTTTAAATAGGTTGATTAATTTATCTAGGGTATTACTTTTGTGTTTGATGAACCTAACCCAAGTAAATCTAGAATAGTCGTCAATTATGACTAAGCAGAATTGACTCCCATTAAGTGACTTAGCTCCGTGTGAATCAAATAGATCCATGGGTAGGAGCTCAAGAACACTTTTAATTCATTATTGATTAGTTAGTTGATGTTGTGTCCTAGATTATTTACCTTGTTGACAAGCATTACATATTTTATTATCCAAGTTGTTGAGGTTAGGCAAACCTCTGACTAAGCGACTCTGACTCATCTTGTGAATGATGAGTCTTGGGTGCGAGTGACCGAGTCGTCGGTGCCACAACCAAGATTCCTCTTGCTGTGTCATAAGACACTTGGTTGAGGAGTTTGTTAAATTAATAGTATAAATATTGTTATTTCTGGTTCCTTTAAGAATTATTTTAGAGGTTTCATTTATTTTAATTATGGATTTATTTTCTAGAAATATGACCTTATAGTTATTATCACACAATTGACTTACACTAAGTAAATTATATTGGAAATTTTTTAGCAATATGACATTTTGAATAATAAAATTTGAGTTGAGCTCAATATCACCTGATCCGATGATTTTTAGCTTGTCGTTGTTTCCGAAGGCTACCGATCCTTCTCGTTTGAATCAAAGCTTCGAAAACTTGAGTTGGTCCCCGGTCATGTGTCGGGAGCATTCACTGTCCAACATCCATTGATCCTACATATAAGGTAGTTGGATCGGATATTGGAATTGCTAAAGGTTGGTTGTAAATTATTAAACCTAAATCATCTCACCCATGTCTACATGATCAAGTATGTTATCCTTATATGTTTTTGTGAGATGACTTACAATTTTATTTAATTTGAATTTAATGATTTGAACACTTGTCAACCTAGCGTTAGATTTGGATTTGACCATAAGCTTATCAAGTCACTTTTTCAAGATCATGGCTTCCAGGTCGTGGTGAGGCACAGGGGCCTTCATTGATCGAAAAAATGACCACTTCTTTAGACAAAGCCATTTTTAAGAAAATAGAGACTTGACTCACCTAAGACCACTTCCTGGTCTATCTAGTCTAGGATATGACAAGGTAGCTTCAGCTAGTTCCACTCGGTTAAGTGCCCCGAACTAGATATGCCTTATCTAGCCCGAATACACGAGACTCCGCTTTCCTAGCGTACTATCATCATGGCGCGTCCTAGTACTATGTTACCAAGTATTGATGAGTTATAGTCCTATCTAACCATTCTATAAAGAAAAAATAAAAATAAATAAAGGACCTAAGCATGCAATTTCTAAGTTAGAGCACAAAAAAATTTTGTACTGGCTCCCCCTGGACTATTGAATCGGTTCGGTCTCTCCACATAGTGGATTTGCTCCTTGGGAACCCTATACTGGTTGGATCCTAAGTTTGAAATCAAAGTGATCTTATGGACCCATGCTTGGACACATTTTTTATGTTGACTTACAATCGACATATACGACTTGTTGGTCGTATTTGAGCTAGACCTTAGTTCGGCCTTGTTGTACACATCCCTTTGCGATCCAAGTAGTAGGTCAAGTCCCTTGGATCCCAAAGTAAACCTTTCCAACGTGTTTGTAAGATCTTCGACTTGACTTTTTAAGAGTGAGTTCTCAACTTCGAGCTTTTCAACCCGAGTTGAGTCCTTCTCTCGAACTTGACTAGTCGAAGAGGTTAGGGAGACCTCGTGTTTGAGGAGTTTAACCTCCTCAACTAGGGTCTCAACCTTGGACTCGGACTTAGCTAACTTCCTAGTTAAGAATTTAATCGCAGTGTAAAGAGTACTAATAAGAGATCAACTTACCTTAAGCGTATCTCTTGAACCAGATGCAGATACGTGGCTAATCTTGAATAGAGCTTCGTAGTCCGATTCGTCTTCGGGTTCAAACTCGTGCTCTGATTCAGACTCCGTCTTTGATTCAGCTGGTTTAGCCACGAAGACATGATCATCGTCTTCTTCCTCTGATGCTTCTTCCCAGGTAGTGTTTAGTGCATTCTTGAGTTTCGGTGCTTTTCTCTTGAGCTTCGGACATTCGGACTTGATATTTCCAAACATGTTGCATTCGTAACACCTAACATTAGGACTTTTAGGCTTACCTTCATTGGGTCAAGTGACTGTTCACTTTCGGCCCTTGACCATCCTCCGAACTAGGTTGACTATTTCGGTCTCCAATTCCGGGTCGACCTTCGACTCGTACTCATCTTCTTCCTCCTTCGGGGTGGCTTGCTCGCGGTCTTGTTCATCAATCCTGCAAAAAGTGCTATACCCTTCTCGGGTTTCGAGTTGGATTGTTCATGGAGTTTGAAATCCAAAAACAATTCATCTAATCTAAGTTTTGAAAGATCCTTAGAGACCTTGTAGACATCTACCATGGATGTCCACAAAGTGGTCCTAGGAAACGAGTTTAGTACGTACCTGATAAGGTCACAGTTTTCGACCTTTTATCCGATTGCGTGTAGGTTGTTGATGATATCTTGAACCCGAGCGTGCAGTTGCGTCATCATCTCATGTTCCTGCATTTTAAGATTATACAACCTATTTAAAAGAAGATCACGCTTACACACCTTGGCTTCGTCGTTCCCTTAGTGTAGCTCGACTAGCTTTGTCCAAAGATCCTTTGCGCTGATGAAGGGGCCGACGCGATTATGCTCCTCCTTGGACAAGCTACATTGGAGGATTTGAGTCACCTTGACGTTAGCTTCAACTTTTCTATTCATAGCATTGGTCCATTAGTCATAATCCAAAGATTCACCCACTTCATTAGTCGGAAGTGTGAATATCATTTGGATTATAATCTACATCTCGATTTAGGTCATAAGGAAGCACTCCATCCGACCCTTCAAATAACAGAAGTCATCTCCGTTGTAAAATGGAGGTCGGACGGTGCTAAAACCATCGAGATGGGCTATTGATACAAAAAGTGCAAGAAAATGAAGAAAAAACCTAGCAACGACAAAAATGAGCTGAATGTACCATGACTCGCGTCTTGGATTAGTAGTGTGGGAGAAAAACTAAACGAATGAAAGAGCTTATAAAAAATTCAAAATAAACAGAAAAAAAAATGAAAAAAAAAGTCTGTAGAAAATCTAGTTTGGTGGTTTCAACAAATCTTAGCACTCCCGGCTCAGATACCAATTGTTGGATCGAGTGGATCGCTAGAGGGGGGTGAATAGCGATAAAAGCTTTTCGTCGAATTTGTTTCAAAACACAGGTAAATGCAGTGGAAAGATAAAATGAACACAATAGCATTTTACTTGGTTCGTAGCCTATGGCTAGTACTCCAAGGCCCTAGTGGTCCTTGACCACGCACGAAGGGCAAATCACTAACGAACTCCTCCTCGTTGGAGGTAGGAGTTAATCGAATACACAAAAACCAAAGCTTGAGGTAGAGTGACACTCCCCCTCTCCTCGTTGCAATAAAAGCTCATAGAATAGAAAGTAAATACAAGAATTAATGGACGACTAAAAAAAACTTTTACCGATGTCCAAAAGGATGGAGGCTTAAGCTTGTGTTGTCGGCGTTTTTGTAGCACTTCGACGTCGTGGAGTCGTTGGAGTGTCGACACATTATGGAGGCTTTAGGGCACTTGTGAATTGATGAAAAACCTTTAGAGAAGCCCTCCTTTTATAGTTTTTGAGCCCCTCGTCGAATAGATCTTCAGCCAATGAAAACTAGGCATAAAGCCCCTTGGAATGTGGTGATAAGGCTTGACTCCTCAAAGCTGATCCTTGACCATCAGTCGACTCATGGCCATCATCAGTCCACTGATGGCAGCGTCAGTCGATTAGCAACACTCAGCAGTCGACTGATTAAGACAGTCGAGTGAATCTTGTGTGCAGTCGACTGATGCTTGCTGAAATCACAAGTTAGCTTAATAAAAACATAATTTCGATGCCCGTCGACCGTCCGATCTCGACCTAGACCATCCATGGGATGGTTTTGGTCGGATCTACGCTTAAGACCATCCACGTAAGGAGGATACGACCTCACTTACGCTCACACACACGAGCTTACCTCGATACTTACTTTGTAGCTCTCGTTTTCGGCCTTTCACTCAATTCCTTCGGCTCCCTCCGAAGTCAGCCGAGTGTCGCTTAACTACCGCGACTTCCTCTGAGTGTCGCTAGCCTTCAACTCCTACTTTAGCACTTTCCTACACACTCGATTCAGCTCGTGAGATAACGATATGAGCTTAACTTTGTATTGTTTTCTATAATCAAAACTCAAGTTTGACTTAGGTGCCCACTGCACCACCAACAATCTCTTCCCACCCCATTTTTTCAAATAGGGCTTTAATATCACCCAACAACCCTAAAGACTCTAGCAAATCTTCATCTAAGTACCTAGTAGCAGTGAGTTTATGAGTAGAAAGCATATTATATCTATCTTTATGTTCATTATTGTGAAAAAGAAGAGTGGGTAGGGCGTTACCCTCCTCCGAAGCTTGAGGGGCGTCGTCTCTCCTTGTTCGTCGCTCCGAAGCACCGGATCGAGGTGCTACATGCTTGGTCCTCCTCATCCTTGCTTCTTTTGACTTTCTTTGAGGTTAGAAGTGCTTCTAGATGGCAAGGAAGATGAAACCACATGGCTAGGTCAAAAGTACTCGAAGCACACAACGCAAATGGGGTGAAATCACACGGCTCATCCCTTTTAACTTTGCGCGATTCACATGGCCAGGCTGTGTGCGCCTCGGGTCAGTCGGGCACGACCGTGGGAAAACACACGACCACGCCGTGTGTCCCCATTTTTCTCCCCATTTTGCGTTAGTGTCCGAATTTTCTCATACACTTTGCCGTGTAGGCTAATATGGATTTTATTTTTTCCTAGACAAAGTTCTTTTCTAGTCCTAACTCTAAATGGAATGGAAATCAAAACTATAATTAAATAAATGCATGCAATACAATCAAAGGGAAATCTACAACTAAACTTGGGTTGCCTCCCAAGAAGCGCATTGTTTAAGGTCGTTTAGCTCGACCACACTCCACTATCAACTTGGCTATGGAGGTTCAGTGAACCTCTATTCATCCATCTCAGAAGCTTCATCTGGCGATTATGGCTTCATTCTACTAAACGTGAAGCCGTCGACGTATAGGCCTCTGTGCTTTGAAAGGCTGAAGAGGATGATCTCTCCATCTACCTCCAGGGAGTTTTGGTGTGCCTTCACATCTATGCACGCCTCTGCAGTCGCTAGAAAAGGCCTCCCCATAATGATGGAATTCTGGGGATCTGGTCCTGTGTCCAGTATGATGAAGTCGGTGGGTATCACGAAATCCTCAATCACCACATACACGTGTGCCAGCAAGCCGACGGGTTCCTTGACTGAGTCATCCCCCATACGAATACCAATATTTGTTGGTTAGAGCCCATTCAGTCCCATCTTCAGATAGTATGCGTAGGGCATCACAGTTACTGATGATCCCAGGTCACATAGAGCTTCATCGAAGCTCTCCCTATAAATCGAGCAGGGAATAACAAATTCACCGGGGTCCTCAAGCTGTAATGAAGTCTTTTCTTCAATTTTAGCTTGGTCAGGTAGGGTGATAATCATGGTTGCACACCCCTTGGAGAATTTGCTACTCTTCCCCACTTCTTCCTCTTTAGCTTGACTCACTGAAGAGATCTTCACAGGTTGCGACATGGTTTGGGCTATCTAGGCCACTTGTGTCTCCAACATCCTGGTGTGACTTGCACGGTCGTCAACGGTGGCCTTCATGTCCCTAAGTGATTCTTTAGACTTTTGATGTTGGCGACAAAATTCCTCATTGGCCTTAGTTTGGGTAGCAATGAAGTCCTCCATCATCAGGTCCAGTCTTGACTTCTGTGGTCACTGCACATTGCCCAGCTACTGCCCATACCCCCTTGCTGGTTGTGAGTTTCCCGAGTTATTCTTATAGGACAAATTCGGGTGATTCTTCCATCCGGGATTGTTGGTGTTGGAGTATGGGTTGTTGGGCCTTTGGTCGTAGTCCCCAACTGCGTCAATATGCTCAATCTGCTCCTCTGTACTTCCCTGCCCTCCATAGTGGTCCTCTCGACACACTACCGCTCCTTCTCAAAAGTCAATGGCCGCACATGCAGATGAAGGATTCAAAGATTTGAACAGTCTACTGAGTGCCTCCATCCTTGCTGCTAGGTGGTCCATGGAGTTGAAAGTGTATCGTTCCGCTATAGGCGTAGGTTGACCACGTTCAGAAGCCCATTGATGGTGGTTCTGGGCCACCTCTTCTATTAGCTCCTCTGCCTCCTCTATGGTCTTGTTCATCAGTGCTCCTCCTTCAACAGAATTCAGGGACATCTTCGTGGCATACACAATCCCATTGTAGAAGATGTGGATCACCAGGCACCTCTCCAGTCAGTGGTGGGGGCATTGGTAGAGTAGCCCTTTGTAGCGATTGTTAGTAATATATGAGAGATGTCCTAAGGCAATCGCCTTATGTATGAACCATTTATATGATAAATGAAGATTCACTATTTGAGTATACATGTTTTATGTATTTGATTGGATCTTAAACTCATTTACTGAATGTCCACGATACGATTCACAGCATGAGAGAATTTGTGATTGGATCACAACTAGTGAGTATCTCTACATGTGTAATTGTGATGTATCGGAATTATCCCTAGTCGATGAATTGATGGATTTGGACACCATCAGTTCTGTCGAGACTAGCACGAGGTATACTCCTTGGTGTATCCAAGCAGCTGATTCTCACTGGCTGGAGACATAGTGATGTCCGGAGTTAATCGTGGATGCTAGTTATGGTAACTAGTTCATTGGAGTGACCAGCCGTAAGACTTCATATGGTTCTCTGCATATATAGATATGTCAATGAAGTTCTTACTGTGGCTTAAGTGCGATGTTCCTTTGACTTACGGTATTCAAGTCATCTTGATCATGGAGACTTATGCTTTGACATCTTAAGCAAATATCTCCGAGGAGATGTGGACCCGGGATGATTGGGTATAAGTCGAAATGATCGAAGGTGTTTCAATAGCCTATAAAGGATTCACCACTCCTTGCGAGGAGATGTATACCCATGGCCTCTCGTCGGATTGTTACTAAAGTCTTTGGCCAAAGCATTACATGTTTAGAGTAAGGTACTCTTCGATACATGTGGAGTAACTAGAATCCGTAGGACGAGGAAATGATACTTGGGCTAGGTGTGACGTAGTCAACCTAGTGGGGACTGACACAATAGACCATGTCCTGAACCAAGTGGGTATAAGATGAGTGAAGGGAATGGGGCACGATTCATTCGAGCTACTGAAGGGTTTCAGAAATAGTTCTGGATCAACCGTTGATCTTTTCGATTAATTGGGGATCATGATGTACTACTAGGTGCCACTCATGATCGTTCTATAATTAATGGTTAATTATAGACGGCCAACATAAACCGAGAACCTATTTGGTCACACGCTGGAGTGTAATCCAAAGGATTTAAAACGAGCTTGAGAATGGGATTCTCAGACCGAGAGAAACTATGTTTGGTTGGACCAAACATAAAGCGAGCATGAAATTGTTTCAGTCGCAATGGAAGCGTGGATGGGCCGTGTCTTATGAAGACGTAATGGATGAACCAAAATGGTTTGGTTCTAATCCAATGGAGGAGGATAAACCAAAGGGTTTGGTTTATATTAAACGAATGAACCAAAGGTTGGTTCGGTTCGTTTTAACATAAAATAAACCATCATGGTTTGGTTTATTTTAACTTATCTTAATGGAGCGGGTTAACGGGCTTTATGGATATGATCCATTAACCATTAAGAGAATTAGTTCTCTATAAAATAGGGCTTAAACCCTAATCCAAAACCCTAGCTTGAAGTTGCCGCCCACCCCTTGGAGGAATTTTCGGCGCCCAACTACAAGCTGCCGCTGCCCAGCTTTGTGCGGCCGTCCAAGACCCTTGCCGGCGTCCAAGCTCCAGCCGGTGAACCTCCGGTGATCTCCTATAGGTTCGGCATCAAGGTGAGCCTTTTCTCTCCTTGTTTTGGCCGGCGCCTACTCCTCCACCAAGCTGTCCAGTTTTCTGGACAGCTTCTTCTCCTCTCGTCGGGCGTCGTGATTTGGCGATCTGGCCAAACGGTTGACGAATACCTCTCCGGAGAAGCGAAGTTTTGAGAACTCGTTTTTAGATCCGAATTTGGATTCGATCGATCATCTCTCGATCACGCTGCCTTCAACACGAGGCTAGTAACCCGTACGAAGACGAAGCTCGTGGCTTAGCGAAGTCATCCCGAGGAGCTCGGCGTGGATACGGATAGAGACGATTCTTACGAGGATCGTTCCGGTTGATGCCGTTCCTGCTACACGTCATACGAAAGGTATAACGTAGTTTAATTTCATTTTATTGCAAATTTTAATTTACGGTTATGTCTACACTTGTTGTAATAGCATGCGTGTGTTGTGTGTGTTGTAATAAATATAGATTTATTATTTTTAATTGCTTCACTGTGCTCATGTTTACGTAAACATGATCGAACACACACACGCCCAGGTGCCTAAAAACCCAACAAAGGGTATCGAGCCGTTGTGTTTCACATAATCGTAAAATGGTTTTATGATAGTCATAATGTATTTCTGGAAATTTTCTAATTTTGGAAATTTAGAAGTATTTATGGAAATTTTTCAATTTTGGAAAGTCTAGAAGTATTTATGGAAATCTTCCACTTTTGAAAGTTGGAAGTATTTATGGAAATTGATATTTTCCATAAATAAAATATTTGATTAGATTCTGAAATTTGTTTCCTAATTTAATCATGATTTGATTTGGGAAATCAAATCTTAAAATATTTTATTTCCATAAGTAGTTTTAATGATTTAGGAAATTGGTTTCTAAATAGATTTTCCTTAATCAAATAATTCCATGAATAAAATATGTGATTAGATTTGGAAATTTGTTTCCTAATTTAATTATGATTTGATTTGGAGAATCAAATCTTAAACATATTTTATTTCCATAAATAGTTATGACATATAAGGAAATATATACATGACATAATTGTATGCCATGTAATTGCATTAGATGCATAACATTATGTCATGCGTGTATGCCATGTATGCCATGCCATGTAGATAATAGTTATTTGCATGCAAAGAGGATGAGACATAAAAACCCTTAAACAATATTAAAGCCTACACCTTCCATTAATATGGTTAGAACCAGAGTTCCGTTTCTTGTTTGGGTTGTTGGACTCTCTCCAAGCCCTACAACCCAATATGTTCAAACCATGGAATAGTTTAATACTAATATGGTAAGAGTCGAGGTCAATCGTTAGCTTTGGTTGTTGGACTCTCTCCAAGCTGGGCTAATTGGTTGAATGCGCTCTAACCATATTAAAACTATGTCCCGATTAATGGGTTGGCTTTAACCTGGAGCATCGGCTTGTTGGACTCTCTCCAAGGTCGATGTAAAGGGAGGTGAAGTTGGGTGCTATGCATATGATGCATACTTGTTAATGTGTTAACAACCCGATGTATGTGTGAACATTCAATTAGTTGATAGCACATTGTGATAGTTGCATATACGTGATATGCAATCGGTATAGAAGATACCTACCGTCGTAGTTATGAATGGCTTGTTGGACTCTCTCCAAGGTTATTCATAACTATGATGGATATCAGCCCATTCGGAGATGGACCTACGATCTCCCGAAGTGATTTTGGGGTTTTTGAAATTCGAAAAATGAATGGGATTTATAAATGTATATTGATGCATTTTAAAATCATCTTTCTCATATATGCTCGTTTTGTATTTCTAAGATTGATCATGATGTCTTTGAATTTGCGTTCCATTTTGGATTCAAATAAATTGACTGGGCCGAACTTCATGGACTGACTTAGAAACTTGAGAATTGTTCTCAAGGTGAAAAGCTTGTGTATGTCCTCGAAGCACCTCTTCCCGCCCGTCCTAGTGACGATGCAACTTTGGACCAATTGTTGGCCTATCAGAAACATGTGAGTGATTCTGAACAAATGAGTTGCATCATGCTAGCCACGATGGAACCCAAGCTACGAAAGCAGCATGAGCATATGGATGCTCATATCGTAGTTCTTCATCTTTGTGAGTTGGTTGATGAGCAAGTGAGATTCGAAAGGTTCGAAGTCTCAAAGCTCCTCTTCACCTCTGAGATGCTAGGAGGTTCATCTGTGGTATCGCTGCCAATATGTCAAGACCGTGGAGTCTTCTCGAGAAGCATGAGCAGGGGACAAGTGTTAGTGATTCCTCAAGAAAGGTTCTAAGAGGAAGTCAAAGGAATAGCAGTAAGGGAAAGAAGAGAAGGGCTAAGAAGGTAGAACTAGCAAAAAGGAAACTTGCCATCATTATGGCAAGGAGAGCCATTTTGAAGAAAGTGCAAGATTTATCTTGAGTCCGTGAAGAAGGATAAGGCACTGGATGCCCCATCTTCTTCGTAAATCTTCTTTATTTATTGTCATTCTATTTCCTAGACACTTGGGTATTGATACATCGGGTGTGGCTCACATATATGTAATGACATACATGGGCTAAGGAATAGAAGAAGACTCATCAAGGAGAGTCAAATTTGCGTGTTGGGAATGGAGCAAAGGTTCGCACTCGCCATCGAACGTATTTGTTGAAACTCCTCGCAGGACTTGTCTTAGAATCGACAATTGCTTTTATATTCCTTCGTTGATAAAGAACATCATTTTCTATTTCTTGTTTAAATAGAAATGGTTTCCATTTGACGCTTAGTAACAATTGTTGTTACATAACTTTGAATGGAGTTCTTTATGGACCGGAACTTTAAGCAATGGTGTTTATACGCTGGACGATCCAAAGGACATTTTCAATATCGGGTTGAGCAACAAGCGTGCTCGAAAGGATAATCAAATAGACTTACATGTGGCATTGTCATCTTGGCCATGTAAGCAAGAAACGCATGTCCGAATTACACCGATGTGGAATTCGAATCGCTTGAATTGGATTCATACAATACATGCGAATCATGCTTAAAAGGCAAGATGACTAAGTTACCTTTACGGAAAAGGTGAACGAGTGGGAGAGTTACTAGGCCTAATACATAGTGATGTATATGGACCTATGTCAACTCAATCTTTAGGAGGCTATAGCTACTTCATTACCTTCACCGATGATCACTCACGGTTTGGGTATGTGTTCTTGATGAAACACAAGTCCAAGCCTTTGAAAGGTTCAAAGAATTCAGAAATGAAGTAGAGAAACAACATGACAAAAGTATTAAAATACTTGATCGGATCGAGGTGGTGAATACTTAAGTCAAGAGTTTCTTGATTATCTAAGAGACAATGGCATATTGTCTCAATGGACTCCGCCCTATACACCACAGCATAATGGTGTATCTGAGAGGCGTAACCGGACCTTGTTGGACCTGGTCCGGTCAATGATGAATCATGCAACTCTTCCCAAGTCCTGTTGGGGTTATGCACTTGCATACGTTTACTTGTTAAATGTAATGCCTACCAAGGTAGTCTCAACTACTCCATATGAGATATGGAAATAGTAAGAAACCTCATGTATCTTACTTGAAGATATGGGGTTGTCCTGCTTATGTGAAGCGGACTGTATCAGACAAACTGGATGCTAAGTCTGATAAATGTCTATTTATTGGATACCCTAAGGAAACAAGGGGTTACTAATTCTATCATCCTGTGGAACAAAAGGTGTTTGTTTCAAGGCATGCTGTGTTTCTAGAGAAAGAGTTTCTCTTGCAAGAAAACAGTGGGAGTGTCGTCGAGCTTGAGGAGGCTCGAGAGACTCAAATAGACATTGATGAGATACCTAGTGAAGCACAATGATAACTCATAGTGTGACAATCAGAATAACTCCACATCTTCGTAGATCTGGTAGAACACGCAATATTCCTGAGAGATATGGATTTCTCGTAAGTGAATCGAACGACGTGTTACTCATTGATGTTGAGGAGCCTACCAGTTATGAAGAAGTGCTGACAAGTTCAGAAAGGGATAAGTGGCTTGGTGCCATGAAGTCGGAAATGGATTCCATGTACGAAAACCAAGTTTGGAACTTGGTTGACCCACCTGAAGGCATAAAGCCTATAGGGTGCAAGTGGGTTTTCAAGAAGAAAACCGACATGGATGGTAATGTGATTACCTATAAGGCTAGATTGGTGGCGAAAGGATATCGTCAAAAGCAAAGTGTTGATTATGACGAAACCTATTCGCCTGTAGCTATGCTTAAATCCATTCGGATGCTCCTGGCCATAGCGGCTCATTATGATTATGAGATATGGCAGATGGATGTGAAAACAACTTTCCTTAATGGAAACCTGCTCGAGGACGTGTATATGATACAGCCTGAGGGTTTCACATCGGTTGATAAAACCAAGGTATGCAAATCATGACGGTCCATTTATGGATTGAAGCAAGCATCCAGGAGCTGGAATATCCGTTTTGATGAGACAATCAAAAAGTTTGATTTCTCACAAAATCCAGACGAACCTTGTGTGTACAAGAAGGTTAGTTGGAGTGCAGTCGTGTTCCTAGTATTGTATGTCGATGACATACTACTAATAGGAAACGATGTTTCAATCTTACAGTCAGTGAAGGTTTGGTTATCCAAGACATTCTCCATGAAAGACCTGGGAGAAGCAACCTACATCCTTGGGATTAAGATCTATAGAGATAGATCGAAACGGTTGCTTGGTTTTTCGCAGTCTACATATATAGACCGAGTGCTAAAGAGGTTTAGCATGTCGGAATCCAAGAAAGGTTTCTTACCCATCAGGCATGGGGTACACCTTTCGAAGTCTATGTGTCCGCGCACAGAAGACGAGAGGATTTGCATGAGTAAGATTCCCTATGCATCCGCAATAGGATCTATCATGTATGCTATGTTATGTACAAGGCCCGATGTATCGTATGCTCTGAGTGTCACGAGCAGATACCAGTCTGATCCAGGAATGGATCATTGGGTGGCTGTTAAGACGATCCTTAAGTGCTTGAGAAGAACTAAGGATGCGTTCCTAATATATGGAGAAGGGTACATGGTGATACGTGGGTATACAGATGCCAACTCCAGACAGACAAGGATGATTCCATGTCTCAGTCTGGGTATGTATTCACCTAGAATGGAGGCGCAATAAGTTGGAAAGGTTCCAAACTTGACACTATAGCGGATTCTGCCACTAAGGCAGAATACGTTGCAGCTTTGGAAGCAGCAGAGGAAGCGGTTTGGATCAAGAAGTTCATCTATGAACTTGATGTGGTCTCATCAATGATCCAAACATGTGCTTCGCCGCTATCATCTTATCAGAGAGATCATCAGTAGGAACGAAATACAAATCGAGAAATTCCCACTGAAAGGAACTTAGCGGATCCTTTGACTAAAGCATTACCTCAAAGTAAGTTTGAGGGTCATGTTAGAGCTTATGGTATTGGATACCATAGCGATTGGCATTAGGCCAAGTGGGAGTCTGTTAGTAATATATGAGAGATGTCCTAAGGCAATCGCCTTATGTATGAACCATTTATATGATAAATGAAGATTCACTATTTGAGTATACATGTTTTATGTATTTGATTGGATCTTAAACTCATTTACAGAATGTCCACGATACGATTCACAGCATGAGAGAATTTGTGATTGGATCACAACTAGTGAGTATCTCTACATGTGTAATTGTGATGTATCGGAATTATCCCTAGTCGATAAATTGATGGATTTGGACACCATCAATTCTGTCGAGACTAGCACGAGGTATACTCCTTGGTGTATCCAAGCAGCTGATTCTCACTGGCTGGAGACATAGTGATGTCCGGAGTTAATCGTGGATGCTAGTTATGGTAACTAGTTCATTGGAGTGACCACCCGTAAGACTTCATATGGTTCTCTGCATATATAGATATGTCAATGAAGTTCTTACCGTGGCTTAAGTGCGATGTTCCTTTGACTTGCGGTATTCAAGTCATCTTGATCATGGAGACTTATGCTTTGACATCTTAAGCAAATATCTCCGAGGAGATGTGGACCCGGGATGATTGGGTATAAGTCGAAGTGATCGAAGGTGTTTGAATAGCCTATAAAGGATTCACCACTCCTTGCGAGGAGATGTATACCCATGGCCTCTCGTCGGTTTGTTACTAAAGTCTTTGGCCAAAGCATTACATGTTTAGAGTAAGGTACTCTTCGATACATGTGGAGTAACTAGAATCCGTAGGACGAGGAAATGATACTTGGGCTAGGTGTGACGTAGTCAACCTAGTGGGGACTGACACAATAGACCATGTCCTGAACCAAGTGGGTATAAGATGAGTGAAGGGAATGGGGCACGATTCATTCGAGCTACTGAAGGGTTTCAGAAATAGTTCTGGATCAACCGTTGATCTTTTCGATTAATTGGGGATCATGATGTACTACTAGGTGCCACTCATGATCGTTCTATAATTAATGGTTAATTATAGACGGCCAACATAAACCGAGAACCTATTTGGTCACACGCACAACGAGTGTAATCCAAAGGATTTAAAACGAGCTTGAGAATGGGATTCTCAGACCGAGAGAAACTATGTTTGGTTGGACCAAACATAAAGCGAGCATGAAATTGTTTCAGTCGCAATGGAAGCATGGATGGGCCATGTCTTATGAAGACGTAATGGATGAACCAAAATAGTTTGGTTCTAATCCAATGGAGGAGGATAAACCAAAGGGTTTAGTTTATATTAAACGAATGAACCAAAGGTTGGTTCGGTTCGTTTTAACTTAAAATAAACCATCATGGTTTGGTTTATTTTAACTTATCTTAATGGAGCGGGTTAACGGGATTTATGGATATGATCCATTAACCATTAAGAGAATTAGTTCTCTATAAAATAGGGCTTAAACCCTAATCCAAAACCCTAGCTTGAAGTTGCGCCTTGGAGGAATTTTGGTGCACAAGCCGCTTTGTCTTGCCGCGCCCAAGCTTCAGCCGTGAACCTCCGGCGACCCTCGTGATCTCCTATAGGTTCGGCATCAAGGTGAGCCTTTTCTCTCCTTGTTTTGGCCGGCGCCTACTCCTCCACCAAGCTGTCCAGTTTTCTGGACAGCTTCTTCTCCTCTCGTCGGAGCGTCGTTTGGACGACGGTTAGTGATCCGACAGCGGCTAACATACCGGGGATTTGATCTCCGTAATCCTCTGAGGTGGAGGACGAAGGATTCATCAATCGGTTGACGAATACCTCTCCGGAGAAGCGAGTCTTGAGGACTTGTTTTTAGGTCCGAATTTGGATTCGGATCGTGATCATCTCTCGATCACGTCGTCTTCAACACGAGGCTAGTAACCCGTACGAAGACGAAGCTCGTGGCTTGGCGAAGTCATCCCGAGGAGCTCGGCGTGGATACGGATAGAGACGATTCTTACGAGGATCGTTCCGGTTGATGTCGTTCCCGCTACACGTCATACGAAAGGTATAACGTAGTTTAATTTCCTTTTATTGCAAATTTTAATTTACGGTTATGTCTACACTTGTTGTAATATGCATGCGTGTGTTGTGTGTGTTGTAATAAATATAGATTTATTATTTTTAATTGCTTCCGCTGTGCTCATGTTTACGAAACATGATCGAACACACACACGCCGCGGTGCCGGAAACCCAACAACGATCCCAAGCTTCGAATAAGGACTCCTCCTCCTTCTGGCGGAAGCTTGTGATGAGATGGCACATGTGAGTAGTCTTGCTTGGTGGGAAGTATTTGTTCAGAAACTGCTGCTCACATTGCTCCCATGTAGTTATGCTCCCCGAAGGTAAGGAGTGAAGCCATGCCTTAGCCTTATCCCACAGTGAGAACGGGAATTGGCTCAGGCGGATCACATCAGTAGGGACTCCATTCATTTTCATTGTCGAGCAGATTTCTAATAATTCCTCAAGGTGCCGGTTCGGGTCATCAGTCGCAGCTCCCCCAAATTGACTCTGCTGGACCATATGTATAAGTGTCGATTTCAGCTCAAAGTTATTTGCCGAAATAGATGGTCCAGCTATACTCGGCCTAAATCCTCTAGCGCTAGGAGTTGCGTAGTCCCGCAGAGGTCGACTACCTATGTTCACTTCGGATGCAACTTGATCTTCCATCCTTCGCTGCTTTACTTTTCGGCGATGAAAGGTTCGCTCGATTTCTATGTCGATCGGAATCAAGCCTTCCGATCCTAAGCATCTAAGCATACGACGAACCAAGCCACACAAAAATTTGGAGTGCTACCTAATCCTAAGAGGTAGAAAATAAAACACTCTAGCTAATAAAACCTAAGATGCAATAATGAAATGGAAAACTACTACTAAAAATAAATAAAAACAACTAAAAATTAAAAACTAAATCTAAATATTGAAAATATAAAACTAAAGTAACTAAAGAAATCTAGAAAGAAAATAAAACAAGTAAATAAATCTAATCCTAAGTCCGATCCAATTCTCCACTGTTCAGTTCGATATCGAATCTATTAGTCCTCAGCAACGGCACCAAAAACTTGATGCACGCGATCACGACCTCAAATTTCACGACGGAGGCCATCGAGGACTCAAAGCGCGCACTCGCACTCAACGCCCGCAAGTGCACGGATGTCATCAAGTAATAAAAGATTATCGATCCCATAGAGACTGAGATTCGAATATCGATATGTTCAGTGGCTGAAATTATTCGAAAGTAAACTCTAAGAGCTATCGACTAGTGAGGGCTGTCGGTGGGCTATACTCTATACGGTGTCACATGAAGGAAGAAGGGAGCGTGCCGAGGTCTTCAAAGGCGATTCTAGGACTTCAGTTTAGCTTGTGTGTCACAAAACAATGCTGTCAATTGGCGTTGTCTAGACATTTAGCTATGGTTTTGTGGAAGGGACATCATACACTCTCTCGATGAGCCACCGCATCTATCGGGAGCTATCTCTGGCTAAAATGACGGGATAGACGGTACGAGGATGCCGAATCAATCCCTACGATGAACCCTTTCTGGTTCAATCGCATCCTTCTACCCACGGTTATAGGAGATCAAGTTTATCCCTAGGTTCCTTGTATAAAATCCCCTAAATCTTAGATACGAGGGTTTTCACCCCTCGTATCGCCTAAGCACAGCAGGTAGAAAACCAAACAAGAATAGATATAGTATAAACAACTTCCAATTGCCAAATTAAACTCAAAGACAGAATTTAACATGAACCAACATGTAATGTGTACACAAGCTACTCCCTAATCCTAGAATCGAAAGAACTACTCCATGTATATAAAGGAGGAATCACAAAGCATGTACATGTTCCAATATATCAGAGATAAAACACAGAAACAAGGAATTACAATGCTTTCGTGGTCTTTTCTCCGACGTTGAAGTGCAATGCATGGACGTCCGGTGGTGTTTCTCCTCCACGTTGCGAGTTACCAAAGCTTTTTAGGGTTTCGGTGTGTCGTCCTAGCCATCGTGCCTCCCCCCTAGAGTTTGAGCGGAGCCATCCTTATATAGACACCACCTCGGACCGCTGCAAAATTAAAAAAAAACCCTAGTCGTACAAATCCAGCGGGCCGCCACATGACCACATGGCCAGGCCATCTACGGCCCTAGGGTGGCTGATCTCGCCCATTGGACATGGTCGTGTGTAGCCACATGCCCTGGCCATGTCCCACTTTGCGTCTAGCTACAAAATATCTTTCTTTTGCTCCGAAAGTGCGCCTTTTTCACCCGAAATGCTAACTTGCACACAAAAGTACAAAGAGTAGACCTCCAAACCAGAAAATAAGAAATGCATGCAAAATAGAGTGATATATGCATGAAAACTAACATAAAACATAATGAGATGTGAGCGAAAACTACTCCTAAAACCCTATATGTTTTGCTCACATCAGATACCTCATCGTAGTGGGAGGGTTGTTAGACAACCTAATAGATTTATGTTCTTGGGAGAATCTTCTGAATTTATCCTTGGCGAACATGAACCTAATTCCTGGACATATGACGAGATAATCCATGATAAAGATGCGGTGTCTTGGCAAAGTGCAATGAATTCTGAGATAGAATCTATGGATTTAAATCAGGTCTGGGAGCTAGTAGAACCACCCAATGGTGTAAAAACCATTAGATGCAAGTGGATCTACAAAAGAAAGAGAGGAATAGATGGGAAGATTGAGACCTTCAAAGCAAGGCTTGTTGCGAAAGGGTATATTCAGAAAGAGGGTATCGATTATGAGGAGACCTTTTCGCCGGTAGCCATGCTTAAGTCTATCTGGATTCTCTTATCTATTGTTGCTCTTATGGATTATGAGGTGTGGCAGATGGATGTCAAGACAGCTTTCCTTAATGGAAGTCTTGAGGAAAACATCTATATGGAGCAACCAGAGGGATTCATTACAAAGGGCAAAGAGCATCTTGTGTGCAAGCTTAATCGGTCCATTTATAGATTGAGCAAGCTTCAAGTTCTTAGAACATCTACTTTGATGAAGTAATCCAGTCTTTTGGGTTTATTCAAAGTCCGAATGAGTCTTGTGTATACAAGAGATGTGATGGAAACGTAGTGGTATTTCTTGTACTATACGTAGACAATATTTTGTTAATTGGAAATAATGTCAAAGTGTTATCAGACATAAGGGTATGGTTGTCCAAACAGTTTGATATGAAAGACTTGGGAGAAGTGGTATACATCCTTGGGATCAAGGTTATAAGGGATCGTAGGAAAAGGATGTTGTGCTTATCTCAAGCTTCATACATAGACTCGATTTTGGCTCATTTTAGCATGCAGAACTCCAACAAAGGTTTTCTACCTTTTAGGCATGGAGTACCTTTATCCAAAGATATGTGTCCTAGAACATCAAAGGGGATAGAGGAGATGAAGGGCTTCCTTATGCTTCGACGGTCGGAAGCCTCATGTATGGTATGTTATGTACGAGGCTGTATATCTGTTTTCCCGTGGGCATGATTAGCAGATATCAGAGCAATTCAAGACAGGGACATTGGACTGTGGTAAAGCATATATTGAAGTACCTGAGAAGGACTAGAGATTATATGCTGGTATACCAGGCAGATCAATTACTCCCAGTGGGTTACATAGATTCCGACTTCCAATCAGATAGGGATAACAGTAAGTCTACCTCGGATTTTGTATTTACTTTGGGAGGTGGAGACATTGTATGGAGGAGTGTCAAGCAGAAATGCGTGGCGAACTCCACCATGGAAGATGGTTATGTGGCAGCCTCTAAGGCAGCAAAGGAAGTTGTATGGCTCAGGAACTTCTTGATAGACTTGGATGTGATTCGTGGTTTGCCAAGAACTATCACAATTTATTGTGATAATAGTGGTGCAGTTGCAAACTCGAAAGAACCACGAGCCCATAAGACAAGTAAACACAGAGCGCAAGTACCACCTGATACGAGACATCGTAAAGCGGGTAGAAGTTGCAGTTGCCAAGATTGCTGTTGGAATGTATACTGAAAACCAAGCTTTTTTGTATGAACATTTTTATTTTGAAATAAGAATCTCATGATCATTGTTTGCACTTTATATTTATTATATGTGTGCATATTGTCTAATACTTTACAATGTAGATAACATGGTGCTTGGTGTGGCATAGAAGATCATGTTATCAGTCCCTTGTAGAATATAAGTAGAGGCTCACAACCAAAATGGTTTTGGACAAACCATTGGCATGGTTGTAGTGTAGCTTGGTATTGTTTTGTCTTGAACATAGAGTTACACTAGTACACTTAGGTGTATTTAGCATGATCGACATAGAGGTGATTCAATTTATTGCTGACTACATAATTGAATCGGACCTCGGATGTTATGTTGTACATGATCTTAATCCCGATATAATAACGGGCACATGTACTTAGTATTTATTTCTTTGATTTACCAAAGGGTGAGATTTATATGGATTAAATCAATATGCCCGGTAAATTGGGAAATGATATTATTTACATGGTGTGTCGTTGATTATAGGAGGAAACCGTGTCCTGTATATATTAGGTTGATGATGTCCCCTTGAGGAGCTCATAAGGTTCATCATGTAAACCCTGCAGGTTGACTTAGTCAACATGATGATAAGGTTGAGTGGTACTACTCGAGGAGTTAGATGTTAATTGATTGATGGTCAGCAAATCAATTAATTGACGGACATTCGATGTCTTAAACATGGGGAGATGGATGTATAAATAATGTATGGAGCCCATATTAATTTATGGGGTTGGTGAAGTAATTCAATGATGATCCTCTAGTGGAATGGAACATCATTGATGGATCAAGTTTGTGTGGTTCCGATCCATCGGGTGGCCAAGATCCAACTCCTCCTCATGGTCCCTATCGTAACCTAATATAAACCTCATGATGTCTAGATCCAATGATGGAAAACAAAACTCTAGATCCGATGGTGGAGATTAAATCTCTAGATCTGACGGTTGAGATTAAATCTCTAGATCCGACGGTTGAGATTAAATCCCTAGAACCGATGGTGGAGATTAAATCTCTAGATCCAACGATTGAGATTAAATCTCTAGATCTGACTGTTGAGATTAAATCCTTAGAACCGACGGTGGAGATTAAATCTCTAGATCCGACGGTTGAGATTAAATCTCTAGATCCGACGGTTGAGATTAAATCTCTAGATCTGACGGTTGAGATTAAATCCCTAGAACCAACGGTGGAGATTAAAACAAGGCTTAAGCCTAACTCTATAAAAGGGGTCTTAAGGTTGGGCGGCAAAAGTGTTGGATGTTTTTGGAGATTAGGGTTTTGCCTTTCATTGGCTCGGGCGGCAAGAAACCCTAGGGAGATTAGGGTTTGGTTCCTTGGTTGGGCGGCTAGGGTTTGGAAGGAAGAGTGGGCGGCAACTATAGGAGAGGATCTCTTCTTCTTCCTACGGTGTGGCCGACACCTATCTCTCTTCCCTCTACCTTGGTCGGCGCTCAACCTATTCCTCTTCTCCTCTTCTTTTCCTCTTGGCCGGCGGCACAAAGGAGCTAGGGATTGTTCCCTTGTTCGGTTCCTTGGTTGGCCATCTTGTTCTCCTTTTCTTGGGGCCGGCGGCATCAAGCCTTTGTGGTTTGGTGGTTGGCTCAAGCAAGAAGGGAAGGAGAGTTCTTCTTTCTTTTGATTGAAGAAAATCTAGGAAGCTTCAACTTGTGGAGGATCTTCGCCCATACGAAGTCTACAAGGAGGTTAGGACATACGATAGAAGATTAAGAGGTATAAAAGTTTTACAAGTTTTATTATTGATATTTGCATGTTCTTATTAATATGATTGTATGTGTTGATTATACATGTCTACATCCATATGTATTTGTATAATAATGGACCCCGAAGATAAACACAAAAACCGGTGATCCGTCCGTCGTCTCTTCCGTGGCTAACCGACTAGAAGAGCTTGGTTGCTTGAACAACTAGTTTGTTCAAGTGATCGCTCAAGTCGTTAGCACGACGATGAATTGGTTGAGCTTAGAAAACTGATCCCATCCGGATTAGTTTTCATTAGTGAAAATTTTAATCCGGGGACATGGGAGCCAACGAGCCTCCGAGCAATGCCATCAAAAATGGTATCAGAGCCACGGTTTCCGGTTTTGTGTGTTTGGATTTGGTTACTTTCATGCACTTATCATATATTGTGTATGTCGGATGATAGTAGGATGTGCGTAGCATAACTTTTTGGTTGCAGGCATAAGTTCCAACTATTATGGCTATATATGTGTGTATGTGATTGCATGTGTGTGTGATTGTATATTATTTGAATCCTCGGGGTTGACGAGGCTAAATTAGTATTTAATTTTTGTAATTAAATACAGTATTGTTTAGCCACTCATTTAAGTTTACTTTCGATCTAGATTATTTGTACACTCCTTCGTGGAGTATAGGATCGATGGATGTAAATTAAAATAGTTTATCTTGGCTCAGATCTCTTTGGTGACTTACACGCGAGAAGAGGTAGAGCGGACGAGGTGGCGACACGACGGGACGCATATTGGAGAACAATGCCATAATAGTTGGGAAAATTCTGTTTTTTCCATATTTATTGCTGATTTGTTTTATATGCATGTTGTGTGTGCTTGAAAATTTCTAACTGTCAATTTACTAAGTGGGAGAGGGACATTTTAATTAATTCCCGGGGCCTCCATTACAATTTGACGTGTGATGCAACAAACTTGCGCGTCGGCTCTGAGTGCCTTCCTCCCTATCGGATGAGTTTGTTTGCGGATCACTAGGTCAAATAATGGTTATAGGAAATTATTTAGGAGTGTGTGTACTTCCCCATCGGTAAGGCACATAATCCGAGATAATTCCCTTAGTATCGTGTAATGGTGCAACCTTAGATGCAAATAAAAAGTATCCTCCCCATCGGAGTCACTGCTTTTATTTGTAGGGCCAAAGAGGAACCAACTATTAATTTTATTTGTCAAAAGGTAAGGTTGACAAGATAATAAAATTAATGGGTTAAACCTCCTCTTACAAATGTAGAATTCGTATACGTCCACACTATCGTGGCATGCGATATTCTCGGTGTTTTGAGGTGTTGGTTGATTTCGAAATTTTATTGTTTGAGGAATCAATAATTTTTTGAAACCTAAAGTAATGATCTATGTGATTCTTAGGATTTTCAAAAATCACTTTCAGTCCACTTACTATGATACTAAAGGAAAATAAACTTACTGTACATAATTATGATGATTGGAAAAGAATCTAGATATTGTCTTACTGCTAAGGAGTACAAGTATACACTCTTCGAAGAGTTTCCTCAAGCCATGGTTGCTCAAAAAGGTTTCTACTTCTAAACTGAAAGGGAAGAAGAAGAAGAAGCAAGGTGGAGCAAAGAAAGTGGCAGTAGGACCTCAGGCAGGAGTGAAGAAGCCAAAAGGCAAATGCTTCACTTGCAAGCAGATTGGACATTGGAAGGCGGACTATCCTCGCCGAAAGAACAAAGGGGTTCCAGGAAACATGACGACCAGCTGAGGGAGAGATTACCGTCTTCATGGACAATGCTTCAAAGGTGACGGCTATTGCAGTGGAAGACGTTTATTTATCTTTTGATAGGAATAAAGTTTTGGTTTTGAGAAATTGTCTTTATGTACCTACTTTTAGAAAGAATCTAATTTCAGTTTCTAAATTGTTTCTGGATGGATATTCTGTTTCTTTTAATGACAAAGTTGTTATAAAAAGGAATAGGGAGATTATCTGTTCTGGTACATTGGTTGACAATTTGTACACTCTTGAACCGAAAACTCCCACGATGCATATATAAGTGAATAACTCATCTTCTAAGTCTAATAAGAGAAAAGAACCTTCGAAAATGAACCAGACATATCATTGGCACCTAAGACTTGGTCATATTAACCTGAGTAGAATTCAAAGGTTGACAGTTGATGGACCCTTGGGTTCATTAGTGGTGGAAGATCTCCCAACCTGCGAGTTTTGCTTGGAAGGTAAGATGACCAAGAGGCCTTTTAAGGCTAAGGGGTATAGAGCCAAAGATGTATTGGAATTGGTTCATTCTGATTTGTGCGGTCCTATGTCTATCCAGGATAGAGGTGGCTTTGAATACTTTGTCTCTTTTATAGACGATTATTTAAGGTATGGATACATTTACTTGATGCGCCGCAAGTCTGAATGCTTTGACAGGTTCAAAGAATTCAAGGTTGATGTGGAGAACCATCAAGGTAAAAGTATCAAGACACTACGATCTGATCCTGGTGGCGAGTACCTCTTGGGAGAGTTTAGGAGTTACTTATTAGAGGTTGGGATTCAATCCCAATTGTTCGCACCTGGCACACCCCAGCAGAATGGTGTGGCGGAGCGAAGGAATAGGACTCTTATGGAGATGGTCAGATCGATGATGAGTTATTTTGAGTTAACTGATTCGTTCTGGAGGTTTGCTCTGGAAACGACAGCACACATTCTGAACTTGGTTCCATCTAAGTCAGTACCCTCTACTCCCACAGAATTGTGGACTGGGCGAAAGCCTAGTCTAAGACATATTCAAATTTGGGGTAGTCCAGCACATGTGCTGAAGGGAGATGCTGGTAAGTTGGAATCTCGTACAGAAGTACGCTTGTTTGTTGGCTACCCTAAGGGAATGAAGGGTGGTTTGTTCTATAGTCCTAGAGATCAGAAGGTGATCGTGAGTACGAATGCCAGATTTCTAGAGGAGGACAATGTGATGAACCACAAGCCCACGAGTCAGATTGTTCTTGAGGAGTTGAAAGGGGAAGTCCCGACTTCAGTACCACCGGTACAAGAGGAAATACCACCAGTCACTGCACCGCGTGTCACAGAGCATACACAGGAGGCACCTCGTCGTAGTGGGAGGGTTGTTAGACAACCCGAGAGATTCATGTTCTTGGGAGAATCTTCGGACTTAGTCCCTAGTAAACATGAACCTGATCCCTGGACATATGACGAGGCACTCCAAGATAGAGATGCGGTATCGTGGCAAAGAGCGATGAATTCAGAGATAGAATCTATGGATTCTAATCATGTCTGGGAGCTAGTAGAACCACCCGATGGTGTGAAAGTCATTGGATGCAAGTGGATCTACAAGAGAAAGAGAGGAGTAGATGGGAAGGTTGAGACCTTCAAAGCTAGGCTTGTTGCGAAAGGGTATACTCAGAAAGAAGGTATCGATTATGAGGAAACCTTTTCACCGGTAGCTTTGCTTAAGTCTACCCAGATTCTCTTATCTATTGCTGCTTATGAGGATTATGAGATTTGGCAAATGGATGTCAAGACAGCTTTCCCTAACGGAAGTCTTGAGGAAAACATCTATATGAAGCAACCAGAGGGATTCATTGCAAAGGGCAAAGAACATCTTGTGTGTAAGCTTAATCGGTCCATTTATGGATTGAAGCAAACTTCTAGATCTTGGAACATCTGCTTTGATGAGGTAATCCAATCATATGGATTTATTCAAAGTCCGGATGAGCCTTGTGTATACAAGAGATGTGATAGAAACATAGTGGTATTTCTTGTACTATATGTAGATGTCATTTTGTTAGTTGGCAACAATATCAGAGTGTTATCAGACGTAAGGGTATGGTTGTCCAAACAGTTTGATATGAAAGACTTGGGAGAAGTGGGACACATCCTTGGGATCAAAGTGATAAGGGATCACAAGAAAAGGATGTTGTGCTTATCTCAAGCTTCATACATTGACATTATCCTTGCTCGTTTTAGCATGCAGAACTCCAAGAATGGTTTTCTACTTTTTAGGCATGGAGTACCTTTATCTAAAGAGAGGTGTCCCAAAACATCAAAGGAGATAAAGGAGATGAAGGAGGTTCCTTATGCTTCGGCAGTAGGAAGCATCATGCATGCTATGCTATGTACGATAACAGATATCTGCTTTGCCGTGGGCATGGTTAGCAGATATCAGAGTAATCCTGGACAGGGACATTGGACTGCGGTAAAGCATATATTGAAGTACCTGAGAAGGACTAGGGATTATATACTGGTTTACTGGGCAGATCAATTAGTCTCTGTGGGTTACACGGATTCTTATTTCCAATCAGATAGGGACAACAGTAAGTCTACCTCAGGGTTTTTTGTTTACTTTGGGAGGTGGAGCCATTGTATGGAGGAGTGTCCCGCAAAAATGCGTGGCGGACTCCACCATGGAAGCTGAGTATGTGGCAGCCTCTGAGGCGGCCAAAGAAGTTGTATGGCTCAAGAACTTCTTGATGGACTTGGATGTGATTCTTGGTTTGCCTAGAACTATCACAATTTATTGTGATAACAGTGGTGCAGTTGCAAACTCGAAGGAACCATGAGCCCATAAGGCGAGTAAACACATAGAGCGCAAGTACCACCTGATACGAGAGATCGTAAAGCGAGGAGAAGTAGTTGTTGCCAAGATTGCATCAGAGGATAACCTGGTGGATCCATTCACTAAGTCCCATCCAGCGAAACCGTTTGATAGGCATGTGGAGGACAAGGGGATCAGATCTATGGCAATATGATGATAGCATAGTCTTTTAGTATAAGTGGGAGATTGTTGGAATATATACTAAAAGCCTAGCTTTTTTGCATGAACATTTTTATTTTGAAATAAGAATCACATGATCATTGCTTGCACTTTTTATTTATTATATGTGTGCATATTGTCTAATACTTTACATTGTACATAACATGGTGCTTGGTGTAGCATAGAAGATCATGTTATCAGTCCCTTGTAGAATATATGTAGAGGCTCTCAACTATGATGGTTTTGGACAAACCATTGGCATGGTTGTAGTGTAGCTTGGTATTGTTTTGTCTTGAACATAGAGTTACACTACTACACTTAGGTGTATTGAGCAGGACCGACATAGAGGTGATTCAATTTATTGCTGACTACATAATTGAATCGGACCTCGGATGTTATGTTGTACATGCTCTTAATCCCGATATAATAACGGGCACATGTACTTAGTATTTATTTCTTTGATTTACCAAAGGGTGAGATTTATATGGATTAAATCAATATGCCCGGTAAGTTGGGAAATGATATTATTTACATGGTGTGTTGTTGATTATAGGAGGAAACCGTGTCCTATATATATTAGGTTGATGATGTCCCCTTGAGGAGCTCATAAGGTTCATCATGTAAACCCTGTAGGTTGACTTAGTCAACATGATGATAAGGTTGAGTGGTACTACTCTAGGAGTTAGATGTTAATTGATTGATGGTCAGCAAATCAATTAATTGACGGACATTCGATGTCTTAAACACGGGGAGATGGATGTATAAATAATGTATGGAGCCCATATTAATTTATGGGGGTTGGTGAGGTAATTCAATGATGATCCTCTAGTGGAATGGAATATCATTGATGGATCAAGTTTGTGTGGTTCCGATCCATCGGGTGGCCAAGATCCAACTCCTCCTCATGGTCCCTATTGTAGCCTAATATAAACCTCATGAAGTCTAGATCCAATGATGGAGAACAAAACTCTAGATCCGATGGTGGAGATTAAATCTCTAGATCCGACAGTTGAGATTAAATCTCTTGATCCGACGGTTGAGATTAAATCCCTAGAACTGACGATGGAGATTAAATCTCTAGATCCAACGGTTGAGATTAAATCTCTAGATCCGACGATTGAGATTAAATCCCTAGAACCGACAGTGGAGATTAAATCTCTAGATTCGACGGTTGAGATTAAATCTCTAGATCCGACGGTTGAGATTAAATCCCTAGAACCAACGGTGGAGATTAAAACAAGGCTTAAGCCTAACTCTATAAAAGGGGGCTTAAGGTTTGGCGGCAAAAGAGTTGGATGTTTTTGGAGATTAGGGTTTTGCCTTTCATTGGCTAGGGCGGCAAGAAACCGTAGGGAGATTAGGGTTTGGTTCCTTGGTTGGGCGGATAGGGTTTGGAAGGAAGAGTGGGCGGCAACTATAGGAGAGGATCTCTTCTTCTTCCTAGGGTGTGGCCGGAACCTATCTCTCTTCCCTCTACCTTGGTCGGTGCTACACCTATTCCTCTTCTCGTCTTCTTTTCCTCTTGGCCGGCGACACAAAGGAGCTAGGGATTGTTCCCTTGTTCGGTTCCTTGGTTGGCCATCTTGTTCTCCTTTTCTTGGGGCCGGCGGCATCAAGCCTTTGTGGTTTGGTGGTTGGCTCAAGCAAGAAGGGAAGGAGAGTTCTTCTTTCTTTTGATTGAAGAAAATCTAGGAACCTTCAACTTGTGGAGGATCTTCGCCCACACGAAGTCTACAAGGAGGTTAGGACATACGATAGAAGATCAAGAGGTATAAAAGTTTTACAAGTTTTATTATTGATCTTTGCATGTTCTTATTAATATGATTGTATGTGTTGATTATACATGTCTACATCCATATGTATTTGTATAATTATGGACCCCGAAGATAAACACAAAAATCGGCGATCCGTCCGTCGTCTCTTCCGCGGCTAACCGACTAGAATAGCTTGGTTGCTTGAACTACTAGTTTGTTCAAGTGATCACTCAAGTTGTTAGCACGACGACGAATTCGTTGAGCTTAGGAAACTCATCCCATCTGGATTAGTTTTCATTAGTGAAAATTTTAATCCGGGGACATGGGAGCCAACGAGCTTCCGAGCAATGCCATCAATTGCCTCAGAGGATAACCTGGTAGATACTTTCACTAAGGCCCTTCTAGCGAGAGCTTTTGTTAGGCATGTGGAGGGAATTGGAATCAGATGTATGACAGTACAATGAAAACATAGTCTTTTAGTATAAGTGGGAGATTATTTGGATGTATACTGAAAAATGTATTCTTTGTATGAACATCTTTATTTTTGAAATAAGAATCACATGATCATTATTTGCATATTTATGGATATACATATTGTCTGATACATTACATTGTAGATAAGATGGTGTGTGGTGTCACACGGAAGATCATGTTATCAATTCCTTATAGAGTATAAGTAGAGGCTCACAATCGAGATGGTTTTAGACAAACCATTGGTATGGTTGAAGTGTAATTTGGTATTGGTTTGTCTTGACCATAGAATTACACTAGTACACTTTGTGTGTATTGAGCAGAACCAACTTAGAGATGATTCAATTTATTTGAATCCTTTAGGTTGATGAGGTTAGTATTTAATTTTTGTAATTAAGTACGACATTGTTTAGCCACTCTTTTATTTTAGTTTACTTTCGATCTAAACTTTATGTACACTCCTTTGTAGAGTATAGGATCGATGGATGTAAATTAAAATAATTATTCTCGGCTAGGATGCATATTGTGTGCAAGGAAAATTCCTCAATTTTAAATTACTAAGTGGGAGAGGGATTTGTTTTTAAATTCCCATGGCCTTAATTATAATTTGACATGTGATGCAAGCAAACTTGCGCGTCGGCTCTAAGTGCCTTCCTCCCCATTAGATGAGTTTATTTTATGGATCAAAGGGTTAAATATGGTTATAGGTGTTGGGTTTCCGGCACCGCGGTAAGTGTGTGTTCGAACATGTTTTATAAATATGTCCACAGCGGGAGAAATAAAAAGCAATAAATCTAATTTATTACATCACACACACCACACCCATGCATAGTACAACATGTGTAGACATAATCGTAGTTTCAAATTTTGCAATAAAAGGAAATTTCTCTACGTATACCTGACGTATCACATGTAGCGGGAAAGACATCAACCAGAGTGACTCTCGCTGGAATCACCTCTATCCATATCCATGCCGAGTATCATCGGGATGAATTCACAAAGCCACGATCCTCGTCTTCGTACGACTCACTAGCCTCGTGTCAAAGATTATGTGATCGAGAGAATATCACAATCCGAATCAAAATTCGGATTCAAAAATGAGTCCCCAAAATTCACTTCTCCGGAGAGGTATTCGTCAACCATTTGATGAATTCTTCCTCCTCCACCTATGAGGATTATCGGAGATCGAATCCCCGGTAAAGTAGCCGCTGTCGGAGCTCAAAATGTTGTCCAAACAATGCTCTGACACGTAAAGAAACAAGCTGTCCAGAAAACTGGACAGCTTGGTGGAGGATGTTGCGCCGGCCAAAGAGGATGGCCGGACAACCCTTGGTTGTCGGAACCAAGGTGAGTCGCCGGAGGGTCGCCGGAGGATGGCCGACAGCAACTTGGATGCCGGCAGCAGTTAGAAGGCCAGCACAAAAGCTGGGCGGCATGGAGAGCTTGGGCGGCAGCAAGGAGAAGAGAGGGAGAGGGTGGTTAGGTTTTCCAACACCAAAAGTTATCCACGAAAAACCCTTAAGCCATGTTTTATAGAGAACACATTCACCTAAAGGTTATTGGTTCATAACCATAACCCATTAACCCGCTCTAATAACTTAAGTTAAAATAAACCGAACCGAGTTGCTCTATTTTAAGTTAAAATGAACCGAATCAACTTTGGTTCATTAGTTTAAAACAAACCAAACCCCGTTGGTTTATTCTTCACCATTGGATTAGAACCAAACCAATTTGGTTAATCCATCATGTCTTCATAAGACATGGTCCATCCACGCTTCCATTGCGACTGAAATGATTTCATGCTCGCTCCTTATTTGGTCCAACCAAACCTAGTTTCTCTTGGTCTGAGAATGTCATTCTCAAGTTCGTTTTAAATCCTTCGGATTACACTCGTTGTGCGTGTCACCAAATAGGTTCTCGATTTTTGTTGGTCGTCTATAATTAACCATTAATTATAGAATGATCATGAGTGGCACCTAGTAGTATATCATGATCCCCAATTAATCGAAAAGATCAACGGTAGATCCAAAACTATTTCTGAAACCCTTCAGCAGCTACAATGAATCGTGTCCCGTTCCCTTCACGCATCTTATACCCACATGGTTCAGGACATGGTCTATAGTGTCAGTCCCCACTAGGTTGACTTCATCACACCTAGCCCAAGTATCATTTCCTCATCCTACAGATTCTAGTTACTTCACATGTATCCAAGAGTACCTTACTCTAAACATGTAATACTTTGGTCAAAGACTTTAGTAACAATCTAATGAGAGGTCATTGTTAGGGCAATCTCTTGCCGTGATATGGTTTTGATGGTGTGGCAAAGGGTTGAAGTTAGGTTGGTATTGTTGATGTGATATGTGCGTTGAAGTCGTGCAGGACTTAGTAATTCGCACATGGAGCCGTGGCGAGTTTCACATCTCATGACTCGTGCCTTGAGTCGGTGAAGGATAGCTTTGCGGAAGCCGTGCGCTTGGAGCATCCGAGGGACCGCCGGACGAGAAGCTTGGAGTGAAGCCGGAGGAAGTAGACTTGAGGCAAGAGACGCGAAGGAGCATTGCGAGCCATGCGCTGATCTTGCCGAGGCGTGGCGAGCGAAGAGAACTTCAAAGGCGAGGACTCAGAAATGAGAGTGGCGATTGTAACCCAGTGGAAGGGTAGCTCTTAGGTGAAACTTGGCCATTTGGCCAAGTGTCGATGGGTTTTCTCGACACTCATTGCCATGTCATAGCGATCGATCGCTCAGTCGATGGGTCGATCGACCGGTGTAAAACCGATTAAGTGCTTGGCGATCATTGCCATGGATCGATCGGATCGATATCGGCCGATCGCTGCCGAGGAAGCGATCGGCCGATGGAATCGTGCGACGCACGAATGGAGTCGACTTGAGCACTCGATTGATCGAGCATCGGTCGGGATGGTCCCATCGGATCGATGCCAATCTGGCTGGATGGAATCCAGCGTGGAAAGCGGCCGTTATTGGGCAGCGGCTACGAGATCGATGATCGAGGGCATCGATCGACGATCCCTGTCAACGGAAGAAACCCTCTTCCTCTATAAAAGGAAGGGGTAAGGGTTTGGGAGCCAAAAATGCTTATGCTCTAATACTCTCCCAAAGATCCCTAAAGCTTTCCATCCTCAGCTTATTTCCATTCTATTTGTAAGAGGAGTGTTTGTAAAGGTTACCTCCACCTAGCTTGGTGCAAAGGAGAGACCAATAGTGATTGGGTTTCGGAGTGATTCACCGTGGATGAATCGGACCGTGGATTAGCGGCATAGCCGTGAACCACGTTACATCTCGGTGTTTGTCTTGCTTGCTTATATTTTGCTTGTATTTATTTACATTTGTATATTCCGCTTGCGCTAATATTTTGTAGACAAGCAAAATACGACGTCCGACGAATTAGGGCTATTCCCCCCCCCTCTAGCCGGCTAACCGATCTCCCAACAAGTGGTATCAGAGCCAGGTTGTTTGTCAAGGACTAACCGCCACGACAAACACTTCTTTAAAAGATGGCCGGCTCCAACATCTACCCGCCGAAGTTCGACGGCGAATTCGCTTGGTGGAAGAAGCGAATGGAGGTATTCTTCGAGACCGATTTTGATGTTATGCTTATAATGGAAAATGGTTTCGAGTTGCCTAGGGATGAAAGGGGTGAACCAATAGAGAAGACAAGGTGGACTAAGAAGCAAAGAGAGGAACACATTGCAAATTCAAGGGCTAAGCATCATCTCCTCAACGTACTTCCCCAACAAGAGATAAACCGAATTGGGGAGTGCTCAAGTGCCAAGGAGATGTGGGAGAAGTTGGTTGAACTTCATGAAGGCACTTCGGAGGCAAAGCTAGCAAGGAGAGATCTCCTCCGCTCCCAATTATCAAATATCAAGCTTGAAAAGGGAGAAAAGGTAACTTCCCTACATTCTAGATTTAAAGAAATATTAATTGGGCTAACACGTGTAGGTGAGAAGCTATCAAACCGGGAGATGGTAATGAAGGCCATAGATGCCTTTCCCCGGTCCTCCACATGGAGCTCCATGGTGGACTCATTTTACATCTCCAAGAACCTAGAAGTAAGCACCTTGGAGGAATTGTTTTCAACCATGGAGCTTCATGAGACAAGGCTTGAAGGTATACAAGAAGAGCCTAGAGTCCAAACTTCAAGGGGAGTAGCCTTGATGGCCAACAAAGGGAAAAAGAAGATGGAAATCCCTTCCTCCTCATCCGATGAAGCATCTTCCTCCTCCTCCATGGATTGCTCCTTAGAGGCATATATGGTAAGGAGGGTAAGACGTTTTAAAGGGTTTTCATTTTAACAAATCTAATGATAGGAATAGAAGACCAAGGGGGAAGGTCATATGCTACTATTACCTAGGAGAGGGGCACATAAGGGATAATTGTCCACTCCTAAACAAGAGCAAGGAAGAGAAGAAAAAGAAAGAAGAGAAGAGGAAGAAGAAGGGGAGCAAGAGAAAGGAAGAAGAAAAGAAGGCAAAAGGAAAAGGGAAGGCCATGGCTCTCAAAGCAAAGACATGGGATGACCTTGCCTCATCATCATCATCGGAAGAAGAGAACGCATTTGTTGCCAACCTAGCACTAATGGCTCTTCATGACTCGGATTGCTCCTCCTCCTCAAATGAAGATTCAAGCACAAGTGGGGAGAGCTCAAATGAAGGGGAGGCTTCCACATCCTCATCATCCGAAGAAGAAGAAGAGGATATGGAAACAATGGTAACGAATGCCTCTCCTAAGAAAATAGTTTCCATAATTTCTAGTTTAACTAAGGACTTATTTGGCATGAAAAAGAAAAATAAAAGCATGCTTAATCAAATTAAGGAATTAGAGCAAAATTAGAAAAAGCATGCTTAAGTGAAAATATTTCTTCTTGCCATGATGATGCATGCTCACATGATGAATATATGCCATTAGATGTTAGTGATGCATGTATAAATGAAAATAGGGCTTTAAGGAAAAGGTAGATTATTTAACCAAAGCCCTAGAGAATTACAATAGGCTCCAATACCCTTAACATGATAATTGGGAGCCAAAGGGCAAGTTTTAACAAGAAGGGCCTAGGATATAAAGAGAAGAAAAATGAGAAGGCCTATAAATGCCTAATTGCTAGGGGACAAGACAAAAACAAAGTAATAGCTAAGAAATGGATCCCCAAGGAATTTCTAGTGAATCCCATAGGCAAAAATCTATTTTGGGTTCCAAAATCCATCCTTAAGGGTTAGAAAACCCTAGGTAGTCAACCATATGAACTTGTCCTATATCATATTTTGGTTGACTTAGGATGACGGACAACATTTTTAGATAGTGTTGGGTGATGATAACGCATCTATAAATAGGTAATAATGCTTAAATCATGATGATTGATGTAATTCCTATGTATGTTTTAAATCATGATTTATAATTTTGAAATTTGGCACGTTATCACTAGAAATAGGTTTAAATCATGTTTTAGGTGATAATTTGCTTATTATCATCATATAATACCTAATGCATGACTATTATTTGATGGATACATGAGTTTCATGATCATAATGTAGAATTCATTCATATATGTCATTATGATCATGTAGGATGTTAGGTTGATACTTAACCATGATAGAATTGCATGAATATATGAGTTAAGTATATACAAATACCCCCTAGGATGCATCTCACACTCACTATAGGCTAACTTGATTGCAAACTTAGCATGGGTGAGATATTAGGATGATACAAATGTCCACTAATGCCTATGGCATTTAGATGGTCATTTAAAGTATCAAAATAGCAATAATAGACCAATCATGGGGAAGGCTTATGTTTAATAAATAGACATATTGCCCAAAGATCATGGTTGGATATTTCATATGTTTTCAAAACAATTTCTTACCTTAAAATACATGTATTCATGTTTTGAAACAATTGGATGCAAAACTAGGTAGCTAACTTGATACTAGAATGATCAAAAACCTAGTGACTTTTAGAACTTTTGGATTTTTGGCAAAAACAAGAAAATATAATGAGTTTTCATGAAAAACTATTTTTCCTTGATAGATATACTTAAAAGAAATAATGTTCCCCAAATTTTATGATTTTTTGAATTTTCTGGAATTTTTAACGCATTTCTGAAATTCGGCGAAAAATCAAATCCGAAAAATCATGTGCGATCGGTATCCAACCAATGATCGATGGCTGCATTTCGGACCGATCTGAATTCCAATTATTTATCAACTTGAGGTATTTTCTTTCTATTAGACTTGATGTCATATGTTTATAACTTAGTATTCATATTTTTGATGGTGTCAAAGGGGGAGAAATGAATATGTTTAAGTTATTTATGATAGGGGGAGAGATTAAGGGGGAGTTTCATGGATTAAGGGGGAGTTGCATGTTGCTATCAAATGTTTATGTTTACATGCTTTCTCTTTCCTTAAAAATTTATATCAAATGTTTTTACCTAACTTAAACGGATTGCCACACATCAAAAAGGGGGAGATTGTTAGGGCAATCTCTTGCCGTGATATGGTTTTGATGGTGTGGCAAAGGGTTGAAGTTAGGTTGGTATTGTTGATGTGATATGTGCGTTGAAGTCATGCAGGACTTAGTAATTTGCACATGGAGCCGTGGCGAGTTTCACATCTCATGACTCGTGCCTTGAGTCGGTGAAGGATAGCTTTGCGGAAGCCGTGCGCTTGGAGCATCCGAGGGACCGCCGGACGAGAAGCTTGGAGTGAAGCCGGAGGAAGTATACTTCGAGGCAAGAGACGCGAAGGAGCATTGCAGAGCCGTGCGCCTGATGCTGCCGAGGGACGTGGCCGAGAACGAAGAGAACTTCAAAGGCGAGGGACTCCGAGAAATGAGAGTGAGCGATTGTAACCCAGGGAAGGGTAGCTCTTAGGTGAAACTTGGCCATTTGGCCAAGTGTCGGATGGGTTTTTCGACACGCCGATCGCCATGTCATGGCAATGATCGCTCGAGTCGATGGGTCGATCGACCGGTGTAAAACCGATTAAGTGCTTGGCCGATCGCCATGGATCGGCAATGATCGATGCCGATGAAGCCGATCGCCAGGAAGGCGGCCGATCGATGGAACTGCGCACGGCAGCGAATGGAGTCGACTGAGCACTCGATCGATCGAGCATCACGATCGATGGTCCCATCACGATCCGATGCAATATCGCTGGATGGAATCCAACGTGGAAAGCCGTATTGGGTAACGGCTACGAGAGATCCGATCGATCGAGGGCATCGACTGATCCTGTGTCAACGGGAAGAAACCCTCTTCCTCTATAAAAAGGAAGGGGGTAAGGGTTTGGGAGCCAAAAATGCTTATGCTCTAATACTCTCCCAAAGATCCCTAAAGCTTTCCATCCTCTTACTCAAGCTTATTTCCATTCTATTTGTAAGAGGAGTGTTTGTAAAGGTTACCTCCACCTAGCTTGGTGCAAAGGAGAGACCAATAGTGATTGGGTTTCGGAGTGATTCACCGTGGACGAATCGGACCGTGGATTAGCGGCATAGCCGTGAACCACGTTACATCTCGGTGTTTGTCTTGCTTGCTTATATTTTGCTTGTATTTATTTACATTTGTATATTCCGCTTGCGCTAATATTTTGTAGACAAGCAAAATACGACGTCCGACGAATTAGGGCTATTCCCCCCCCCCCTCTAGCCGGCCAACCGATCTCCCAACAGTCATGGGTATACATCTCCTCGCAAGGAGTGGTGAATCCTTTATAGGCTATTCAAATACCTTCGATCACTTCAACTTATACCCAATCATCCCGGGTCCACATCTCCTCAGAGATGCTTGCTTAAGATGTCAAAGCATAAGTCTTCATGATCAAGATGACTTGAATACTGCAAGTCAAAGGAACATCACACTTAAGTTGTAGTAAGAACTTTATTGACATATCTATATATTCAGAGAATCATATGAAGTCTTACGGCTAGTCACTCTAATGAACTAGTTATCATAACTAGCATCCACGATTAACTCCGGACATCACAATGTCTCCAGCCAATGAGAATCATCTGCTTGGATACACCAAGGACTATACCTCGTGCTAGTCTCGACAGAATTGATGGTGTCCAAATCCATCAATTGATCGACTAGGGATAATTTTGATACATCACAATTATACATGTAAAGATACTCACTTGTTTTGATCAAATCACAAATTCTCTCATGCTATGAATCATATCGTGGACATTCAGTAAATGAGTTTAAGATCTAATCAAATACATGAAAATGTAGGGAATTCTTGTATGCCAAATGGCATATGCGCAACGGAAAATAGGATCCCTTCCAAGTGATCCATGCGAAAGCAAACTCGTATAAAATAAATTTCTCTAAACCAAACCTATCTTATAGGAGAGGATTACCTTTGTTGCGTGCCCTTGTTAATCCCGCTTTTCCTTTCGGTTTGTTAGATCTTTAGCACGTTCAAGTGTCCGTGCCTCTATACGTATCCACACGAGCACGCTCTTGTCTCACAAAAGGAAAACTAGAAGAGCTCTCCTTTACTTCTTGCTAGAGAAGTCCCTAAAGGAGAGGAAGAGAGGGAAAAGGAGAAAGGAAGAAGAAGACTCCTCTTCTTGCTAGCCTACACTCACAAACCCACACAACTAAAGCTTCCACCAAGCTTTCTCACCACTAACACAACCAAAGCTTCCACCAACAACAAAAGCCAATGCTCCCTTTTGGCCGGCCACTTAGGGTGTCTTTTATAGGGTTGGAAAAACCCTTTCACCTCCACACATTCAATGCAATCCATTGCATTGAGACATATCCTTGTTTGGCCGGCCACTTAAGGAGACAAAACCATTTTGTTTCCTTCCACCTTAACTAGCTTAGGTGGATGCTTATGTGGCATGCTTATGTGGCATTCTTATGTGGCATTCATGCATGTTGAATTAATCTTATTAATTCAATTAAGCTTATGTTATTATATTGAATTAATCTTATTAATTCAATCATATTGAATTAATCTTATTAATTCAATTAAGCTTATGTTATCATATTGAATTAATCTTATTAAATCAATAAGGTAACATATTGAATTAATCTCATTAAATCAATTAGCTAAAATTCTCATTAAGCTTAAAGTCCAAAAACCATTTTGTACTTAAGCTTATTCCCAAATTATTCTAGTCAAACTAGAATACTCTAATTATCATGCTCTTTGTGTGTGACCCTATAGGCTCTCATAACGTTGGCAGTGGACCTAAACTCTTTTAGATACACAAGCAATGAGCGGCATCTAGCAATACATCATTGCTACCCAAGTTACGAGATAAGTCAAGATCCGACTAACCTTTCCGTGACTACTATAATATATGACCGTGTCCTTCTATCCTTGATATCAGATTGATCAATGAGGCATAGACCGTGTCATCCTCGATCAATCTATGTGTTTTTTGATCCCTGAGTAAACTAACTCAAACAAATGAGCTCAATATCTCATATTGACTCATTCGAGCATGGCCATGCGTTTTAGTAGTTCTACTCAATCAAGGGGCCCACCGATATCACTCCAGTCATATGGAAGGGATAGATCCCATCTACATCACTCACATCCCTCCGCATAATTTGTTACATACCCAGTAATCGCCTTTATGGTCCACCCTGTTACGGGTGACGTTTGACGATACCAAAGTACATAACTCCTTATGTAGGGAACCATAGTGACTTCAGGTCTAAGGACTATTCATACCAATAGTCACATGAGAAAGTTTATGACACTCATATAACGATCCATGAAACTTTCTCATGGCGGGTCACAAGATATATTCTCCAATATATACCCATGTGTCAACTTGATATCATATATCCATGACTTGTGAGATCAAGTCATCAATTGACCTACATGTTAGTCTTTATGTATTAATATTGCCCTTGCATATTAATACTGACTAGAACATTTAGGAAAGTGTTCTCATACCTCTCATAATCAATTCTCGCCAATTGATGTGTTGTAGATAAGAACCTACTTTTCTAGGGCATTATTATATTTAAATTAATGGCACAAGCAAGATGTAAATATAATAACCAATCCTGTGCCTTTAGAGCATATGATACAAAATGTTCCCTATTCAACCATCACATGATTGGTTCTAGGGCTTTAACTAACAATCTCCCACTAGCACTAGTACCAATCACTATGATATCTAATACCTAGTGACCTAGTGTGACCATCATGCTTCCTCCGTACAAAGCCTTGGTCAATGGATCTGCGATGTTAGCTTCGCATTCTTCATATCCTCACATCTCCTCTATCGATGATCTCTCGAATGAGATGGAAGCGCCGCAAGATGTGTTTGGTCCGATGTGATCGAGGTTCCTTAGCTCGGTAATAGCCCCATTGTTGTCACAATAGAGGTCTATTGGATCTGCAATGCTAGGAACTACCCCAAGTTCATCGATGAACTTGCGAGCCAAACAGCCTCCTTCTGCATCAGATCGCAATATACTCTTCATTGTAGAATCAAGAATCGTATCCTGCCTTGAACTCTTCCACTCACGGCTCCACCATTCGTGCAAAACACGTACTCGATTGCGATCTATAGTCATCCTTGTCTGCTTGGAAGCTTGCATCATCAGAACCCTTACGCTTAGCTCCTCATTGCCTCCAAATATCGGAAATATTCTTTCGCTTCTTCGTAAGTACTTAAGAATATTTTTGATCGCTATCCAGCTGACTTTCACCGATCCGACCGTATCTACTCGCCATGCTCAAAGCATACGAGACGTCAGACGAGTACAAAGCATGGCGCATATGATAGACCCTATAGCGATGCATAAGGGATCTTATCCATGCGATCTCTCTCCTCCTTAGAAGAGGGACATTGAGTCTTCGAAAGACTCACACCATGTGATAAAGGCGTAAACCCTTTCTTAGAATTTTGCATAGCAAAACGATCTAGCACTTTATCAATGTATGTACTGACTTAGGCCAAGTAATCTTCTAGATCTATCTCTATAGATCTTGATGCCTAGAATATAGGCAATTTTCACCTAAGTCCTTCATCGAGAAACAATTCCCTAACCACATCTTCACAGATCGGAGTGAGGGAATATCATTTCGGCGATGAGAAGTATGTCATCTACATACAAGACAAGAAATACAACTGTGCTCCCACTATTTCTCTTGTAGACACAAGGCTCATCTTCATTCTTGATGAAACCAAACTCTTTGATTGCATCATCGAATCAAGATTCCGGCTTGAGAGGCTTGCTTTAGTCCATAAATGGACCTTTGCAGATACCTTTCCAGATGCTTTGATCTTCAAAACCCTCAAAGTTGTGTCATGTACACATCCTCGAGTAGCTTTCCATTCTGTAAAAGCGGTTTTGACATCCATCCGCCAGATCTCATAATCATGGTAGGTCGCAATAATAGCAAGTATGATCCGAATGGATTTAAGCATCGCAACTGGTGAAAAGGTTTCATCCTAGTCAATACCATGAATTTGTTTGAATACTTTAGCCACCAATCTACCTTTATAGGTATGCTTATTACCATCCATGTCAGTCTTTACTTTAAAGACCCACTTACACCCAATGGGTTTTACCCCTTCAGGTGGATCAACCAAAGTCCATACTTGGTTAGTGTACATGGATTCCATTTCGATCTCATGGCCTCTAGCCATTTCTAACTGGGCTCATCATAGCTTCTTGATAGGATGTAGGCTCGTCAAGATCGACAAGCAATACTTCACCATTATCAGTCAAGAGAAAAGAATATCTCTCAGGTTGACGACAGATCTTATTAGATCTACGAAGAGGTTGGTCTACTTGAACAGGTGTTTGCTCCACAACTCTTTGGGCAACAAATTCCTCATCCACAACACTTTGTGGTGCCTGTTCATTTTCCATCGAAGCCTTAGTGTTATCATCATCTTGAACTTCTTCAAGATGAATTTTACTCCCACTAGTATTTCTAGAAATAAATTCTCTTTCTAGAAAGACAAAGATTTCCGCAACAAACACCTTGCCAAGTGTGGATTGTAAAAGTAATATCCCTTAGTTTCTTGGGATATCCTACAAAATAACACTTATCCGATTTGGGTCCTAGTTTATCCGAGACTTGACGCCTAACGTAAGCTTCACAACCCCAAATCTTTATAAAAGACATTTTGGGACTCTTCCCTCCATATCGATATGGTGTCTTTTCTACGGCTGATGGAACGCGATTAAGTGTGAAAGCGGCCGCTCTAGAGCTAAACCCCAAAAGGAAGTAGGTAGATCACCTGCTCATCATTGATCGCATACATATCTAATAGAGTACGATTTCTCCTCCGATATACACCATTCCATTGTGGTGTTCCAGGAGTGAGTTGGGATATTATCCCACACTCACCAGTGATCACAAAATTCTTGACTAAGGGATTCACCACCTCGATCTGATCGGAGTAGCTTAATACACTTACCAAGTTGGTTTTGTACTTCATTCTTGAATTCATTGAACTTTTCAAAGGATTCTGACTTATGTCTCATCAAATATAAGTAGCCAAATCTACTCATATCATCAGTGAAAGTAATAAAGTACTTATAGCCTCCTCTGCTTCGACATTGAAAGGGCCACATACATCGCATGTATGAGTCCTAACAAGTCCGTCCGCCTCTCGCCATGTCCACTAAATGGAGTTTTAGTCATCTTTCCTAAAGACAAGACTCGCATACCTCATATGATTCAAAATCAAATGAGTCCAATAATCCATCTTTATGGAGTCGATATGCTTTTCATTTATGTGACCTAGGCGATAGCTGCGTAGATATGTGTTCAAATCATTCGAATTGAACCGTATGGTATTTACGTTATAAATTGGGTTATCTAAATCTAGAACATAGAGACCATTCATAAGTGGTGCATTACAATAGAACATTTCAATTAAATAAATGGAACAACATTTGTCCTTTATTATAAAAGAAAAGTTTTTCTTGTCTAAACAAGATACGTAAATTATGTTCTTTGTTAATGCGGTACATAGAAGCACTCTCTAGTTCTAAGATAAGCCCAAAGGCAAAGACAAAGAATATGTTCCTACAATACAAAGAAGAACTTTTGCGCCATTGCCTACTCAGAGGTCCACTTCGCCCTTTGCCATTATTCTACTATTTCTCACCTCGCACATTAGTACAAATGTGAGATGCACATCCCAGATCTAATACCCATGTAGAAGAAATAGATAGATTAACCTCTATAACATGTATACCGAGGCGTAAGTCCCACTTCTCTTGTTCTTTACTTCCTCAAGCTCCGCTTCCGGGTCCACCTCAAGAATGGAAGCAGCCCCTTCCTTAGGTACTTTACCTTTACCCTTTGAAGTGGATGAATTGGCCTTGCCTTTGGCTTGGTCTTACCCTTGCCTTTGCGCTACCTTTCTCCTTCTTGACCATTAGTACATTACTAACTTTCTTCTTGAGATTTGGTTCAGATAGCTTTTAACATGCCGAGAATCTCAGCAAAGGTTTATCAATTTCATTCATGTTATAATTCATGACGAATTGATTGTATGCTTCGAACGATTGCGTGATAACATCTTGCCAATTCTCGCCTGGAAAACCTAGTCTTTCAAGGTTCTCAACGCATCTAATCATTTTGAGTACGTGAGTTCCTACAGTGTTCCTTCTGCATCTTGCATGCAAAAAGAGCCTTAGACACTTCAAAACGCTTCGTGCCTAGCTTGTCCTTGATATAGTTGTTTCAAATGCTCAACCATATCATAGGCATCCATGTTCTCATGTTGCTCAAGCTCGAGTTCATGGTGGCAAGCATAAGGCATGACACATCTAATGCGTCATCTTGATGCTTCTTATAAGCATCCTTTCAAAGACGAGTGGCGTAGGGCGGGTATTTCAGTGGGTAGCCGCTCTAGGACATATAGTTTGCTTCTTGCTTGAGGATAATCCTCAAGTTCCTATACTACCAAGAAAGTTTGCTCCATTGAGCTTGTCCTTCTTAAGGACAGATCGCAAGTTGAGGGGGTGTGTCGTGTTAGATGACATGGTGATCTACAACATTAAAATGCAAAGTTAAGTATCATACCTAAATCATTTAATTAGGCCTTTAATTAAATGAGGCTCCCACTAAATTCTCATAGCTACTATTTAGCTATAAATTTATATGGGATAAAGATCCACATCATAATTCGTCTTGAGTTAGCTTTGGCTAATCGCCCAAGACGTAGTATAATTAGGTAGGCAATCTTTTGCCAATTACATCTGATGTAACTCTTTAATAGCTTTGGTTAAGTTTTAGATTAGTTTAGTGTTTATTCCTAAACCAGCTTCCAGGCTGTGGCGAGGCACAGGGGCCTTCTTGGATATCGGAGCAACGACCACTTCTAAGACAAAGCTGATGTTCGGAAATCACACAAAACTAATGTTAACACTTATGTTCAAAGCTAATATATGCCTCTACTTTCTTAACCAATTAAGAAAACACTTAATTAAGTCTTAACCAAGACTGATAGCGGGACATCACGATTGTCCACTCGCACCCCTCCAAGATAAACTGCATTGCTTTGCTTTGGCAAACCCAATAACAAATGATCGAGGAAGTAGTGAGTACCAACTTTGGTAGGCATATCGTTTAGACTTATTAAGAAATAAACATGTATCATATACATATTAGCATACATCACATATAAGCTAAACTAATCATGCATCACATACAAGCTAAACTAACATGCATCACATACATATTTAAACTAACGTGTCATGGTTATGGCCCTTATTCTACAATCTTCTCAAGCCAATGAAAAGATTGATTGGTCAACCTAGGGATAGCATCTTCTCCTAAGTGCTTCCTTTTGGTTGTCTTGTGTGTTGACTTCCTCCTTGTAACCTCATCTTCCAATGGACCCTCCATCCTTGTTTTGTACATTACAAAAGGAGAAATACTCGAGTTACATTCGAGTCTAAAACTAATTTTACAACAAGAATATTAGGAGAAAGGCACGACACGCAGGCCGTATTAAGAATTACAACACACAATCACAAACTTTTGGGACTAGGCCATAACCATGCACCATGTCATTTTAACTTTTAAAAGACATTGGATATTTTATTATGTTTGAAAATTTGCTAATGCAATTATCAACTCATAATAAAATTTATCCTACTTCTATATCACATATAAAATAGAGAAAACCTATTTTTATACGATCTTTCGCAAGTGGCTCTGATACCACTGTAGGGAATTCTTGTATGCCAAATGGCATATGCGCAACGGAAAATAGGATCCCTTCCAAGTGATCCATGCGAAAGCAAACTCGTATAAAATAAATTTCTCTAAACCAAACCTATCTTATAGGAGAGGATTACCTTTGTTATGCGCCTTGTTAATCCCGCTTCCTTTCGGTTTGTTGGATCTTTAGCACGTTCAAGTGTCCGTGCCTCTATATGTATCCACACGAGCACGCTCTTGTCTCACAAAAGGAAAACTAGAAGAGCTCTCCTTTACTTCTTGCTAGAGAAGTCCCTAAAGGAGAGGAAGAGAGGGAAAAGGAGAAAGGAAGAAGAAGACTCCTCTTCTTGCTAGCCTACACTCACAAACCCACACAACTAAAGCTTCCCCAAGCTTTCTCACCACTAACACAACCAAAGCTTCCACCAACAACAAAGCCAATGCTCCCTTTGGCCGGCCATTAGGGTGTCTTTATAGGGTTGGAAAAACCCTTTCACCTCCACACATTCAATGCAATCCATTGCATTGAGACATATCCTTGTTTGGCCGGCCACTTAAGGAGACAAAACCATTTTGTTTCCTTCCACCTTAACTAGCTTAGGTGGATGCTTAGGTGGCATGCTTATGTGGCATGCTTATGTGGCATTCTTATGTGGCATTCATGCATGTTGAATTAATCTTATTAATTCAATTAAGCTTATGTTATTATATTGAATTAATCTTATTAATTCAATCATATTGAATTAATCTTATTAATTCAATTAAGCTTATGTTATCATATTGAATTAATCTTATTAAATCAATAAGGTAACATATTGAATTAATCTCATTAAATCAATTAGCTAAAATTCTCATTAAGCTTAAAGTCCAAAAACCATTTTGTACTTAAGCTTATTCCCAAATTATTCTAGTCAAACTAGAATACTCTAATTCCTCTAATTATCATGCTCTGGTGTGTGACCCTATAGGCTCTCATAACGCTGGCAAGGGACCTAAACTCTTTTAGATACACAAGCAATGAGCGCATCTAGCAATACATCATTGCTACCCAAGTTACGAGATAAGTCAAGATCCGACTAACCTTTCCGTGACTACTATAATATATGACCGTGTCCTTCTATCCTGATATCAGATTGATCAATGAGGCATAGACCGTGTCATCCTCGATCAATCTATGTGTTTCTTGATCCCTGAGTAAACTAACTCAAACAAATGAGCTCAATATCTCATATTGACTCATTCGAGCATGGCCATGCGCTTTAGTAGTTCTACTCAATCAAGGGCCCACCGATATCACTCCCGGCCATATGGAAGGGATAGATCCCATCTACATCACTCACATCCTCCGCATAATTTGTTACATACCCAAGAATCGCTTTTATGGTCCACCTCATGTGACGTTTGACGATACCAAAGTACATAACTCCTTATGTAGGGAACCATAGTGACTTCAGGTCTAAGGACTATTCATACCAATAGTCACATGAGAAAGTTTATGACACTCATATAACGATCCATGAAACTTTCTCATGGCGGGTCAGTTCAGTATATATTCTCCAATATATACCCATGTGTCAACTTGATATCATATATCCATGACTTGTGAGATCAAGTCATCAATTGACCTACATGCTAGTCTTTATGTATTAATATTGCCCTTGCATATTAATACTCGACTAGGAACATTTAGGAAAGTGTTCTCTACAGCCTCTCATAATCAATTCTGCCAATTGATGTGCTGTAGATAAGAACCTACTTTTCTAGGGCATTATTATATTTAAATTAGCTGGCACAAGCAAGATGTAAATATAATAACCAATCCTTTGCCTTTATAGAATATGATACAAAATGTTCCCTATTCAACCATCACATGATTGGTTCTAGGGCTTTAACTAACAGAAAACATATATACTCAAATAGTGAATCTTCATTTATCATATAAATGGTTCAAACATAAGACGATTGCCTTAGGACATCTCTCATATATTACTAACAAACTCCCACTTGGCCTAATGCCAATTGCTACGATATCCAATACCATAAGCTCTAAACTGACCCTCAAACTTACTTTGAGGTAATGCCTTAGTCAATGGATCTACTAAGTTCCTTTCAGTAGGGATTTTCTCGATTTGTATTTCCTTCCTACTAATGATTTCTCTGATCAAAGGATAGCGGCGAAGTACATGTTTGGATCGTTGATGAGACCTTGGCTCTTTCGCCTGTGCAATTGCACCATTGTTGTCGCAGTAGACAGGTATTGTTTCAACAATGGTTGGAACCACACCAATTCATAAATGAACTTCTTGATCCAAACCGCTTCCTTTGCTACTTCTGAAGTTACAATGTATTCTGCCTTAGTGGTAGAATCCGCTACAGTATCTTGTTTGGAACTTTTCCAACTCATTGCGCCCCCATTCAAGGTGAACACATACCCAGACTGAGACCTAGAATCATCCTTGTCTGTCTGGAAGCTGGCATCCGTATACCCGCGTATCACCATGTCCCCTTCTCCATATATTGTAGGGTCGATATGTTGGCCGGCTAGAGGGGGGTGAATAACCCTCTTTCGTCATGTGGTGGAAGTCATTCTTAATCATCTACAATAAACGTTAGCGCAAAAGGAAAATACAAAGCAAAGACAATTAAGACCAAACACAAAGATAAACAAACAATTCGCTAACACTGCAATGTAACGTAGTTCACGGCTGCGCCACTAATCCACGGTCCGATTCGTCCACGGTGAATCACTCCGCACCAATCCACTATTGGTCTCTCCATTGCACCAAGCTAGGTGGAGGTAACCCTTACAACTCAAGAATACTCCTTCTTTTACAATAGATGTGAAAGAAACTAGAAGAAGGAGTTTAACACTTATGGAGCACTTGGATGATAGTTTGGAACATAAGCATTAGCAATCCAAAAGGCCACACCCTCTCTTTTTATAGAGAAGGCTGATTTCTTCCCGTTGGCCGCCATCAGTCGACTGCTGCCCTTGGCAGTCGACTACCGCCACTACAATGGCATTCAAAACACGTCAGATCTCGACCGTTGTAGTCCAACGGAACCCTTGGCAGTCGACTGATGTATCCATCAGTCGACTGATGCCTTCGTAGTCGACTGCCCAGTCGGCTACGAGAGGTTCTGTGCCCCAAACCCTCTCGACCAGTCGACTGCTGCCATCAGCAGTCGACTGATGGTCTTGAAAGTCGATTGCCAATATATGGTAGTCGACTGATGACACACGAACCAGACTCATATACAAATCGAGTCACAATCGACTTGGAGCAGTCGACTGCCATGACATGGCAGTCGACTGATGTCGGGAAATTCCATCCGACACTTAGCCAATTGGCCAAGTTTCACCTAAGCGCACTACCCCATCGGGTTACATTCGCTCACTCTCATCCCTTGGAGTCCCTTGCCTTTGAAGTTGTCTTCGTCTGTCCACGTCCCTCAGATGCGACAAGCGCATGACTCTGCAGTGTCATCCTTCGCGTCTCGCCCTGAAGTCTACTTCCTCCAACTTCACTCCAATCTCCTCGTCTGGTGCTCCCTCGGATGCTCCAAGCGCACGGCTTCTGCAAAGCTATCCTTCACCGACTCAAGGACCGAGTCATGAGAGGTGAAACTTGTCAATGCTCCATGTGTGAATTACTAAGTCCTGCAAAACTCCAACGCACATATCAAATCCAATCATCCTAACTTAAACCCTTTGCCACACACATCAAAACCATATCACGGGTTGATTGCACTAACATATATTAGGAACACATCCTTAGTTCTTCTTAAGTACTTAAGGATCATCTTAACAACCGCCCAATGATCCATTCCTAGATCAAACTGATATCTACTCATGACACTCAAAGCATACGATACATCGGGCCTCGTACATAACATAGCATACATGATAGATCCTATTGCGGATGCATAGGGAATCTTACTCATGCAAATTCTCTCATCTTCTGTGTGCGGACACATAGACTTCGAATGGTGCATCCCATGCCTGATGGGTGGGAATCCTTTCTTGAATTCTGACATGCTAAACCTCTTTAGCACTCGGTCTATATATGTAGACAGCGAAAGACCAAGCAACCATTTCAATCTATCTCTATAGATCTTAATCTCGAGGATGTAGGATGCTTCTCCTAGGTTTTTCATGGAGAATGTCTTGGACAACGAAATCTTAACTGACTGTAAGACAGAAACATCGTTTATTATAAGTAATATGTCATCGATATACAATACTAGGAACACGACTGCACTCCCACTAACCTTCTTGTACAAGCAAGGTTCGTCTGGATTTTGTGATAAATCAAACCTTTTGATTATCTCATCAAAACGGATATTCCAGCTCCTGGATGCTTACTTCGGTCCATATATGGACCGTTGCAATTTTCATACCTTGGTTTTATCAACCGATGTGAAACCCTCGGCTGTATCATATACACATCCTCGAGTAAGTTTCCATTAAGGAAAATTATTTTCACATCCATCTGCCATATCTCATAATCATAATAAGCCACTATGGCCAGGAGCATCCGAATGGATTTAAGCATAGCAACAGGTGAATAGGTTTCGTCATAAACAATACCTTATTTTTGACGATATTCTTTCGCCAATAATCTAGCCTTATAGGTAATCACATTAGCATCCATGTCGGTTTTCTTCTTGAAAACCCACTTGCACCCTATAGGCTTAATCCCTTCGGGTGGGTCAACCAAGTTCCAAACTTGGTTTTCATACATGGAATCCATTTCCGACTTCATGGCTTCAAGCCACTTATCCCTTTCTAAACTTTTCAAAACTTCTTCATAACTGGTAGACTCCTCATCATCAATGAGTAACACGTCGTTCGATTCACTTATGAGAAATCCATATCTCTCGGGAGTATTGCGTGCTATACCAGATCTACGAAGATGTGGTGTCTCAATAGGTCCAGCCGATGGCTCATCTCTATGAGTTATTGGCTGTGATGCTTCACCAGGTATCTAATCAATGTCTATTTGAGTCTCTCGAGCCTCCTCAAGCTCAATGACACTCCCACTATTTTCTTGCAAGAGAAACTCCTTCTCTAGAAACACAACATGTCTTGAAACAAACACCTTTTGTTCCACAGGATGATAGAATTGATAACACCTTGTTTCCTTAGGGTATCCAATAAATAAATATTTATTAGACTTGGCATCCAATTTGTCTGATACAGTCCACTTTACATAAGCAGAACAACCCCATATCTTCGAGTAAGATACATAAGGTTTCTCACTATTCCATATCTCATATGGAGTAGTAGAGACTACCTTAGTTGACATTCTGTTTAACAAGTAAACAACTATCTGAAGTGCATAGCCCCAAAAGGACTTGGGAAGATTCGCATGATTCATCATTGACCTGACCATGTCCAACAAGGTCCGGTTACGCCTCTCAGATACACCATTATGTTGTGGTGTATATGGCGGAGTCCATTGAGACAATATACCATTGTCTCTTAGATAACCTAGAAACTCTTGACTTAAGTATTCACCACCTCGATCCGATCGAAGTATTTTAATACTCTTGTCATGTTGTTTCTCTACTTCATTTTTGAATTCTTTGAACCTTTCAAAGGCTTCAGACTTGTGTTTCATCAAGAACACATACCCAAACCATGAGTGATCATCGGTGAAAGTAATGAAGTAGCTATAACCTCCCAAAGCTTGAGTTGACATAGGTCCACATACATCAGTATGTATTAGACCTAGCAACTCTCCCACTCATTCACCTTTTCCAGTAAAAGGTAACTTGGTCATCTTGCCTTTTAAGCATGATTCGCATGTATCGTATGAATCTAATTCAAACGATTCCAAAATTCCACATCGGTGTAATTCGGACATGCATTTCTTGCTCACATGGCCAATACAAAAATGCCACATGTAGGAGTCTAATTGATTATCTTTTCGAGCACGCTTGTTGCTCGCTTCGATATTGAAAATGTCACTGGATACGTCCAATGTATAAATACCATTGCTTAATGTTCCAGTCCCATAAAGAACACCATTCAATGTTATGTAACAATAATTGTTACTAAAAGTGAAATGGTACCAATTTCTATTTAAAAAAGAAATAGAAATGATGTTTTTTATCAACGAAGGAACATAAAAGCAATTGTCCAATTCTAAGACAAGTCCTGTAGGGAGTTTCAATAAATAGGTTCCGATGGTGAGTGCAGCAACCTTTGCTCCATTCCCAACACGTAAATTTGACTCTCCCTTGACAAGTCTTCTTCTATTCCTTAGGCCATGTATGTCATTACATATATGTGAGCCACACCCAGTATCTAATACCCAAGTGTCTGAGGAAATAGAATGACAATCAATAACAAAGATATCTGAAGAAGATGGGGCATCTGATGCCTTATTCTTCTTTACGGACTCAAGATAAATCTTGTAGTTTCTTCGCCAATGGCCCTCCTTGCCATAATGATAGCAAGTGTCCTTTTGAGATAGTTCTGCCTTTTTATCTTTTTTCTTCTTCCCCTTCTGTTGTTCCTTTGACTCCCTCTTAAAACTTTTCTTCGAGGAATCAACTAATAGCACCGTCCCCTACTCATGCTTCTCAAAAGGCTCCACAGTCTTCAGCAAGTTGAGTAGTACCACAGATGAACCATCTTGCATCTCAGAGGTGAAGAGGAGCGTGGAGACTTCAAACCTTTCTAATCTCACTTGCTCATCAACCAACTAATAAAGATGAAAGACTATGGTATGAGCATCCATATGCTCATGCTGCTTCCGCAGCTCAGGTACCATCGCGGCTAGCATGATGAAACTCGTCATTTCAGAATCAGTCGTATGTTTATGATAGGCCAACAATTGGTCCATAGTTGCATTGTCACTAGGATGGGCGGGAAGAGGCGCTTCGAGGACATTCGCAAGCTTTTCAACCTTGAGAACAATTCTCAAGTTTCTAAGCCAATCCAAGAAGTTCGGCCCAGTCAATTTATTCGGATTCAAAATAGAACATAAATTCAAAGATATCATGATCAAGTGATTAAACTAGAAATACAAATCAAGCATATATGAGAATGATGATTTAAAATGCATCAACATACATTCATAAATCTCATTCATTTTTCGAATTTCAAAAACCCCAAAAATCACTTCGGGAGATCGTAGGTCCATCTCCGAATGGGCTGATATCTAACATAGATATAAACAACCTTGGAGAGAGTCCAACAAGCCATTCATAGCTATGATGGTAGGTATCAAATATACTGATTGCATATCACATATATTCAACTATCACAATGTGCTATCAACTAATTGAATGTTCACACATACATCGGGTTGTTAACTCATTAACAAGTATGCATCATATGCATAACACCCAACTTCACCTCCCTTCACATCGACCTTGGAGAGAGTCCAATAAACCGATGCTCCAGGTTAAAGCCAACCCATTAATCGAGAAATAGTTTTAATATGGTTAGAGCACATTCAACCAATTAGCCCGGCTTGGAGAGAGTCCAACAACCAAAGATAACGATTGACCTCTGACTCTTACCATATTAGTATTAAACTATTTTATGGTTTGAACATGTTCAGGTTCGAGCCAGGCTTGGAGAGAGTCCAACAACCCAAACATGAAACAGAACTCTGGTTCTAACCATATTAATGGAAGGTGTAGGCTTTAATATTGTGTTAGGGTTTTTATGTCTCATCCTCTTTGCATGCAAATAACTATTATCTACATGACATGGCATATATGGCATACATCTACATGGCACGACACGCATCGTATAATGATATGGATCTAATGTAATTACATGAAATACAATTATGCATGTACAAAATTTCCTTATATGTCATAACTATTTATGGAAATAAAATATGTTTATGATTTGATTCCCAAAATCAAATCAAGATTAAATTAGAAAACAAATTTCCAAATCTAATCATATATTTTATTTGTGGAAGGTCTCAATTAAAGAAAGTTAAATTTAATTTATGAAACAAATTTCCTAAATTGTCAAAACTATTTATGGAAATCAAATATATTTTAGATTTGATTTCCCAAATCAAATCATAATTAAATTAGAAAAAAAATTCGAAATCTAATCAAATATTTTATTTATGGAAAGTTTTAATTTCCATAAATATTTCTAACTTTTCAAAAGTAGAAGATTTCCATACATACTTCTAGACTTTCTAAAATTAGAAAATTTCCATAAATACTTCTAAACTTCCAAAAGTATAAAATTTCCATAAATACAATTACGACTATCGCAAAATAATTTTACGATTAGGTTGAAACACAACCTGGGATCTGATACCACTGTTGGGTTTCCGACATCGCGGCGAGTGTGTGTTCGAATATGTTTCGTAAACATGTGCGCAGCGGAAGAAATAAAAAGCAATAAATCTAATTTATTACATCACACACACCACATGCATGCATAGTACAACATATGTGGACATAATCATAGTTTCAAATTTTGTAATAAAAGAAAATTACTCTAGGTATACCTGACGTATCACGTGTAAGGGGAAAGACATCAACCGGAGTAACTTTCGCTAGAATCGCCTCTATCCGTATCCACGTCGAGTATCGTCGGGATGACTTCACAAAACCATGAGCCTCGTCTTTGTATGAGTCACTAGCCTCGTGTCAAAGACAATGTGATCGAGAGAAGATCACAATCCGAATCAAAATTCGGATTCAAAAATGAGTCCCCAAAACTCGCTTCACTGGAGAGGTATTAGTCAACCGTTTGACGAATTCTTCGTCCTCCACCTATGAGTATTACTGGAGATCGAATCCCCGGTAAAGTAGCCGCTTTCGGAGCTCAAAACGTCATCCAAACGATGCTCCGACACGTAAGGAAACAAGCTGTCCAGAAAACTGGACAGCTTGGTGGAGGTTGTTGTGCCGGACAAAGAGCGATGGTCGGACAACCCTTGGTCGCCGGAACCAAGGTGAGTCGCCGGAGGGTCGCCGGAGGATGGCCGGCAGAAGCTTGGACGCCGGCAGCAACTAGGACGCCAGCACAAAGGCAGGACAGCGTGGAGAGCTTGGGCAGCGGCAAGGAGAAGAGAGGGAGAGGGTGGCTAGGTTTTCCAACACCAAAAGTTATCCACGAAAAACCCTTAAGCCATGTTTTATAGAGAACACATTCTCCTAATGGTTATTGGTTCATAACCATAACCCGTTAACCCGTTCCAATATACGTATTGCTTACTTTTTTCCCTGTTTGCTAAAATGTGCGATCACAGTCTATTCCTTGTACTCCGGTCATTGTAAAATATAAGTAGAGGCTCACAACGAGATGGTTTTAGCCATTAGTTAGAACCAAACCAATTTGGTTCATCCATCATGTCTTCATAAGACATAGCCCATCCACGCTTCTAATGCGACTGAAACGATTTCATGCTCGCTCCTTATTTGGTCCAACCAAACATAGTTTCTCTCGGTCTGAGAATCTCATTCTCAAGCTCGTTTTAAATCCTTCGGATTACGCTCGTTTTGCGTGTGACCAAATAGGTTCTTGGTTTATGTTGGCTGTCTATAATTAAGCATTAATTATAGAACGATCATGAGTGGCACATAGTAGTACATCATGATCCCCAATTAACCAAAAAGATCAACGGTTGATCCAGAACTATTTCTGAAACCCTTCAGCAGCTACAATGAATCATGCCCCGTTCCCTTCATGCATCTTATACCCACTTGGTTCAGGACATGGTCTATAGTGTCAGTCCCCACAAGGTTGACTTCGTCACACCTAGCCCAAATATCATTTCCTCGTCCTATGGATTCTAGTTACTTCACATGTATCCAAGAGTACCTTACTCTAAATATGTAATGCTTTGGCCAAAGACTTTAGTAACAATCCGATGAGAGGCCATGGGTATACATCTCCTCGCAAGGAGTGGAGAATCTTTTATAGGCTATTCAAACACCTTTGATCACTTCGACTTATACCCAATCATCCCGGGTCAACATCTATTCAGAGATGCCTGCTTAAGATGTCAAAGCATAAGTCTTCATGATCAAGATGACTTGAATACCGCAAGTCAAAGGAACATCACACTTAAGTTGCAGTAAGAACATCATTGACATATCTATATATGCAGAGAACCATATGAAGACTTATGGCTGGTCACTCCAATGAACTAGTTACCATAACTAGCATCCACGATTAACTCCGAACATCACAATGTCTCCAGCCAGTGAGAATCAGCTGCTTGGATACACCAAGGAGTATACCTCGTGCTAGTCTCGACAGAATTGATGGTGTCCAAATCTATCAATTCATCGACTAGGGATAATTTCGATACATCACAATTACACATGTAGAGATACTCACTAGTTGGGATCAAATCACAAATTCTCTCATGCTGTGAATCGTATCGTGGACATTCAGTAAATGAGTTTAAGATATAATCAAATACATGAAAATATATATACTCAAATAGTTAATCTTCAGTTATCATATAAATGGTTCAAACATAAGGCGATTACCTTAGGACATCTCTCATATATTACTAACAATAGAAAATTATTGAGGAGTGTGTGTACTCCCCCATCGGAAGGCAGATAATCCGAGATAATTGCTTTGGTATCAAGTAATGGTAAACACTTTGATGCAAATAAAAGTATCCTCCTCATCGGAGTCACTGGTTTTATTTGTTGGGCTGAAGAGGACTCAATTATTAATTTTATTTTTCAAAAAGTAAGGTTGACTGGATAATAAATTTATTGGGTAAAACCTCCTCTTACAAATGTAAAATTCATATACGTCCACATTATCGTGGCATAAGATATTCTCGGTATTTTGAGGTGTTGGATGATTTTAAAATTTTATTGTTTGAGGAATCAATAAATTTTTAAAATCTAATGTTTTGATCTATGTGATTCTTTGGTTTTTCAAAAATGAGTTTCAACTCACTTGCTGTGATACTAAAGGAAAATAAACTTTCTAGACCTAACTATGTGGATTGGAAAAGGAATCTAGATATAGTCTTGACTGCTAAGGAGTACAAGTATGTACTTCTCGAAGAGTGTCCTCCTAAGCCTATGGATGATTATGGGGAAAAGGAGAAAGTGAGTTATAAGAAGTGGATAAAGGCTGATGAGATGGCACGGTGTTACATTTTGGCTTCTATGTCAAATGTATTGCAACATCAGTATTAAGCCATGCCTACTGCTTATGACATGATGCTCAATCTCAAGGAACATTTCGGACACCAGAATCGGGCTGCTAGGAAGGAAGCCATAAGGAACTTGATGACGACTACCATGGTTGAGGGAACACCCGTGAGGGATAATGTTCTCAAGATGATGACTCATTTTAATGGGCTGGAAGTCCTTGGAGCTGAGATCGATGGGGAAACCCAGGTCGATATCATTCTCCAATCTCTGCCTAGGAGTTTTGAGCAGTTCTGCCTCAACTACAACATAAATAAAAGGTTGTATTTGTTGGCAGAGCTTCTGACAGAACTCCAAGCAGCAGAGTAGATTTTTTGTCAGAGTGCTCAGGATTATGTCATGGTTACTCAGAAGGTTTCTAATTCTAAGTCGAAAGGCAAGAAGAAGAAGAAACAAGGTTGAGCAAAGGTGGCGGGAGGATCTCAGGGAAGAGTGAAGAAGTCGAAAGGCAAGTGTTTCATTGCAAGCAGAATGGACATTGGAAGAAGAACTACCCCAACCGGGAGCAGAACAAAGGTATATTTTTTGTTCTAGTCATTGAAACATGTTTAGTAGTGTTATCTACCAACACCTGGTGTGTAGAGATGGGACCCATTGATCATGTCTGCAATACTTTGCAAGGGTTCTAGGAAACTAGACGACTAGCTGAGGAGGAGATTACCATTTACTTTGGCGATGCTACGAAGGTGGCAGCTATTGCAGTGGGAGATGTTTATTTGTCTTTTGATAGGAATAAAACTTTGGTTCTGAAAATTTGCCTTTATGTATCTTTATTTAGAAAGAATTTGATTTCGGTTTCTAAATTATTTTTGGATGGATATTCTATTTCTTTTAATGATATAGTTGTTTTAAAAAGGAATAGGGAGATTATCTGTTCTAGTACATTGATAGAAAATTTATATACACTTGAACCAAAATCTCCCATGATACAAATAGAAGTAAATAACTCATCTTTTAAATCGAATAAGAGAAAAGAACCTTCGAAAATGAACCAAACATATCTTTGGCATCTAAGGTTAGGTCATATTAACCTGAGTAGAATTCAAAGGTTGATAGATGATTGACATCTGGGTTCATTAGTGGTGGAAGATTTCCCAACCTGCGAATCTTTCTTGGAAGGTAAAATGACAAAGAGGCCTTTTAAGGCCAAGGGGTATAGGGCCAAAGACGTGTTGGAATTGGTTTATTCTTATTTGTGTGGTCCTATGTCTATCGAGGCTAGAAGTGATTTAGAATATTTCATCTATTTTATAGACGATTATTCAAGATATTGATACATTTACTTGATGCACCACAAGTCTGAATGCTTTAACAGGTTCAAAGAATTCAAGGCTGATGAGGAGAAACGTCAAGGTAAAAGTATCAAGACACTACGATCTGATCATGGTGGTGAGTACCTCTTGAAAGAGTTTAGGAAATACTTATCAGCGGCTGGGATTCAATCCCAATTGTCTGCACCTGTCACACCCCAGCAGAGTGGTGTAGCGGAGCGAAGGAATAGGACTCTTATGGAGATGGTTAGATCAATGATGAGTTATTCTGAGTTACCAGATTCGTTCTGAGGGTATGCTCTGGATAAGGTAGTGTATATTCTGAACTTGGTACCATCTAAATCAGTGCCTTCTACTCCCATAGATTTGTGGACTGGGCGAAAGCCTAGTCTAAGACATATTCGGATTTGGGGGGGTCCATCACATGTGTTGAAGACAGATGCTGATAAGTTGGAACCTTGTACAGAAGTGCGCATGTTCGTAGGCTATCCTAGAGGACCGAAAGATGGTTTATTCTATAGTCCTAAAGATCAGAGGGTGATCGTTAGCATGAATGGCAGATTTTTAGAGGAAGACTATGTGATGAACCGCAAGCCCATGAGTAAGATTGTTTTGGTGGAATTGAGAGGGGAATTCACTACTTCACTACTACCGGTACAAGAGGATATACCACAAGTGACTACACCACGGGTCACAAAGGATACACAGGTGATACTGATGCATGAATCACGACCTCAAATCTCACGACGGAGGCCGTCAAGGACTCGAAGCGCGTGCTCGCGCTCAATGCCCGCAAGTGCACGGATATCGTCAAGTAATAAAAGATTATTGATCCCACAGGGACTGGGATTCAAATATCGATATGTTCAGTGGTTGAAATTGTTTGGAAGTAAACTCTAAGAGGTTTCTACTTGTGAGGGTTGTTAGTGGACTATACTCTATACGGTGTCACACGGAGGAAGAAGGGAGCGTGCTGAGGTCTTCAAAGGTGATTATAGGACTTCAGTATCGCTTGTGTGTCGCAAAACAACGTTGTCAATTGGCGTTGTCTAGATGTTTAGCTATGGTTTTATGGAAGGGACATCATACACTCACCGATGAGCCACCACATCTACCCAGAGCTATCTCTGCCTAAAAGGATTGGATAGATGGTACAAGGATGCCGAATCAATCCCTACGATGAACCGTTTCCAGTTCAATCGTATCCTTCTATCCATGGTTACAAGAGATCAGGTTTACCCCTAGTTTTCTTCTATAAAATCCCCTAAATCTTAGATATGAGGGTTGTCAACCCTCGTATCACCTAAGCACAGTAGGTAGAAAACTAAACACACATAGATATAGTATAAACAACTTCCAATTGCCAAATTAACTCAAAGATAGAATTTAACATGAACCAACATGTAATGTGCACACAAGCTACTCCCTAATCCTAGAATCGAAAGAACTACTCCATGTATATAAAGGTGGAATCACAAAGCATGTACATGTTCTTATATATCAGAGATAAAACATAGGAACAAGGGATTACAATGCTTTCGTGGTCTTCTCTCCGGCGTTGAAGTGCAATGTGTGGACCTCCGACGGTGTTTCTCCTCCCCGTTCCGAGTTCCCGAAGCTTTTTAGGGCTTCGGTGTGCCATCCTAGCCGTCGTGCCTCCCCATAGGGTTTGGGAGGAGCCATCCTTATATAGACACCACCTCGGACCGCTGTAAAATTCGGAAAAAGCCTAGTCACGCAAATCTGATGGGATGCCACACGGTCGTGTGTTTCCACACAGACAGGTCATGTGTGGCCCTGGGGTGGCTGATCTCGCCCATTTGACATAGTCGTGCATAGCCACACGCCCTGGTCATGTCCCACTCTGCATCTAGCTGCAAAATGTTAGTAATATATGAGAGATGTCCTAAGGCAATCGCCTTATGTATGAACCATTTATATGATAAATGAAGATTCACTATTTGAGTATACATGTTTTATGTATTTGATTGGATCTTAAACTCATTTACTGAATGTCCATTTATACTTTATTCACAAAGATGAGAGAATTTGTGATTGGATCACAACTAGTGAGTATCTCTACATGTGTAATTGTGATGTATCGGAATTATCCCTAGTCGATGAATTGATGGATTTGGACACCATCAATTCTGTCGAGGCTAGCACGAGGTATACTCCTTGGTGTATCCAAGCAGCTGATTCTCACTGGCTGGAGACATAGTGATGTCCGGAGTTAATCGTGGATGCTAGTTATGGTAACTAGTTCATTGGAGTGACCAGCCGTAAGACTTCATATGGTTCTCTGCATATATAGATATGTCAATGAAGTTCTTACCGTGGCTTAAGTGCGATGTTCCTTTGACTTGCGGTATTCAAGTCATCTTGATCATGGAGACTTATGCTTTGACATCTTAAGCAAACATCTCTAAGGAGATGTGGACCCGGGATGATTGGGTATAAGTCGAAGTGATCGAAGGTGTTTGAATAGCCTATAAAGGATTCACCACTCCTTGCGAGGAGATGTATACCCATGGCCTCTCGTCGGATTGTTACTAAAGTCTTTGGCCAAAGCAATACATGTTTAGAGTAAGGTACTCTTCGATACATGTGGAGTAACTAGAATCCATAGGACGAGGAAATGATACTTGGGCTGGGTGTGACGTAGTCAGCCTAGTGGGGACTGACACAATAGACCATGTCCTGAACCAAGTGGGTATAAGATGAGTGAAGGGAATGGGGCACGATTCATTCGAGCTACTGAAGGGTTTCAGAAATAGTTCGGATCAAGTTGATCTTTTCGGTTAATTGGGGATCATGATGTACTACTAGGTGCCACTCATGATCGTTCTATAATTAATGGTTAATTATAGACGGCCAACATAAACCGAGAACCTATTTGGTCACACGCACAACGAGTGTAATCCAAAGGATTTAAAACAAGCTTGAGAATGAGATTCTCAGACCGAGAGAAACTATGTTTGGTTGGACCAAACATAAAGCGAGCATGAAATTGTTTCAGTCGCAATGGAAGCATGGAAGGGCCGTGTCTTATGAAGACATAATGGATGGACCAAAATGGTTTGGTTCTAATCCAATGGATGAGAATAAACCAAAGGGTTTGGTTTATATTAAACGAATGAACCAAAGGTTGGTTCGGTTCGTTTTAACTTAAAATAAACCATCATGGTTTGGTTTATTTTAACTTATCTTAATGGAGCGGGTTAACGGGCCTAATGGTTATGATCTAATAACCATTAAGAGAATTAGTTCTCTATAAAGAAGGGTTTTAGGGTTTGTTAAGCCCTAATGAAGAGGCAACCCTAGTTTGGCCGCCCACCTCATCTCCCCTTTTGAGTTGGCGCCAACTTTTCTTGCCGCCCAGCCCATAGCTCCTCCAACCGGCGTCCAGAAGGCTGCTTCCTTCCTCCTCGCTGGCATCGAGCTGCTGCCGGAAGAGTTCCGGTGATCCTCCTTAGGTTTGGCATCTAGGTGAGCACTTGGCTTCCTTTGTTGGCCGGCGCCTATCTCCTCCACCAAGCTGTCCAGTTTTCTGGACAGCTTCTTCTCCTCTCGTCGGAGCGTCATTTGGACGACGGTTAGTGCTCCGACAGCGGCTAACTTACCGGGGATTTGATCTCCGGTAATCCTCTGAGGTGGGGGACGAAGGATTCGTCAAACGGTTGACGAATACCTCTCCGGAGAAGCGAGTTTTGAGAACTCGTTTTAGGATCCGAATTTGGATTCGGATCGTGATCATCTCTCGATCACGTCATCTTCAACACGAGGCTAGTAACCCGTACGAAGACGAAGCTCGTGACTTAGCGAAGTCATCCCGAGGAGCTCGGCGTGGATACGGATAGAGACGATTCTTACGAGGATCGTTCCGGTTGATGCCGTTCCCGCTACACGTCATACGAAAGGTATAACGTAGATAATTTCTTTTATTGCAAATTTTAATTTACGGTTATGTCTACACTTGTTGTAATAGCATACGTGTGTTGTGTGTGTTGTAATAAATATAGATTTATTATTTTTAATTGCTTCCGCTGTGCTCATGTTTACGAAACATAATCGAACACACACACGCCGCGGTGCCGGAAACCCAACAGTGGTATCAGAGCCCAGGTTGTGTTTCGACATAATCGTAAAAATGGTTTTGCGATAGTCATAATGTATTTCTGGAAATTTTCTAAATTTTGGAAATTTAGAAGTATTTATGAAAATTTTTCAATTTTGGAAAGTCTAGAAGTATTTATGGAAATCTTCCACTTTTGGAAAGTTGGAAGTATTTATGGAAATTGATATTTTCCATAAATAAAATATTTGATTAGATTCTGGAAATTTGTTTCCTAATTTAATCATGATTTGATTTGGGAAATCAAATCTTAAAATATTTTATTTCCATAAGTAGTTTTAAAGATTTAGGAAATTGGTTTCCTAAATAGATTTTCCTTAATCAAATAATTCAATGAATAAAATATGTGATTAGATTTGGAAATTTGTTTCCTAATTTAATTATGATTTGATTTGGAGAATCAAATCTTAAACATATTTTATTTCCATAAATAGTTATGACAAATAAGGAAATTATGTACATGACATAATTGTATGTCATGTAATTGCATTAGATGCATAACATTATGCCATGCGTGTCGTGACATGTAGATGTATGCCATGTATGCCATGCCATGTAGATAATAGTTATTTGCATGCAAAGAGGATGAGACATAAAACCCTAACTCAATATTAAAGCCTACACCTTCCATTAATATGGTTAGAACAAGAGTTCTGTTTCTTGTTTGGGTTGTTGAACTCACTCCAAGCCCGGCTCGAACCTGAACATGTTCAAATCATTGGAATAGTTTAACTCTAATATGGTAAGAGTCAGAGGTCAATCGTTAGTTTGGGTTGTTGGACTCACTCCAAGCCTGGCTAATTGGTTGAATGCGCTCTAACCATATTAAAACTATTTCGCGATTAATGGGTCGGTTTTAACTTGGAGCAACGATTTGTTGGACTCACTCCAAGGTCGATGTGAAGAGAGGTGAAGTTGGGTGCTATGCATATGATGCATACTTGTTAATGTGTTAACAACCCAATGTATGTGTAAACATTCAATTAGTTGATAGCACATTGTGATAGTTACATATACATGATATGTAATCGGTATACTTGATACCCACCATCATAGCTAAGAATGGCTTGTTGGACTCACTCCAAGTTTGTTCTTATCTATGATGGATATCAGCCCATTCGGAGATGGACCTACAATCTCCCGAAGTGATTTTGGGGTTTTTGAAATTCGAAAAATGAATGGGATTTATAAATGTATATTGATGCATTTATAAAATCATCTTTCTCATATATGCTCGTTTTGTATTTCTAAGTTAATATATTGATCATGATGTGTTTGAATTTGTGTTCCATTTTGGATTCAAATAAATTGACTGGGCCGAACTTCTTGGACTGGCTTAGAAACTTGAGAATTGTTCTCAAGGTGAAAAGCTTGTAAATGTCCTCGAAGTGCCTCTTCACTTGCTCTAGTGACGATGCAACTCTGGACCAATTGTTGGCCTATCAGAAACATGTGAGTGATTCTGAACAAATGAGTTGCATCATGCTAGCCATGATGGAACCCAAGCTACGAAAGCAGCATGAGCATATGGATGCTCATATCGTAGTCCTTCATCTTTGTGAGTTGGTTGATGAGCAAGTGAGATTCGAAAGGTTCGAAGTCTCAAAGCTCCTCTTCACCTCTGAGATGCTAGGAGGTTCATCTGTGGTACTGCTCAATATGCTGAAGACTGTGGAGTCTTCTGAGAAGCATGAGCAGGGGACGGTGCTGTTAGTTGATTCCTCGAAGAAAGGTTCTAAGAGGAAGGGAAAGAAGAGAAGGGCTAAGAAGGTAGAACTAGCACAAAAGGAAACTTGCCATCATTATGGCAAGGAGAGCCATTTGCGAAGAAAGTGCAAGATTTATCTTGAGTCCGTGAAGAAGAATAAGGCATCGGATGCCCCATCTTCTTCAGATATCTTCGTTATTGATTGTCATTCTATTTCCTCAAACACTTGGGTATTGGATACTGGGTGTGGCTCACATATATGTAATGACATACATGGGCTAAGGAATAGAAGAAGACTCGTCAAGGGAGAGTCAAATTTGCGTGTTGGGAATGGAGCAAAGGTTGCTGCACTCGCCATCGGAACGTATTTGTTGAAACTCCCTGCAGGACTTGTCTTAGAACTGGACAATTGCTTTTATATTCCTTCGTTGATAAAGAACATCATTTCTATTTCTTGTTTAAATAGAAATGGGTACCATTTGACTTTTAGTAACAATTGTTGTTACATAACTTTGAATGGAGTTCTTTATGGGACTGGAACTTTAAGTAATGGTATTTATATGTTGGACGTATCCAGTGACATTTTCAATATAGAAGCGAGCAACAAGCGTGCTCGAAAAGATAATCAATTAGACTCCTATATGTGGCATTGTCGTCTTGGCCATGCAAGTAAGAAACGCATGTCTGAATTACACCGATGTGGAATTCTGGAATCGTTTGAATTGGATTCATACGATACATGCGAATCATGCTTAAAAGGCAAGATGACTAAGTTACCTTTTAATGGAAAGGGTGAACGAGTGGAAGAGTTGCTAGGTCTAATACATACTGATGTATGTGGACCCATGTCAACTCAAGCTTTAGGAGGCTATAGCTACTTCATCACCTTCACTGATGATCACTCACAGTTTGGGTATGTGTTCTTGATGAAACACAAGTCTTAAGCATTTGAAAGGTTCAAAGAATTCAGAAATGAAGTAGAGAAACAACTTGGCAAGAGTATTAAAATACTTCGATCGGATCGAGGTGGTGAATACTTGAGTCAAGAGTTTCTAGATTATCTGAGGGACAATGGTATATTGTCTCAATGGACTCCGCCGTATACACCACAACTTAATGGTGTATCTGAGAGGCGTAACCGGACCTTGTTGGACATGGTCAGGTCAATGATGAATCATGCGACTCTTCCCAAGTCCTTTTGGGGCTATGCACTTCAGACAGCTGTTTACTTGTTAAACAGAATGCCTGCCAAGGTAGTCTCAACTACTCCATAAGAGATATGGAATAGTAAGAAACCTCATGTATCTTACTTGAAGATATGGGGTTGTCCTGCTTATGTGAAGCGGACTGTATCAGACAAATTGGATGCTAAGTCTGATAAATGTCTATTTGTTGGATACCCTAAGGAAACAAGGGGTTACCAATTCTATCATCCTGTGGAACAAAAGGTGTTTGTTTCAAGGCATGCTGTGTTTCTAGAGAAAGAGTTTCTCTTGCAAGAAAACAGTGGGAGTGTCGTCGAGCTTGAGGAGGCTCGAGAGACTCAAATAGACATTGATGAGATACCTGGTGAAGCACAACAGCCGACAACTCATAGTGATGAGCAATAGGCTGGACCTATTGTAACACCACATCTTCGTAGATCTGGTAGAACACGCAATATTACTGAGAGATATGGATTTCTCGTAAGTGAATCGAATGACGTGTTACTCATTGATGATGAGGAGCCCACCAGTTATGAAGAAGTGCTGACAAGTTCAGAAAGGGATAAGTGGCTTGGTGCCATGAAGTCGAAAATGGATTCCATGTATGAAAACCAAGTTTGGAACTTGGTTGACCCACCTGAAGGGATAAAGCCTATAGGGTGCAAGTGGGTTTTCAAGAAGAAAATCGACATGGATGGTAATGTGATTACCTATAAGGATAGATTGGTGGCGAAAGAATATCGTCAAAAGCAAGATGTTGATTATGATGAAACCTATTCGCCTGTAGCTATGCTTAAATCCATTCGGATGCTCCTGGCCATAGCGGCTCATTATGATTATGAGATATGGCAGATGGATGTGAAAACAGCTTTCCTTAATGGAAACCTGCTCGAGGACGTGTATATGATACAGCCTGAGGGTTTCACATCGGTTGATAAAACCAAGGTATGCAAATTGCGACGGTCCATTTATGGATTGAAGCAAGCATCCAGGAGCTGGAATATCCGTTTTGATGAGACGATCAAAAAGTTTGATTTCTCACAAAATCCAGACGAACCTTGTGTGTACAAGAAGGTTAGTGGGAGTGCAGTCGTGTTCCTAGTATTATATGTTGATGACATATTACTTATAGGAAACGATGTTTCAATCTTACAGTCAGTTAAGGTTTGGTTATCCAAGACATTCTCCATGAAAGACCTGGGAGAAGCAACCTACATCCTTGGGATTAAGATCTATAGAGATAGATCGAAATGGTTGCTTGGTCTTTCGCAGTCTACATATATAGACCGAGTGCTAAAGAGGTTTAGCATGTCGGAATCCAAGAAAGGTTTCCTACCCATCAGGCATGGGGTACATGTTTGGTTTCCGGCACCGCGGCGTGTGTGTGTTCGATCATGTTTCGCAAACATGAGCACAGCGGAAGCAATTAAAATAATAAATCTATATTTATTACAACACACGCATGCTATTACAACAAGTGTAGACATAACCGTAAATTAAAATTAGCAATAAAAGAAAATTAAACTACGTTATACCTTCCGTATGACGTGTAGCGGGAACGGCATCAACCGGAACGATCCTCGTAAGAATCGTCTCTATACGTATCCACGCCGAGCTCCTCGGGATGACTTCACTAAGTCACGAGCTTCGTCTTCGTACGGGTTACCAGCCTCGTGTTGAAGACAACGTGATCGAGAGATGATCACGATCCGAATCCAAATTCGGATCCTAAAACGAGTTCTCAAAACTCGCTTCTCCGGAGAGGTATTCGTCAACCGTTTGACGAATCCTTCGTCCTCCACCTCAGAGGATTACCGGAGATCAAATCCCCGGTAAGTTAGCCGCTGTCAGAGCACTAACCGTCGTCCAAACGACGCTCCGACGAGAGGAGGAGAAGCTGTCCAGAAAACTGGACAACTTGGTGGAGGATATAGGCGCCGGCCAACCAAGGAAAGAAAAGCCTCACCTTGATGCCAAACCTATAGGAGATCACCGGAGGGTCGCCGGAGGTTCACCGGCTGGAGCTTGGATGCCGGCAAGGGTCTTGGACGGCGGCACAAAGCTGGGCGGCGGCAGCTTTAGGGTTGGCGCCGAAAACTCCAACAATTGGGGTGGGCGGCAACTCTAAGAGGGTAGGGTTTTGGATGATTAGGGTTTAACAATCCCTTAAGCCCTCTTTTATAGAGAACTAATTCTCTTAATGGTTAATGGATCATATCCATAAAGCCCGTTAACCCGCTCTATTAGGATAAGTTAAAATAAACCAAACCATGATGGTTTATTTTAAGTTAAAACGAACCGAACCATCCTTTGGTTCATTCGTTTAATATAAACCAAACCCTTTGGTTTTTTCTCATCCATTGGATTAGAACCAAACCATTTTGGTCCATCCATTATGTCTTCATAAGACACTGCCCATCCACGCTTCCATTGCGACTGAAACAATTTCATGCTCGCTTTATGTTTGGTCCAACCAAACATAGTTTCTCTCGGTCTGAGAATCTCATTCTCAAGCTCGTTTTAAATCCTTTGGATTACACTCGTTGTGCGTGTGACCAAATAGGTTCTCGGTTTATGTTGGCCATCTATAATTAACCATTAATTATAGAACGATCATGAGTGGCACCTAGTAGTACATAATGATCCCCAATTAACCGAAAAGATCAACGGTTGATCCAGAACTATTTCTGAAACCCTTCAGTAGCTCAAATGAATCGTGCCCCATTCCCTTCACTCATCTTATACCCACTTGGTTCAGGACATGGTCTATTGTGTCAGTCCCCACTAGGCTGACTACGTCACACCTAGCCCAAGTATCATTTCCTCGTCCTACGGATTCTAGTTACTCCACATGTATCGAAGAGTACCTTACTCTAAACATGTAATGCTTTGGCCAAATACTTTAGTAACAATGCGACGAGAGGCCATGGGTATACATCTCCTCTCAAGGAGTGGTGAATCCTTTATAGGCTATTCAAACACCTTCGATCACTTCGACTTATACCCAATCATCCCGGGTCCACATCTCCTTAGAGATATTTGCTTAAGATGTCAAAGAATAAGTCTCCATGATCAAGATGACTTGAATACCGCAAGTCAAAGGAACATCGCACTTAAGCCACAGTAAGAACTTCATTGACATATCTATATATGCAGAGAACCATATGAAGTCTTACGGCTGGTCACTCCAATGAACTAGTTACCATAACTAGCATCCACGATTAACTCGACATCACTATGTCTCGGCCAAAGGAGAACTAGCCGCTTGGATACACCAAGGAGTATACCTCGTGCTAGTCTCGGCTGTAATTGATGGTGTCCAAATCCATCAATTCATCGACTAGGGATAATTCCGATACATCACAATTACACATGTAGAGATACTCACTAGTTGTGATCCAATCACAAATTCTCTCATGCTGTGAATCGTATCGTGGGCATTCAGTAAATGAGTTTAAGATCCAATCAAATACATAAAACATGTATACTCAAATAGTGAATCTTCATTTATCATATAAATGGTTCATACATAAGGCGATTGCCTTAGGACATCTCTCGTATATTACTAACAGACTCCCACTTGGCCTAATGCCAATCGCTACGGTATCCAATACCATAAGCTCGAACATGACCCTCAAACTTATTTTGAGGTAATGCCTTAGTCAAGGGATCCGCTAAGTTCCTTTCAGTGGGAATTTTCTCGATTTGTATTTCGTTCCTACTGATGATCTCTCTGATAAGATGATAGCGGCGAAGCACATGTTTGGATCATTGATGAGACCACATCAAGTTCAAAGATGAACTTCTTGATCCAAACCGCTTCCTTTGCTGCTTCCAAAGCGACAATGTATTCTGCCTTAGTGGCAGAATCCGCTATAGTGTCAATCTTGGAACCTTTCCAGCTTATTGCGCCTCCATTCCAGGTGAATACATACCCAGACTAAGACATGGAATCATCCTTGTCTGTCTGGAGCTGGCATCCGTATACCCACGTATCACCATGTACCCTTCTCCATATATTAGGAACGCATCCTTAGTTCTTCTTAAGTACTTAACGATCGTCTTAACAGTCACCCTATGATCCATTCCCGGATCAGACTGGTATCTGCTCGTGACACTCAGAGCATACGATACATCGGGCCTGGTACATAACATAGCATAAATGATAGATCTTATTGCGGATGCATAGGGAATCTTACTCATGCAAATCCTCTCGTCTTCTGTGCGCGGACACATAGACTTCGAAAGGTGTACCCCATGCCTGATGGGTAGGAAACCTTTCTTGGATTCCGACATGCTAAACCTCTTTAGCACTCGGTCTATATATGTAGACTGCGAAAGACCAAGCAACTGTTTCGATCTATCTCTATAGATCTTAATCCCAAGGATGTAGGTTGCTTCTCCCAGGTCTTTCATGGAGAATGTCTTGGATAACCAAACCTTAACTGACTGTAAGATTGAAACATCGTTTCCTATAAGTAGTATGTCATCGACATACAATACTAGGAATATGACTGCACTCCCACTAACCTTCTTGTACATACAAGGTTCGTCTGGATTTTGTGAGAAATCAAACTTTTTGATCGTCTCATCAAAACGGATATTCCAGCTCCTGGATGCTTGCTTCAATCCATAAATGGACCGTCGCAATTTGCTTACCTTGGTTTTATCAACCGATGTGAAACCCTCAGGCTGTATCATATACACGTCCTCGAGAAGGTTTCCATTAAGGAAAGCTGTTTTCACATCCATCTGCCATATCTCATAATCATAATGAGCCGCTATGGCCAGGAGCATCCGAATGGATTTAAGCATAGCTACAGACGAATAGGTTTCGTCATAATTAACACTTTGCTTTTGACGATATCCTTTCGCCACCAATCTAGCCTTATAGGTAATCATATTACCATCCATGTCGGTTTTCTTCTTGAAAACCCACTTGCACCCTATAGGCTTTTTCCCTTCAGGTGGGTCAACCAAGTTCCAAACTTGGTTTTAGTACATGGAATCCATTTCCGACTTCATGGCACCAAGCCACTTATCCCTTTCTGAACTTGTCAGCACTTCTTAATAACTGGTAGGCTCCTCATCATCAATGAGTAACACGTCGTTCAATTCACTTACGAGAAATCCATATCTCTCAGGAATATTGCGTGTTCTACCAGATCTACGAAGATGTGGTGTTACAATAGGTCCAGCCGATTGCTCATCACTATGAGTTGTCGGCTGTTGTGCTTCACCAGGTATCTCATCAATGTCTATTTGAGTCTCTCGAGCCTCCTCAAGCTCGACGACACTCCCACTGTTTTCTTGCAAGAGAAACTCTGTCTCTAGAAACACAGCATGCCTTGAAACAAACACCTTTTGTTCCACAGGATGATAGAATTGGTAACCCCTTGTTTCCTTAGGGTATCCAATAAATAGACATTTATCAGACTTAGCATCCAATTTGTCTCGACATACAATCCGCTTACATAAGCGAGACAACCCCATATCTTCAAGTAAGATACATGAGGTTTCTTACCATTCCATATCTCATATGGAGTAGTTGAGACTACCTTGGTAGGCATTCTATTTGTAACAAATGTATGCAAGTGCATAGCCCCAAAAGGACTTGGGAAGAGTCGCATGATTCATCATTGACCTGACCATGTCCAACAAGGTCCGGTTACGCCTCTCAGATACACCATTATGCCTTGGTGTATATGGCGGAGTCCATTGAGACAATATGCCATTGTCTCTCAGATAATCAAGAAACTCTTGACTTAAGTATTCACCACCTCGATCCGATCGAAGTATTTTAATACTTTTGTCATGTTGTTTCTCTACTTCATTTCTGAATTCTTTGAACCTTTCAAAGGCTTCAGACTTGTGTTTCATCAAGAACACATACCCAAACCGTGAGTGATCATCGGTGAAGGTAATGAAGTAGCTATAGCCTCCTAAAGCTTGAGTTGACATAGGTCCACATACATCAGTATGTACTAGACCTAGTAACTCTCCCACTCGTTCACCTTTTCCAGTAAAAGGTAACTTAGTCATCTTGCCTTTTAAGCATGATTCGCATGTATCGTATGAATCCAATTCAAACGATTCCAGAATTCCACATCGGTGTAATTCGGACATGCGTTTCTTGCTTATATGGCCAAGACGACAATGCCACATATAGGAGTCTATGTGATTATCCTTTCGAGCACGCGTGTTGCTCGCTTCGATATTGAAAATGTCACTGGATACGTCCAACGTATAAATGCCATTACTCAAAGTTCCAGTTCCATAAAGTACGCCATTCAAAGTTATATAACAACAATTGTTACTAAACGTTAAATGGAAACCATTTCTATTTAAGCAGGAAATAGAAACAATGTTCTTTATTAGAGAAGGAACATAATAGCAATTGTCCAGTTCCAAGACTAGTCCACTAGGGAGCTTCAGCAAATAAGTTCCGATGGCGACCGCAGCAACCTTTGCTCCATTGCCAACTCGCAAATTTGACTCCCCTCTGACAAGTCTTCTTCTATTCCTTAGCCCCTGTATGTCATTACATATATGTGAGCTACACCCAGTATCCAATACCCAAGTGTCTAAGAAAATAGAATGACAATCAATAACGAAGATACCTGAAGAGGATGGGGCATCGGATGCCTTCTTCTTCTTCATGGACTCAAGATAAGTCTTGCAGTTTCTTCGCCAGTGGCCTTCCTTGCCACAGTGATGGCAAGTGCCCTTTTGCGCTGGTTCCGCCTTCTTTGCCTTTTTCTTTCCTTTCTTCTGTTCTTTTGCCTTCCTCTTAGAACCTTTCTTTGAGGAATCAACTAACAGAACCGCCTTCTCCTCATGCTTTACAGAAGGCTCCACAGTCTTCAGCATATTAAGGAGCTCGGGAATGGTGGATTCCAATTTGTTCATCCGATAGTTCATCACAAATTGCGAGAAACTCTTGGGCAAACAATGCAGAATTAAGTCAATACTTAACTCATGATCCATCACAAAACCGAGGGTAGCTAGCCGCTCGATGTACCCATTCATCTTTAGCACAAACTGCACTACAGACGAACCTTCTTGTATCTTCGTAGTGAAGAGGAGCCTAGAGACCTCGAACCTTTCGGATCTCGCTTGCTCATCGAACAACTCATGAAGATGGAAGACCATTGTATTAGCATCCATATGCTCATGCTGCTTTTGCAGCTCAGGTACCATCACCGCTAGCATGATGCAACTCGCCAGCTCAGAATCTGCCACATGTTTCTGATAGACCAACATTTGGTCTGGAGTTGCATCATCCTTAGGACGGTCAGGAAGAGGCTCTTCAAGGACATATGCAAGCTTTTCTGCCTTGAGAACAATTCTCAGGTTTCTAAGCCAGTCCAGGAAGTTAGGCCCAGTCAGTTTGTTCGAATCCAAAATAGTGCACAAATTCAAAGACGTCATGATCAATTTATTGACCTAGAAATACAAAACGAGCATATATGAGAAAATGATTTTAAAATGCATCAATATACATTTATAAATCCCATTCATTTTTTGAATTTCAAAAACCCCAAAATCACTTCGGGAGATCATAGGTCCATCTCCGAATGGGCTGATATCCATCATAGTTATGAACAACCTTGGAGAGAGTCCAACAAGCCATTCATAACTACGACGGTAGGTATCTTCTATACCGATTGCATATCACGTATATGCAACTATCACAATGTGCTATCAACTAATTGAATGTTCACACATACATCGGGTTGTTAACACATTAACAAGTATGCATCATATGCATAGCACCCAACTTCACCTCCCTTTACATCGACCTTGGAGAGAGTCCAACAAGCCGATGCTCCAGGTTAAAGCCAACCCATTAATCAAAACATAGTTTTAATATGGTTAGAGCGCATTCAACCAATTAGCCCAGCTTGGAGAGAGTCCAACAACCAAAGCTAACGATTGACCTCTGACTCTTACCATATTAGTATTAAACTATTCCATGGTTTGAACATATTCTGGTTCGAGCCGGGCTTGGAGAGAGTCCAACAACCCAAACAAGAAACAGAACTCTGGTTCTAACCATATTAATGGAAGGTGTAGGCTTTAATATTGATTAAGGGTTTTTATGTCTCATCCTCTTTGCATGCAAATAACTATTATCTACATGGCATGGCATACATGACATACATCTACATGTCACGACACGCATGGCATAATGTTATGCATCTAATGCAATTACATGGCATACAATTATGTCATGTATATAATTTCCTTATATGTCATAACTATTTATGGAAATAAAATATGTTTAAGATTTGATTCTCCAAATCAAATCATAATTAAATTAGGAAACAAATTTCCAAATCTAATCACATATTTTATTCATGGAATTATTTGATTAAGGAAAATCTATTTAGGAAACCAATTTCCTAAATCATTAAAACTACTTATGAAAATAAAATATTTTAAGATTTGATTTCCCAAATCAAATCATGATTAAATTAGGAAACAAATTTCCAGAATCTAATCAAATATTTTATTTATGGAAAATATCAATTTCCATAAATACTTCCAACTTTCCAAAAGTGGAAGATTTCCATAAATATTTCTAGACTTTCCAAAATTGAAAAATTTCCATAAATACTTCTAAATTTCCAAAATTAGAAAATTTCCAGAAATACATTATGACTATCGCAAAACCATTTTATGATTATGTCGAAACACAACCTGGGCTCTGATACCACTGTTGGGTTTCCGGCACCGCGGCGTGTGTGTGTTCGATCATGTTTCGTAAACATGAGCACATCGGAAGCAATTAAAATAATAAATCTATATTTATTACAACACACACAACACACTCATGCTATTACAACAAGTGTAGACATAACCGTAAATTAAAATTTGCAATAAAAGAAAATTAAACTACGTTATACCTTCCGTATGACGTGTAGCGGGAACGGCATCAACCGGAACGATCCTCGTAAGAATCGTCTCTATCCGTATCCACGCCGAGCTCCTCGGGATGACTTCACTAAGTCACGAGCTTCGTCTTCGTATGGGTTACCAGCCTCGTGTTGAAGACAACGTGATCGAGAGATGATCACGATCCGAATAAAAATTCGGATCCTAAAACGAGTTCTCAAAACTCGCTTCTCCGGAGAGGTATTCGTCAACCGTTTGACGAATCCTTCGTCCTCCACCTCAGAGGATTACCGGAGATCAAATCCCCGGTAAGTTAGCCGCTGTCGGAGCACTAACCGACATCCAAACGACGCTCCGACGAGAGGAGGAGAAGCTGTCCAGAAAACTGGACAGCTTGGTGGAGGATATAGGCGCCGGCCAACCAAGGAAAGAAAAGCCTCACCTTGATGCCAAACCTATAGGAGATCACCGGAGGGTCGCCGGAGGTTCACCGGCTGGAGCTTGGACGCCGGCAAGGGTCTTGGACGGTGGCACAAAGCTGGGCGGCGGCAGCTTTGGGGTTGGCGCCGAAAACTCCAACAATTGGGGTGGGCGGCAACTCTAAGAGGGTAGGGTTTTGGATGATAAGGGTTTAACAATCCCTTAAGCCCTCTTTTATAGAGAACTAATTCTCTTAATGGTTAATGGATCATATCCATAAAGCCCGTTAACCCGCTCCATTAGGATAAGTTAAAATAAACCAAACCATGATGGTTTATTTTAAGTTAAAACGAACCGAACCAACCTTTGGTTCATTCGTTTAATATAAACCAAACCCTTTGGTTTATTCTCATCCATTGGATTAGAACCAAACCATTTTGGTCCATCCATTATGTCTTCAAAAGACACTGCCCATCCACGCTTCCATTGCGACTGAAACAATTTCATACTCGCTTTATGTTTGGTCCAACCAAACATAGTTTCTCTCGGTCTGAGAATCTCATTCTCAAGCTCGTTTTAAATCCTTTGGATTACACTCGTTGTGCGTGTGACCAAATAGGTTCTCGGTTTATGTTGGCCGTCTATAATTAACCATTAATTATAGAACAATCATGAGTGGCACCTAGTAGTACATCATGATCCCCAATTAACCGAAAAGATCAACGGTTGATCCAGAACTATTTCTGAAACCCTTCAGTAGCTCGAATGAATCGTGCCCCATTCCCTTCACTCATCTTATACCCACTTGGTTCGGACATGGTCTATTGTGTCAGTCCCCACTAGGCTGACTACGTCACACCTAGCCCAAGTATCATTTCCTCGTCCTACGGATTCTAGTTACTCCACATGTATCGAAGAGTACCTTACTCTAAACATGTAATGCTTTGGCCAAATACTTTAGTAACAATCCGACGAGAGGCCATGGGTATACATCTCCTCGCAAGGAGTGGTGAATCCTTTATAGGCTATTCAAACACCTTCGATCACTTCGACTTATACCCAATCATCCCGGGTCCACATCTCCTTAGAGATATTTGCTTAAGATGTCAAAGCATAAGTCTCCATGATCAAGATGACTTGAATACCGCAAGTCAAAGGAACATCGCACTTAAGCCACAGTAAGAACTTCATTGACATATCTATATAGGCAGAGAACCATATGAAGTCTTACGGCTGGTCACTCCAATGAACTAGTTACCATAACTAGCATCCACGATTAACTCCGGACATCACTATGTCTCCAGCCAGTGAGAACCAGCTGCTTGGATACACCAAGGAGTATACCTCGTGCTAGTCTCGACAGAATTGATGGTGTCCAAATCCATCAATTCATCGACTAGGGATAATTCCGATACATCACAATTACACATGTAGAGATACTCACTAGTTGTAATCCAATCACAAATTCTCTCATGCTGTGAATCGTATCATGGGCATTCAGTAAATGAGTTTAAGATCCAATCAAATACATAAAACATGTATACTCAAATAGTGAATCTTCATTTATCATATAAATGGTTCATACATAAGGCGATTGCCTTAGGACATCTCTCGTATATTACTAACAGTACACCTTTCGAAGTCTATGTGTCCGCGCACAGAAGATGAGAGGATTTGCATGAGTAAGATTCCCTATGCATCCGCAATAGGATCTATCATGTATGCTATGTTATGTACGAGGCCCGATGTATCGTATGCTCTGAGTGTCACGAGCAGATACCAGTCTGATCCAGGAATGGATCATTGGGTGACTGTTAAGACGATCCTTAAGTACTTAAGAAGAACTAAGGATACGTTCCTAATATATGGAGAAGGGTACATGGTGATACGTGGGTATACGGATGCCAGATCTAGACAGACAAGGATGATTCCATGTCTTAGTCTGGGTATGTATTCACCTAGAATGGAGGCGCAATAAGTTGGAAAGGTTCCAAGCTTGACACTATAGCGGATTCTGCCACTAAGGCAGAATACGTTACAGCTTTGGAAGCAGCAAAGGAAGCGGATTGGATCAAGTAGTTCATCTATGAACTTGATGTGGTCTCATCAATGATCCAAACATGTGCTTCGCCGCTATCATCTTATCAGAGAGATCATCAGTAGGAACGAAATACAAATCGAGAAAATTCCCACTGAAAGGAACTTAGCGGATCCTTTGACTAAAGCATTACCTCAAAGTAAGTTTGAGGGTCATGTTAGAGCTTATGGTATTGGATACCGTAGCGATTGGCAATAGGCCAAGTGGGAGTCTGTTAGTAATATATGAGAGATGTCCTAAGGCAATCGCCTTATGTATGAACCATTTATATGATAAATGAAGATTCACTATTTGAGTATACATGTTTTATGTATTTGATTGGATCTTAAACTCATTTATCAATGTCCACGATACGATTCACAGCATGAGAGAATTTGTGATTGGATCACAACTAGTGAGTATCTCTACATGTGTAATTGTGATGTATCAGAATTATCCCTAGTCGATGAATTGATGGATTTGGACACCATCAATTCTGTCGAGGCTAGCACGAGGTATACTCTTTGGTGTATCCAAGCAACTGATTCTCACTGGCTGGAGACATAGTGATGTCCGGAGTTAATCGTGGATGCTAGTTATGGTAACTAGTTCATTGGAGTGACCAGCCGTAAGACTTCATATGGTTCTCTGCATATATAGATATGTCAATGAAGTTCTTACTGTGGCTTAAGTGCGATGTTCCTTTGACTTGCGGTATTCAAGTCATCTTAATCATGGAGACTTATGCTTTGACATCTTAAGCAAACATCTCTAAGGAGATGTGGACCCGGGATGATTGGGTATAAGTCGAAGTGATCGAAGGTGTTTGAATAGCCTATAAAGGATTCACCACTCCTTGCAAGGAGATGTATACCCATGGCCTCTCGCCGGATTGTTACTAAAGTCTTTGGCCAAAGCAATACATGTTTAGAGTAAGGTACTCTTCGATACATGTGGAGTAACTAGAATCCGTAGGACGAGGAAATGATACTTGGGCTAGGTGTGACGTAGTCAGCCTAGTGGGGACTGACACAATAGACCATGTCCTGAACCAAGTGGGTATAAGATGAGTGAAGGGAATGGGGCACGATTCATTCGAGCTACTGAAGGTTTTCAGAAATAGTTCTGGATCAACCATTGATCTTTTCGGTTAATTGGGGATCATGATGTACTACTAGGTGTCACTCATGATCGTTCTATAATTAATGGTTAATTATAGAAGGCCAACATAAACCGAGAACCTATTTGGTCACACGCACAACGAGTGTAATCCAAAGGATTTAAAACGAGCTTGAGAATGGGATTCTCAGACCGAGAGAAACTATGTTTGGTTGGACCAAACATAAAGCGAGCATGAAATTGTTTCAGTCGCAATGGAAGCGTGGATGGGCCATGTCTTATGAAGACATAATGGATGGACAAAAATGGTTTGGTTCTAATCCAATGGATGAGAATAAACCAAAGGGTTTGGTTTATATTAAACGAATGAACCAAAGGTTGGTTCGGTTCGTTTTAACTTAAAATAAACCATCATGGTTTGGTTTATTTTAACTTATCTTAATGGAGCGGGTTAACGGGCCTAATGGTTATGATCCAATAACCATTAAGAGAATTAGTTCTCTATAAAAAAGGGTTTTAGGGTTTGTTAAGCCCTAATGAAGAGGCAACCCTAGTTTGGCCGCCCACCTCATCTCCCCTTTTGAGTTGGCGCCAACTTTTCTTGCCGCCTAGCCCATAGCTCCTCCAACCGGCATCCAGAAGGCTGCTTCCTTCCTCCTCGCCGGCGTCGAGCTGCTGCCGGAAGAGTTCCGGCGATCCTCCTTAGGTTTGGCATCAAGGTGATCACTTGGCTTCCTTTGTTGGCCGGCGCCTATCTCCTCCACCAAGCTGTCCAGTTTTCTGGACAGCTTCTTCTCCTCTCGTCAGAGCGTCGTTTGGACGACGGTTAGTGCTCCGACAGCGGCTAACTTACCGGGGATTTGATCTCCGGTAATCCTCTGAGGTGGGGGACGAAGGATTCGTCAAACGGTTGACGAATACCTCTCCGGAGAAGTTAGTTTTGAGAACTCGTTTTAGGATCCGAATTTGGATTTGGATCGTGATCATCTCTCGATCACGTCGTCTTCAACACGAGGCTAGTAACCCGTACGAAGACGAAGCTCGTGACTTAGCGAAGTCATCCCGTGGAGCTCGGCGTGGATACGGATAAAGACCATTCTTACGAGGATCGTTCCGGTTGATGCCGTTCCCGCTACACATCATACGAAAGGTATAACGTAGATAATTTCTTTTATTGCAAATTTTAATTTACGGTTATGTCTACACTTGTTGTAATAGCATGCGTGTGTTGTGTGTGTTGTAATAAATATAGATTTATTATTTTTAATTGCTTCCGCTGTGCTCATGTTTACGAAATATGATCGAACACACACATGCCGCGGTGCCGGAAACCCAACACAAAATGCCCTTCTTTTGCTCCGAAAGTGCACCTTTTTCGCCCGAAATGCTAACCTACACACAAAAGTACAAAGAGGAGACCTCCGAACCAGAAAATTAGAAATGCGTAGAAAATGGAGTGACATATGCATGAAAACTAACATAAAATATTATGAGATGTGAGTGAAAACTACTCCTAAAATCCTATATGTTTTGCTCACATCACTTCCCCCATACTTAAATCTTTGCTTGTCCTCAAGCAAACCTCAGTGTCATGAAATTTAAAAAGACATTGTTTCATACTTAGCATGTTAACTAAATTTATCAAGTGGTATTTACAATCAAAGCAAAATAAATATGTTCTAGAAATTCACTAAGTTAGCACCTCGTGCTCGTGCTAAGAGAATAATTCTTAGGGGATGCCTGTTCCATGGTGAGTTAAGTCATCACCCCATAGCATTCCTAAGGTATCCGGATCTTAGGTACTTACCTACCCAAAGCGAGGGTCGTTCCCTATATCTAGCATAAAGTCATAAAGGCATGCTCGGTATTGAGAGAAATTGGTAGGTGTTTCCCAAGTAACCTAACTAAGTCTCAAAGGGGCACCTAGCTATTTCCACCCACGATAACTGTTTTTTTTATCCCTCATAATCTTTTCTCTCTCTCTACTTTTTTGCTTTTCTTTTTGTTTTTTTTCTTTTTCATCTTTTTCTCTTTTTCTCCTTTTTTTTTCTCACTGGGATTTTGAATTTTCCAAATGGGCTTACACAATTCGAGCATCTCCAGTAACTAAAATGCTAAACCTAGAGTCACCTATGGATTCCAATGTACTAGACTACTGAGATGAATCATAACTAGGTATGTACTAGATTATCCCTTTCAGAATATTTGACATGAGTAAGTGTAAAAATAAAGCTAACAAGTTTATGTCTAGAACATTCATTAGAGCGAATAAAATAAAATACCACGAGACAAATGAAGTTAAGCTACCTATGGGAACAACTCATGTAAGAAACTTTTTTAAAAATACTACTGAGGCACCTTTACAGATAACAAAAACTAAGTACTATAGGTGTTGGGATGTATACAGAAAAGTCTATCTTTTCTATGAACATCTTTATTTTTGAAATAAGAATCACATGATTATTGTTTGCATATTTATGGTTATGCATATTGTCTAATACATTACATTGTAGATAACATGGTGTGTGGTGTCATATGAGAGATCATATTATCGACTCCTTGTAATGTATAAGTATAGGCTCACAACCGAGATGGCTTTGGACAAACCATTGGTATGGTTGTAGTGTGATTTGGAATTGGTTTGTCTTGACCATAGAATCATGCTAGTGCACTTTGTGTGTATTGAGCATGACCGACTTAGAGGTGATTCGATTTATTGCTGACTATATAATCGAATCGGACCTCAGATATTATATTGTACATGCTCTTAATCCCGATATAATAACGGGCGCATATACTTAGTATTCATTTCTTTGATTTACCAATGGGCGAGATTTATAGATTAAATTGATAGGCTCGGTAAGTTGAGAAATAATATTATTTATATGGTGTACCGTTGATTATAGGAGGAAACTGTGTCCTATATATTAGGATGATGATGTCCCCTTGAGGAGCTCATAAGGTTCATCATGTAAACCCTGCAAGTGGACTTGGTCCGGCATGATGAAAAGGTTGAGTGGTACTACTCATGGAGTTAGATGTTGATTAATTAATCGTCAGTAAATTAATTAATCGGTAGACATTCGAGATCTTAAACACGGGGAGAAAATGTACAAATAATATATGGAGCCGATATTAACTTATGGGGGTTCGTGAGGTAGATCAATGATAATCCTCTAGTTGAATGGATAATCATTAATGGATCGGACTTTATGTGGGCTTGATCCATTGGGTGGCCAAGATCCAACTCCTCCTCATGGTCCCTATTGTAGCCTATTAAAACCTCATGAAGCTTAGATCCAATGGGTGAAAACAAAACTCTAGATCCAAAGGTAGAGATTAAATCTCTAGTTTCAACGGTTGAGATTAAATCTCTAGATCCGATGGTTGAGATTAAATCCCTAGAACCAATGGTGGAGATTAAAACAAGGCTTACCCCTAACTCTATAAAAGGAGAGGATAGGGGTGGGCGGCAACTTGATGGATGGGACGTGTGTGGAAGATCGTCACCCACACGTCCATGTTTATTTTGATTAGTGTTCTTTTGTATCATGTCTATAATTTTTTTTTCAATTATATGCATGTTGAATGTGGTTGTTTACTTTATGTATGTGGCTAATATAACTTGGACCCCGAACATAAACACAAAAGTCGGTGATCCGTACATCGTCTATTCCGCGGCTATTCGTAGAATAGAGGTTGGTTTCTTGAACAACAAGTTTGTTCAAGTGACTACTCCAATCGAATAGAACGACGATGAAATGGTTGCTTGGGTGTTTCCTTTTGTCTAGGATTAATTTTTTTTTTTAATCAGGGGACATCGATGGGATCGCCATGAACAAGCGACCGAGTTGAAGTGGGTAGCGAAGTTTTTCCACCTTCATGTGGAATAAGAGCTTCAGTTCCGGACAAAAACCCTTCAATTGGTATCAGTGCCACGGTTTCCGATTTTGTGTGTTTAGGATTCGGTTACTCTTATGCATTTTTCATATATTATATGTGTCGGATATTAGTAGGATATGCGTAGGTTAACTCTTTGGTTGCAGGCATAAGATCCGACTATTATGGCCATATGTGTGTATGTGATTGTATGTGTGTAATAGTATATTTTGTTGAATCCTCGAGGTTGACGAGGCTAGTATTTAATTTTTTGTAATTTAGATACGACATTGTTTAGCCACTCTTTCTATTTTAGTTTACTTTCGACCGAGATTTCATGTACACTCCCTCGTGGAGTATAGGATCGATGGATGTAGATTAAAATAGTTTTTAGTCTCGGCTCGGATCTCTGGATGGCTCGTACATGGCGTAGGAGGAGCGGACGAGATGGCGATGAGACGGGAGACATATTGAAGAAAAAAGCCATAATAGTTGGAAAATATTTTTTTTTTCATATTTATTGCTTATTGTTTGATATGCATGTCATAGGCTAGAAAATTCCTCAATTTCAAATTACTAAGTGGGAGAGAGAAATTTTTTTAAATTCCCACGGCCTCCATTACGATTTGACAAGTGATGCAAACAAACTTGCACGTCGACTTTGAGTGCCTTCCTCCCCATCGGATGAGTTTGTTTGCGGATCACAAGGTCGAATATGGTTATAGGAAATTATTAAAGAGCGTGTGTACTTCCCCATCGTAAGGCACATAACCCGAGATAATTACCTTGGTACCAAGTAATGGTGAACACTTAGATACAAATATAAGTATCCTCCCCATCGAAGTCATTGCTTTTATTTGTTGGGCCGAAGAGAAATCAACTATTAATTTTATTTGTCAAAAAGTTAGGTTGACAAGATAGTAAAATTAATGGGTAAAACCTCTTCTTACAAATGTAGAATTCGTATACGTCCACACTATCATGGCATACGATATTCTCGGTGTTTTAAGGTGTTGGTTGATTTTGAAATTTTATTGTTTGAGGAATCAATAAATTTTGAAATCTAAAGTTTTGATCTATGTGATTCTTTGGTTTTCTTTCAAAATGACTTTCAGTCCACTTGCTATGATACTAAAGGAAAATAAACTTACTGTACATAATTATGATGATTAGAAAAAGGAATCTTGCCATTGTCTTAACTACTGAGGAGTATAAATATGTACTCTTCGAAGAGTGTCCTCCTAAGCCTGCGAATGAGCTGAAAGTCCTTGGAGCTGAGTTCGATGGGGAAACCCAGATCGATATAACTCTCCAGTCGACAGAAAGGCTTGCTCAGGCTCAGGCCATGGTTTCTACTTCTAAGCCGAAAGGCAAGAAGAAGAAGAAACAAGCTGGAGCAAAGCTGGTGGGAGGATCTCAGGGAGGAGTGAAGAAGCCAAAAGGCAAATACTTCACTTGCAAGCAGGATGGACATTGGAAGAAGGACTATCCCCATCGGAAGCAGAACAAAGGTATATCCTTTGGTTTAGTCGTTGAAACATGGTTAGCGGTGTTATCTATCGCACCTGGTGTGTAGATATGGGTGTCACTGATCATGTCTGCAATACTTTGCAGGGGTTCCAGAAAACCCGACGACTAACTGAAGGGGAGATTACCATTTACTTGGGCAATGCCACGAAGGTGGTGGCTATTGCAATGGGAGACGTTTATTTATCTTTTGAGAAAAAAAAAGTTTTGGTTTTTAAGAATTGCCTTTATCTACCTTTATTTAGAAAGAATTTAATTTCGATTTCTAAATTGTTTATGAATTGATATTCTATTTCTTTTAATAATAGAGTTGTTATAAAAAGGAATAGGGACATTATCTATTCGGGTGCATTTATAGGAAATCTATATACACTTTAACCAAAAGCTCTCGCGATGCAAATAGAAGTTAATAACTCATCTTCTAATTCCAATAAGAGAAAAGAACCTTCGAAGATGAACCAAACATATCTTTGGCATCTAAGACTTGGTCATATTAACCTAAGAAGAATTCAAAGGTTGATAGCTGATGGACCTCTGGATTCATTAGTGGTGGAAGATTTTTCAACCTGCGAATCTTGCTTGGAGGGTAAAATGATCAAGAGGCCTTTTAAGGCCAAGGGGTATAGAGCCAAAGATGTGTTAGAATTGGTCCATTCTGATTTGTGTGGTCCTATGTCTATCCAGGCTAGAGGTGGTTTTGAGTATTTCGTCTCTTTTATAGATGATTATTCGAGATATATTTACTTGATGCGCCGTAAGTCTGAATGCTTTGGCAAGTTCAAAGAATTCAAGGATGATGTGGAGAAACGTCAAGGTAAAAGTATCAAGATACTACGATCTGATCGTGGTGGTGAGTACCTCTTGGGAGTGTTTAGGAATTACTTATCAGAGGCTGGGATTCAATCTCAATTATCTGCACCTGGTACACCCCAGCAGAATGGTCACTACAAAAAATTAAGTATTTGGCGACAAATTTTGCAATGAATTTTGAATAAAAATTCATTGCAAAATTTGTTTGCAACGAAATTTGCAATGAATTTTTTTTCGTTGGAAATAATTTGCCTCTAAATTTGGCAACGAAAATAAAAAATTCGTCGCAAAAATTACAATGAATAAAATTTTTATTGCAAAATTCGTCGCTAAATTTGGCGACGAAAATAATTATTCGTCGCCAAATTTGGCCACAAAACTAAGTTCGTTGCCAAATTTGCGATGAAAAAATAATTCATCGCCGAAAAATAACTATTCATCGACAAATTTCGAAAAATAACTATTCGTCGCGAAATTTGGCGACTAAATTAATTAATTATTCGTCGCAAATTTGGCGAAACATAGTTCGTCCAAATCGCGATAAAATAACTATTAAATCGCCAAATTTGGCGACAAATAATTAATTTCATCGCCAAATCTACGACGAAAATACAGTTCGTCGCAAAAGTCTAATAAACAAATTTTCATGAATAAAAATAAATTTAGCGACGAAATGTTTTTCGTCGCCAAATCTGCGACGAAAACAAAAAATTCGTTGCAAAATATTCATCGATCATTGAAAAATACCATCACGACTAACGACTAGCATTGATCGTTGGCTCGAAGATTCGTATGGTGCTACAAGAAATCATTGGTGGATTTTCCAGTCGATTGGCATTGCAGCTTTTTTTAAAAAAATATATTTTTGTTGCCAAAATAATTTAAAAAAATATGAAAAAATACTATTATATAATTTATTATTTTTATCTGTTTTTACAATTTGTATTCCAAACACATATAACAATATATAAAAATTCACATATCAAATTTGATAAACACATCTAATCATTCAAAGTGATTCATCAGTACAAAATAATAAACTATTAATCATATGAAATTTATAATACAAAAATATCGAATGCAACCGTACTAGTCAAGAAACATTTAGGTATAAAATTGAAACATAACTACGCTCAACTCTCGCGTATATTTACTCTCAACAATTGATTTTTACTGGAGAAAGAGATCCTGCAGCGAGAGAACCGAAGATCCTGCTGTAACTGGAGAAGGAGATCTTGTAGTTGGAGTTAGAACCAGAAAATTCAACAATTGGAGAGATCCTGCAGTTGGGGAAGAGCCCGAATACACATGTCCATCACTATTCCATCTATAACTGTCACGTCAAAACTATCAATCATAATTATTAGAATAATAAAGTAAAAAATATTCACATATTCATCGAATGTATAATGCATAATATGAAAAAAAATTACCATATTTTATCTGCAATACTAGATGCCGAAATAATCTACCAATATATCAAAAAAATTCTCTGACGTCTTATAACTTACAATTTTTTTCTTCGCTCGATTTGCATCCCAACCTATCTATATGTGATATCTTAACTTCCTCGGTCGAAATTTCAGCTTCAACTTTCCTCTGGCTTAGACTCGGAATCATATCTAGTAACATGACACGAAAAGAATCTACCAAAATTGTTCTAACTTCTTGTGTAGTCCTAAAGTGACTCTTATGTCCTGGATGAAATAAGAAGTTAGAACAATTTTGACTCTTATGTCCTGGATGACATAAGAAGTCAGAAGAAAGTTGAAGCCGAGAATTCGACCGGAGAAATTAAGATACCACATATAGATAGCGATACAAATCAAATGAAGAAAAAAAATTGTAAGTTATAAGAAACTATTGGTCATCTTCTCAAAGACTGATGATATCCTGTAAATATATGGATCAACATAGATACTTTTCATAAAATTTAAAACCTACAAAAAGCAACGTAAAAGAAAAAATAATAATAATAAAATCTTCAGAGAAGAAATACAAAAAATTAAACATTAATGTAGTATAAAACAATAATGTTATAAATTTTAGAATATATAATATGGATGAGCGGATGAGCTCAGTGAGAAGACTTTACAAACTCGCGGATCACCTGAAAAATGGAAATACGATAAACCGATGAAAAATAAAACATTAATTTTTTATTTATATTATATAATTTAATTGAAAAAATATGTTAATATTTTGTGCGTGATCTAAAGTCAACACCGGGCATCCGCTGTGCGTTACACCATGCCGCGCACCGACGCCAGCCGCGTGGCCGTGCGCGCCAGCTGACGCTCGCCACCGCTGGCGGATCGAGGGCACTACGCGCCAAATGTACGACGCCCTACGCGCTGCGTGATCTGCGCGCGACACCGACGGCGACAGTGGCTAACCGCCGGCCGAGCACGATCGCGCAGCCGCGGCGGACGTCGGCCGCGTGAGCACGACGCGAACTTGCCGCGAGCTCGCGGCGGCCGACGCAAGCACGATGCGTGCTCGCGGCCGGAGATCTCCGTGAGCACGCGCAAGCTCGCGCAAGGCTCGCGGCGTGCTCGCGGGGTACGAGCTCGCGGCGTGCTCACGACGGCCACCCACGAGCACGACGCGTGCTCGCGGCCGCGAGCTCCGCGAGCACGCTGTGAGCTCGCGAGCGCGAGCTCGCGAGCAAGCGCAAGCTCGCGGTCGAGCTCGCGCATGCTCGCGGCGTCCGATCTCCCGCGAGCATGCACGAGCTCGGGCATGCTCGCGGTGGCCGACTGCGTGCTCGTGGCGGCCGACCGCGTGAGCACGACCCATGCTCTGCGTGCTCGCGCGGCCGACCATGAGCACGACGCATGCTCCGCGCGTGCTCGCGGCGCGGCGTCGACGCGAGCACGCCGCATGCTCCGCGTGCTCGCGGTGGTCGGCCGCGAGCACGACGCGTGGTCGCGGCCGCGAGCTCTCCCACGAGCACACATGAGCTCGCGACCACCCATCGCGAGCACAATGCGTGGTCGAGATCCGTGCTTGCGGCGTCGTGCTCGCGGCAGGCGGCCGCGAGCACGATGACGATTCGCGCAGGCGCAGTGAGCCGCACGACGACACGCGTGCTCACGCGGCGCATCACGAGCATGACGACGCATGCTCGCGGTCGTCTCCTTGTAAGGCAGGACGACGTGAGCTCGCGGCGACAGGAAGGAGCGAGGACGTCGGATCTTCTCTAACCGAAAGAGTGGAGAAAGGGAAGAGATACGTACCGGGATTTCGGAGGGATCGGATCGGCGAAAATGAAAAGAGAAAGGGAAAGGGAAAGTGAGGGATATTGATAATTAGAAATTTTGCAACGAATGAAATATTCGTCGCTAATTTTGCGACTAATTTAATATTCGTCGCAAAATTTTCAACGAATTATTAAATCGTTGCAGATTCTGCGACGAATTCATATTTCGTTGCAATATTTTGCGATGAATTTATTTTTTCGTCGCAAAATTAGCGACGAAAATAAAAATCATTGCCAAATTGGCGATGAATATATAATTTGTCGCAAAGTTATCCGGCCGTTATTTTTTCCAAATAATTGAAATTGTCCGATGAAAAACTTTCGTTCCTAAATTTATCGCAAAAATTGCAATGAATCCTAGATACATTGCAAAAATGGCAACAAATCCAAGATTCGTTGCAAACTTTTGCATCGAATTTGACATTTTGTCGTAAATTTGCCATGAAATATCATTTTCGTCGCAAATTTGTGACGATTTTTGCGACGAAAATAAATTTATTGGAAATGTAAAAAGTTTGCAATAAAAAAAATTTTGTCGCAAATTTCGTTACAAATTTGCGACGAATTCGAAAATTCATCGCAAAATTTATTGTAGATTTGCAACAAATTATTTTTGTCGCTAAATTTCATTGCTAAATTAATGTATTTTTGTAGTGGGTGTAGCAGTGCGAAGGAATAGGACTCTTATGGAGATGGTTAGATCGATGATGAGTTATTCTGAGTTGCCAGATTTATTCTGGGGATATGCTCTAGATACGACATTATATATTCTGAACATGGCCCCATCTAAATTATGGGCTTCTACTCCCACATAATTGTGGACTGGATGAAAGCCAAGTCTAAGACATATTCGGATTTTGGGGAGTCCAGCACATGTGCTCAAGGCGGATGCTGGTAAGTTGGAATCTCATATAGAAGTATGCATGTTTCTTGGCTATCCTAGAGGAACGAAAGGTGGTTTTTTTTTATAGTCCTAGAGATCAGAGGGTGATCGTTAGCACGAATGCCAGATTTCTAGAGGAAGACTATGTGATGAACCACAAGCCCATGAGTAAGATTGTTCTGGAGGAAATAAAAGGGGAAGTCACTTCTTCACTACCACCGGTACAAGAGGATATACCATAAGTAACTGCACCGCGTGTCACAGAGAATACACAGGTGATACCTTGTTGTAGTAGAAGGGTTGTGAGACAGCCTGATAGATTCATGTTCTGGGGAGAATCTTCTGATTTGGTCCATGACGAACATGAACCTAATCCCTGGACATATGATGAGGCAATCCATGATAAAGATGCAATATCTTGGCAAAGTGCAATGAATGCTGAGATTGAATCTAAGGATTCAAATCAGGTCTGGGAGCTAGTGGAACCACCTGATGGTGTAAAAACCATTGGATGCAAGTGGATCTACAAAAGAAAGAGAGGAATAGACGGGAAGGTTGAGACCTTCAAAGCAAGGCTTGTTGCGAAGGGGTATACTCAGAAAAAGACTATCGATTATGAGGAGACCTTTTCGCCGGTAGCCATGCTTAAGTCTATCTGGATTCTCTTATGCATTGCAACTCATATAGATTATGAGGTGTGGAAGATGGATGTCAAGACAGCTTTCCTTAATGGAAGTCTTGAGGAAAGCATCTATATGAAGCAACCAGAGGGATTCATTGCGAAGGGCAAAAACCATCTTGTATGTAAGCTTAATCGGTCTATTTATGGATTGAAGCAAGCTTCGAGGTCTTGGAACATCCGATTTGATAAAGTAATCTAGTCTTATGGATTTAGTCAAAGTCCGGATGAGTCTTGTGTATACAAGAGATGTGAAGGAAACATAGTGGTATTTCTTGTACTATACGTAGATGCCATTTTTTTGATTGGCAACAATATCAAGTTGTTATCGGACGTAAAGGTATGGTTGTCCAAATAGTTTGATATGAAGGACTTGGGAGAAGTGGGACACATCCTTGGGATCAAGGTTATAAGGGATCGCAGGAAAAGGATGTTGTGCTTATCCCAAGCTTCATACATAGACACGATTATGGATCATTTTAACTTGCAGAATTCCAAGAAGGGTTTTCTACCTTTCAAGCATGGAGTTCCTTTATCTAAGGAGATGTGTCCTAGAACATCTGAGGAGATAGAGGAGATGAAGGTGGTTCCTTATGCTTCGGCAGTTGGAAGCCTCTTGTATGCGATGCTATGTACGAGACCAGATATCTGCTTTACTGTGGGCATGGTCAGCAGATATCAGAGTAATCCAGGGCAGGGACATTGGACTATGGTAAAGCATATATTGAAGTGCTTGAGAAGGACTAGGGATTATATGCTAGTTTACCAGGCAGACCAATTACTCCTTGTGGGTTACACAGATTCTGACATCCAATCAGACAGGGATAATAGTAAGTCTACTTCAGGTTTTGTGTTTACTTTGGGAGGTGGAGCCATTGTATGGAGGAGTGTCAAGCAGATATGTGTGGCGGACTCTGTTAGTAATATATGAGAGATGTCCTAAGGCAATCGCCTTATGTATGAACCATTTATATGATAAATGAAGATTCACTATTTGAGTATACTTGTTTTCATGTATTTGATTGGATCTTAAACTCATTTACTGAATGTCCACGATACGATTCACAGCATTAGAGAATTTGTGATTGGATCACAACTAGTGAGTATCTCTACATTTGTAATTGTGATGTATCGGAATTATCCCTAGTCGATGAATTGATGGATTTGGACACCATCAATTCTATCGAGACTAGCACGAGGTATACTCCTTGGTGTATCCAAGCAGCTGATTCTCACTAGCTGGATACATTGTAATGTCAAGAGTTGATCGTGGATGCTAGTTATGGTAACTAGTTCATTGGAGTGACCATCCATAAGACTTCATATGGTTCTCTACATATATAGATATGTCAATGAAGTTCTTACTGTAGCTTAAGTACGATGTTCCTTTGACTTGCGGTATTCAAGTCATCTTGATCATGGAGACTTATGCTTTGACATCTTAAGCAAGCATCTCTAAGGAGATGTGGACTCGGGATGATTGGGTATATGTCGAAGTGATCGAAGGTGTTTGAATAGCCTATAAAGGATTCACCACTCCTTGCGAGGAGATGTATACCCATGGCCTCTCGTCGGATTGTTACTAAAGTCTTTGGCCAAAGCATTACTTGTTTAGAGTAAGGTACTCTTCGATACATGTGCAGTAAATAGAATCCGTAAGACGAGAAAATGATACTTGGGCTAGGTGTGACGTAGTCAGCCTAGTGGGGACTGACACTATAGACCATGTCCTGAACCAAGTGGGTATAAGATGAGTGAAGGGAATGAGGCACGATTCATTCGAGCTGCTGAAGGGTTTCAGAAATAGTTCTGGATCAACCGTTGATATTTTCGGTTAATTGGGGATCATGATGTACTACTAGGTGCCACTCATGATCATTCTATAATTAATGGTTAATTATAGATGGCCAACATAAACCGAGAACCTATTTGGTCACACGCACAACGAACGTAATCCGAAGGATTTAAAACGAGCTTGAGAATGGGATTCTCAGACCGAGAGAAACTAGGTTTGGTTGGACCAAACAAGAAGCGAGCATGAAATCGTTTCAGTCGCAATGGAAGCGTGGATGGGCCGTGTCTTATGAAGACATAATGGATGAACCAAAATGGTTTGGTTCTAATCCAATGGAGGAGAATAAACCAAAGGGTTTGGTTTATTTTAAACGAATGAACCAAAAGTTGGTTCGGTTCGTTTTAACTTAAAATAAACCATCATGGTTTGGTTTATTTTAACTTATATTAATGGAGAGGGTTAACGGGCTTTATGTTTATGATCCAATAACCATTAAGAGAATTAGTTCTCTATAAAAGAGGGCTTAAGGTGTTGTTAAGCCCTAATCCAAAACCCTAACCTAATAGTTGCCGCCCACCTCCCCTTGGAGATTTCGGCGCCAACCCTCCTCCTTGCCACCGCCCACCTTGAAGCTCCTTGGGCGGTGTCCAGAAGGTGCTGATCTTCACTCTTGCCGGCGTCGAGCTATTGCCGGAGGATCTCCGGTGATCTCCATTGGGTTTGGCATCAAGGTGAGCTTCATCATACCTTTTTGGCCGGCCCTAATTCCTCCACCAAAGCTGTCCAGTTTTCTGGACAGCTTGTTTCCCTCTCGTCGGAGCGTCGTTTGGATGACGGTTGGACCTCCGACAGCGCCTATGCCGGAGGATCTCGGTGATCTCCATTGGGTTTGGCATCAAGGTGAGCTTCATCATACCTTTTTGGCCGGCCCTAATTCCTCCACCAAAGCTGTCCAGTTTTCTGGACAGCTTGTTTCCCTCTCGTCGGAGCGTCGTTTGGATGACGGTTGGACCTCCGACAGCGCCTAACTTACCGGGGATTCGATCTCCGGTAATCCTCATAAGTGGAGGACGAAGGATTCGTCAAACGGTTGACGAATACCTCTCCGGAGAAGCGAGTTTTGAGGACTCGTCTTTGGATCCGAATTTGGATTCGGATCGTGATCCTCTCTCGATCACGTTGTCTTCAACACGAGGCTAGTAACCCGTACGAAGATGAAGCTCGTGACTTTATGAAGTCATCCTGAAGATACTCGGCAGTGATACGGATAGTGATGATTCTAGCAAGGATCGTTCCGGTTGATGCCGTTCCCGCTACACGTGATACGAAAGGTATACATAGTTAAATTTCCTTTTATTGAAAAATTTAAATTTACGGTTATGTATACACATGTTGTACTATGCATGCGTGTGATGTATGTGTTGTAATAAATATAGATTTATTATTTTTATTTCTTCCGCTGTGCACATGTTTGCGAAACATGTTCGAACATACACTCGCCGCGGTGCCGGAAACCCAACAGTGGTATCAGAGCCCAGGTTGTGTTTCGACATAATCGTAAAATGGTTTTGCGATAGTCATAATGATATTTCTGGAAATTTTCTACTTTTGGAAAGTTAGAAGTATTTATGGAAATTTTTCAATTTTGGAAAGTCTAGAAGTATTTATGAAAATCTTCCACTTTTGAAAAGTTGGAAGTATTTATGGAAATTGATATTTTCCATAAATAAAATATTTCATTAGATTTTGGAAATTTATTTCCTAATTTAATCATGATTTGATTTGGGAAATCAAATCTTAAAATATTTTATTTCCATAAGTAGTTTTGATGATTTAGGAAATTGGTTTCCTAAATTGACTTTCCTTAATCAACCATTTCCATAAATAAAATATGTGATTAGATTTGGAAATTTGTTTCCTAATTTAATCATGATTTGATTTGGAGAATCAAATCTTAAACATATTTTATTTCCATAAATAAAATTATATACAGGTCATAATTGTATGCCATGTAATTGCATTAGATGCATAACATTATGCCATGCGTGTCGTGACATGTAGATGTATGCCATGTATGCCATGCCATGTAGATAATAGTTATTTGCATGCACAGAGGATGAGACATAAAAACCCTTAATCAATATTAAAGCCTACACCTTCCATTAATATGGTTAGAACCCGGAGTTAGTTTCTTGTTTGGGTTGTTGGACTCTCTCCAAGCCCGGCTCGAACGAACATGTTCAAACCATGGAATAGTTTAATACTAATATGGTAAGAGTCAGAGGTCAATCGTTAGCTTTGGTTGTTGGACTCTCTCCAAGCTGGGCTAATTGGTTGAATGCGCTCTAACCATATTAAAACTATTTCTCGATTAATGGGTTGGCTTTAACACAGGCATCGGCTTGTTGGACTCTCTCAGTCGATGTAAAGGGAGGTGAAGTTGGGTGCTATGCATATGATGCATACTTGTTAATGTGTTAACAACCCGATGTATGTGTGAACATTCAATAAGTTGATAGCACATTGTGATAGTTGCATATACGTGATATGCAATCGGTATAGTTGATACCTACCGTCGTAGTTATGAATGACTTGTTGGACTCTCTCCATGGTTGTTCATATCTATGATGGATATCAGGCCATTCGGAGATGGACCTACGATCTCCCGAAGTGATTTTGGGGTTTTAAAATTCGAAAAATGAATGGGATTTATAAATGTATATTGATGCATTTTAAAATCATTTTCTCATATATGCTCATTTTGTATTTCTAGGTCAATCGATTGACCATGACGTCTTTGAATTTGCGCACTATTTTGGATTCAAACAAACTGACTGGGCCTAACTTCCTGGACTGGCTTAGAAACCTGAGAATTGTTCTCAAGGCGGAAAAGCTAGCATATGTCCTTGAAGAGCCTCTTCCCAACCGTCCTAAGGACGATGCAACTCCAGACCAAATGTTTGTCTATCAGAAGCATGTGGCAGATTATGAGCTAGCGAGTTGCATCATGCTAGCGGTTATGGTACCTGAGCTTCAAAAGCAGCATGAGCATATGGATGCTAATACTATGGTCTTCTATCTTCATGAGTTGTTTGATGAGCAAGCGAGATCCGAAAGGTTCGAAGTCTCCAGGCTCCTCTTCACCATGAAGATGCAAGAAGGTTCATCTGTAGTGCAATTTGTGCTAAAGATGAACGGGTACATCGAGCGGCTAGCTACCCTCGGGTTTGTGATGGATCACGAATTAAGTATTGACTTAATTCTGCATTGTTTGCCTAAGAGTTTCTCACAAATCATGATGAACTATCGGATGAACAAATTGGAATCCACTATTCCTGAGCTCCTCAACATGCTGAAGACTGTGGAGCCTTCTGTGAAGCATGAGGAGAAGGCGGTTCTGTTAGTTGATTCCTCAAAGAAAGGTTCTAAGAGGAAGGCAAAAGAACAGAAGAAAGGGAAGAAAAAGAAGGCAAAGAAGGCAGAACCAGCACAAAAGGGCACTTGCCATCATTGTGGCAAAGAAGGCCACTGGCGAAGAAACTGCAAGATTTATCTTGAGTCCTTGAAGAAGAAGAAGGCATCCGATGCCCCATCCTCTTCAGGTATCTTCGTTATTGATTGTCGTTCTATTTCCTTAGACACTTGGGTATTGGATACTGGGTGTGGCTCACATATATGTAATGACATACAGGGGCTAAGGAATAAAAGAAGACTCATCAGAGGGGAGTCAAATTTGCGAGTTGGCAATGGAGCAAAGGTTGATGCGGTCGCCATCGGAACTTATTTGCTGAAGCTCCCTAGTGGACTAGTCTTGGAACTGGACAATTGCTATTATGTTTCTTCTCTAATAAAGAACATTGTTTCTATTTCCTGTTTAAATAGAAATGGTTTCCATTTGACGTTTAGTAACAATTGTTGTTATATAACTTTGAATGACGTACTTTATGGAACTGGAACTTTGAGTAATGGCATTTATACGTTGGACGTATCCAGTGACATTTTCAATATTGAAGCGAGCAACACGCATGCTCGAAAGGGTAATCAATTAGACTCCTATATGTGGCATTGTCGTCTTAGCCATGTAAGCAAGAAACGCATGTCCGAATTACACAGATGTGGAATTCTGGAATCGTTTGAATTGGATTCATACGATACATGCGAATCATGCTTAAAAGGCAAGATGACTAAGTTACCTTTTATTAGAAAAGGTGAACGAGTGGGAGAGTTACTAGGTCTAATACATACTGATGTATGTGGACCTATGTCAACTCAAGCTTTAGGAGGCTATAGCTACTTCATTACCTCCACCGATGATCACTCACGGTTTGGGTATGTGTTCTTGATGAAACACAAGTCTGAAGCCTTTGAAAGGTTAAAAGAATTCAGAAATGAAGTAGAGAAACAACATGACAAGAGTATTAAAATACTTCGATCAGATCGAGGTGGTGAATACTTAAGTCAAGAGTTTCTTGATTATCTAAGAGACAATGGCATATTGTCTCAATGGACTCCGCCATATACACCACAGCATAATGGTGTATCTGAGAGGCATAACCGGACCTTGTTGGACATGGTCAGGTCAATGATGAATCATGTGAATCTTCCCAAGTCCTTTTGGGGCTATGCACTTCAGACAGCTGTTTACTTGTTAAACAGAATGCCAACCAAGGTAGTCTCTACTACTCCATATGAGATATGGAATAGTAAGAAACCTCATGTATCTTACTTAAAGATATGAGGTTATCCTGCTTATGTGAAGCGGACTGCATCAGACAAATTGGATGCTAAGTCTGATAAATGTCTATTTATTGGATACCCTAAGGAAACAAGGGGTTACCGATTCTATCATCCTATGGAACAAAAGGTGTTTGTTTCAAGGCATGTTGTGTTTCTAGAGAAAGAGTTTCTCTTGCAAGAAAACAGTGGGAGTGTCGTCGAGCTTGAGGAGGCTCGAGAGACTCAAATAGACATTGATGAGATACCTGGTGAAGCACAACAGCCGACAACTCATAGTGATGAGCAATCGGTTGGACCTTTTGTAACACCACATCTTCGTAGATCTGGTAGAACACGCAACATTCCTGAGAGATATGGATTTCTCGTAAGTGAATCGAACGACGTGTTACTCATTGATGATGAGGAGCCAACCAGTTATGAAGAAGTGCTGACATGTTCAGAAAGGGATAAGTGACTTGAAGCCATGAAGTCGGAAATGGATTCCATGTATGAAAACCAGGTTTGGAACTTGGTTGACCCACCTGAAGGCATAAAGCCTATAGGGTGCAAGTGGGTTTTCAAGAAGAAAAGTGACATGAATGATAATGTGATTACCTATAAGGCTAGATTGGTGGCGAAAGGATATCGTCAAAAACAAGGTGTTGATTATGACGAAACATATTCGCCTGTAGCTATGCTTAAATCCATTCGGATGCTCCTGGCCATAGCGGCTCATTATGATTATGAGATATGGCAGATGGATGTGAAAACAGCTTTCCTTAATGGAAACCTGCTCGAGGACATGTATATGATACAGCCTGAGGGTTTCACATTGGTTGATAAAACCAAGGTATGCAAATTGCGACGGTTCATTTATGGATTGAAGAAAGCATCCAAGAGCTGGAATATCCGTTTTGATGAGACAATCAAAAAGTTTGATTTCTCATAAAATCCAGACGAACCTTGTGTGTAGAAGAAGGTTAGTGGGAGTGCAGTCGTGTTCCTAGTATTGTATGTCGATGACATATTACTTATGGGAAACGATGTTTCAATCTTACAGTCAGTTAAGGTTTGGTTATCCAAGACATTCTCCATGAAAGACCTGGGAGAAGCAACCTACATCCTCGGGATTAAGATCTATAGAGATAGATCGAAATGGTTGCTTAGTCTTTCGCAGTCTACATATATAGACCGAGTGCTAAAGAGGTTTAGCATGTCGGAATCCAAGAAAGGTTTCCTACCCATCAGGCATGGGGTACACCTTTGGTAGTCTATGTGTCCGTGCACAGAAGACGAGAGGATTTGCATTAGTAAGATTCCCTATGCATCCGCAATAGGATCTATCATGTATGTTATGTTATGTACGAGGCCCGATGTATCGTATGCTCTGAGTGTCACGAGCAGATACCAGTCTGATCCAGGAATGGATCATTGGGTGGCTGTTAAGATGATCCTTAAGTACTTAAGAAGAACTAAGGATGTGTTCCTAATATATGGAGAAGGGGACATGGTGATACGCGGGTATATGGATGTCAGCTTCCAGACAGACAAGGATGATTCCAGGTCTCAGTCTGGATACGTGTTCACCTTGAATGGGGGCGCAGTGAGTTGGAAAAGTTCCAAACAAGACACTGTAATGGATTCTACCACTGAGGCAGAATAAATTGCAGCTTCGGAAGCAGCAAAGGAAGCGGTTTGGATCAAGAAGTTCGTTTATGAACTTGGTGTGATTCCAGCCATTGTTGAAGCAATACCGGTCTACTGCGACAACAATGGAGCAATTGCACAGGCGAAAGAGCGAAGATCTCATCAACGATCCAAACATGCGCTTCGTCGCTATCATCTTATCAGAGAGATTATCAGTAGGAACGAAATACAAATCGAGAAAATTTCCACTGAAAGGAACTTAGCGGATCCTTTGACTAAAGCATTACCTCAAAGTAAGTTTGAGGGTCATGTTAGAGCTTATGGTATTGGATACCGTAGCGATTGGCATTAGGCCAAGTAGGAGCCTGTTAGTAATATATGAGAGATGTCCTAAGACAATCGCCTTATGTATGAACCATTTATATGATAAATGAAGATTCACTATTTGAGTATACATGTTTTCATTTATTTAATTGGATCTTAAACTCATTTACTGAATGTCCACGATATGATTCACAGCATGAGAGAATTTGTGATTGGATCACAACTAGTGAGTATCTCTACATGTGTAATTGTGATATATCAGAATTATCCCTAGTCGATGAATTGATGGATTTTGACACCATCAATTCTATCGAGACTAGCACGAGGTATACTCCTTGGTGTATCGAAGCAGCTGATTCTCACTAGTTGGAGACATTGTGATGTCCGGAGTTGATCGTGGATACTAGTTATGGTAACTAGTTCATTGGAGTGACCAGCCGTAAGACTTCATAAGGTTCTCTGCATATATATGTCAATGAAGTTCTTACTTTAGCTTAAGTGCGATGTTCTTTTGACTTGCGGTATTCAAGTCATCTTGATCATGGAAACTTATGCTTTGACATCTTAAGCAAGCATCTCTAAGAAGATGTGGACCCGGGATGATTGAGTATATGTCGAAGTGATCAAAGGTGTTTGAATAGCCTATAAAGGATTCACCACTCCTTGCGAGGAGATGTATACCCATGGCCTCTCGTCGGATTGTTACTAAATGTAGGGGGATCGATTGGCCGACTAGAGGGGGGTGAATAGCCCTCGTTCGTTGGATGTCGTAATTCAATCGTTCTTGTGTGCTCGTCTACAATTGTCGTTAATATACGCAGCGAAATAACAATAGAAATAACAATAATACTAACAACAATACAAGCACACCAAATACGCAAGAATATAACGTGGTTCGAAACCGAATGGTTCCTACTCCACGGGCGAGCTCCTCGAGCTCTAGAGATGCACATGGCAATACTCAAACTCCTTCTCGACTACACGTCGGAGGTGGAGAAACCTCTCACTAGCAATTACAACAGTAATATACAAATACAAACAAGAATACAAATACAATACAAAAGAAACACTTTTCACCGATTGCTTTTGATCACTTGTTTGTTGCTTGCTTTGATTGGCTCTTGAAGGACTAGAATGCAGCAGCAATTCCCCTCCAATAGCTCCACAAAAACCATTGCAAAAACCTCCATCTCGAGCTCCTTTTATAACCTGCATCGAGCTATTTTCGCGCCTAGCAGTCGACTGCCAAAAGGCCCCAGTCGACTACCCCTGTAGCCGTTGTCTCACAACGGCCAGATCCACGTTGGACAAGTTCCAACGGATCACCTACCAGTCGACTGATGATGCCCATCAGTCGACTGGTGACCCAGTAGTCGACTGCCCAGTCGGCTACGAAGCGTTCTATGCTCGCGACACTCCCATCAGTCGACTGCCATCCTTCGGCAGTCGACTGCTGTCGACTTTAGTCGACTGCCAGTCCATGGCAGTCGACTACAAAGCACAAAACTCTAGCCTTACACCAGTCGAACTCTAGTCGACTTGGATCAGTCGAACCGGCACCTATGCCAGTCGACTGATGTCGGGCAAAACCTCAAACACCAAGTTGTTTGAGCATCCGACAGGGGCAGTCGACCGGCACCTATGCCAGTCGACTGCCCCTATAGCCATTGTCTCACAACTGCCAGATCAACGTTGGACAAGTTCCAACGGATCACCTACCAGTCGATTGATGATGCCCATCACCGATCGGTGACCAAGATAATCGCGCCCGATCGGCCACGGGCTCTGCTCGCGACACTCCCATCACGATCATTGCCATCCCTCGATCATTGCTGCTGTCTTCGATCATTGCGGTCCATGGCGATCGGCCAAGCACAAAACCCTAGCCTTATACCAGTCGAACTCTAGTCGACTTGGATCAGTCGAATCGGCACCTATGCCAGTCGACTGATGTCGGGCAAAACCTCAAACACCAAGTTGTTTGAGCATCCGACCGTCGGGTAAACCCTCAAACATCAAATTTGAACCTCCGACACTCAGTCTTAGCCACTTGGCCAAGTCCACCTTATCCCTCATGGAGTTCCCCACCAAAGCTCTCTTCCCTCGGCCTACGTCCCTCGGATGCGCCAAGCGCACGGCTTCACAACGCCATCCTTCGCGTCTCATGCCTTAGAAGTATGCTTCCGTTTGGGCTCTCTCCATTCGCTCCCCGTCCGGCGGTCCCTTGGATGCATCAAGCGCACGGCTTCGCAATACCATCCTTCACCGACTCAAGGACCCCGAGCCTAGTGAACTTACCAAGTCCTTAAGACTTCTCAAATGCACCAAGCGCATGGCTTCGCAATGCATTTCTCACCAAGCACCAAGCGCACGGCTTCACAATGCTTTGGATTTCCCATGCCAAGCACCAAGCGCACGGCTTCGCAATGCTTTGGACTTTCCCATGCAAAACACCAAGCGCACGGCTTCGCAATGCTTTGGACTTTTCCATGCCAAGGCTTCCCCCTTGGACTTCCACACCAAGCTCCATGCTTGGATTTTCCATGCCAACCCATGTTGGACTTTCCCATGACAATCCCATGTCATGAGTTTTGTCTATCATCAAAATACCATCAAGGTACTGCTGGGCCGATTGCACCAACAATCTCCCCCTTTTTGATGATTGACAAAACTACCATATCAAGTCTACCAATTCTCCCATATTGGCAATTCTCATATCCCAATGAAAATTCCATCGAACCTTAATTGGTAACTTGGTAACTTCTCCCCCTTTTTGACATTACATCAAAAAGGTCCTCGCCAAGGGTATGAATGTCTCATATCCCAATGAGATCTTACAATCTCTCCCTTGGAGGAACACATGCCTACAATCTTTCTAGTGATCCCATATCACTTAAAGAGAGGCAACCCAATTTTCCTCCCATGAGGAAATACACATCCATCTTCCCATGATGGATACCTCCCCCTAGAGGCTTGCTCCCCCTTGACCATTGCACCAACAATGTCCTTGGAGAGTCCCTAAGCCAATAGGAACATTAACCAAATCAAAATTAAGGCAAAGTTCAACAATGAACTCTCTTCCACCTTAAAATTGATACTCACCCTCAACCCAACCCCTAATCCATATCCAATGGATTTCCACCCTCTCTAATGCTCTCCCAAGCATATCCTAGGGTTAGGAGTGGTTAGGGGACCTTAACCTAGCTGAACATGGGCCTAACCAACAAGATTTACCCGAAATCAGCTTGGGCAGTCGACTGAAATCAGTCGGTTGCCACTTCCATCGATCATTGCCAATCCATGGCGATCATTTGATTTTACATTCTGGATTTTAATCCATAAGTAAATATACGTAATTTTAAAAATCTTGAAAATGCATACGTATAATACTTATCCTAAACACTATGGGTGAAAAATATTGGAAAATTATTTTACCCACTAAATTAGGAGATTGATACAAAGTTCAAAAGTTTAGAAAAGCTTCAATAAAGAGCCCTCTTTGTATCATCCCATTCAATGGTGATAGCTATCAAAAGATAGGCTTCACCAAGGTTTTTCAAAATATTTTCAAAAAGTTTTCGAAACCTTTAATTTCTTTTCCTTAAACATCTCACTTATATCTAGATGTGTAAAAACACATTCAAGGCAATTAATCTAGTGAGATGTGGGTTTTTGTTCTTTAAAATGGTCTCATGCATATTTCTAGGCAATATTATTTGATTCCCATCAAATCATGCCATAGTCCTTAACTCCATTTTAATTCATGCATGATATGATTATGGCATAGATATGATATAGATAAAAACATATGCCAATATCATGATGTCATGGCATGTGAATGAAACTTAAGCATACATGACATCTAAACATAAATCTAAACATGATCATGACATTTTATAGATAAAAATGAAAATGATGTCATGACATGGCAAGGCAAATAAAGCATGGCAAGTAAAATATACTAAGGTATAGAATACCTAAGTGTTAAAATTAAATTGACATTTCTAGGAATTAAATTCATTTTGCCTTAATGTCATTCATTTCCCTAGTGTGCCAAAAACCTAAAATGGCACACCAATACCTCTAAGACCTAAATGTGCCAATTTAAATCATTTTTAACTTCTCAAGCACATTGGCACACCCTAATGTGTCAACTCTACTATGGTTAGGTTAACTACCCATCCACTTAGGGTTGACACACCCTAACCCATTTAGCGTGAATCGATCACGCTTTTAGGAACCCAATATCTATTGGAGCTCCTTGGGTTAACAAGGTATTCTCTAGGGATAACTTCCCTAGATACCTTCCTAATGACCCTTTTAGGCTTTGAAGCCATAGTCTTTTGGGTCTTTCCTAGGTCAACTCTAGAGGTGACTCCTCCATTGACCTTCTTAGTGGCTACATTTGATTTCTTTGAGGTGTTAGCCACTAAACACATACCATGGCTAGACTTAGGGATGGCTTCCCTATTAGCCTTGGTTTTCCTAGACCTAGAAATAGTTCCATAATTAAATGGAACATTATGATAAGTCTTCTTGGGCTTAGGTTTGTCACCCAAACCTTCCTTGCCCTTAGACCGTTTTTGAACCTTAGGTCTTGACTTTTGGGCATTTGACCCTAGAATTGAATTTTCTATGATTCTAAGGGCTTTCTCCATTCTCTCAAGTCTTGACCTCAAGACTTGGTTCTCTAGCTCTAATTTTCCCATTTTTGAATTTTCATTAGGTTTTTGGGAAAACCTCTTCTTCTTAGGCATGTGCCTAGACTTTTTGGGATTAATACCCAAATTTTCTTCTACTCTCCTAATTGACTCCCTAGGCAAGATATTTCTAGAATTATGAGTCCTAGGTTTGTCTTTAGTCATATGAACATGCTTGGCACCTAGACAATACACCTTATTATTTCTCTTAGCATGCTTTTCATTGATAATAGCAAGAGAGCTAAAATAATTCTTAGCATGCTTTTTAACTCTAAGAATTAAAGGTGCATTAACTAAATGTACCTTAGGGTTAGCTTTAGGAGCTCCCCCTACATGAGTTGCACCTTCTTGTCCTTTCTTCCTCCCCTTAGGGCATTGGCTTCGGTAGTGTCCCTTTTGATTGCATTTGAAGCACACAATGTGCTCTTTGCTCTTGATTTTGGGAACACCGGCATTGTTTGACTTTGGGTTGACTTTTGGTGTCGATGCCTTCTTCTTAGCCAATTTAGGGCATTTGCCCTTATAATGCCCTTTCTCCCTACACTCAAAGCATATTATGTTATTTTTATTTAAAATAATAACACTTGAGTTACCTAGGGAGGTGGTGGAGGCCTCTTCATGATCTTCACTTCTCCCAGATGTGGATGCTACTTGTTCTTGCTCCGGGATGGAAGATTGCCTTTCCTCCCCCTCAATGCTAGAGGTGGAGGTCTCCACCAAATCATCAACATCTTCAAATGTTGTGGGTGCTTCTTCTTCGGCATTCTCCTCTACTTGTGCCGATTGGGAATTTTCTTGGAATTTCATTACCTTATTCCATAATTCCCTTGCATCCCTATAATCACCCAATCTAGACCAAATAGTGTTAGGTAACAAATCACTAATCAACTTGATTACCTTGAGATTTGTCTTGAAGTCTTTGATTTGGTCTTGGGTCCATTTTGATTTTTCAATGGGCTTGTTGTGTTTGTCCCTAGGCATCTCAAAACCGTTTTCTATAATAATCATAAAATCAAAATCGGTTTCGAGATATACCTCCATCCGTTTCCTCCACCAAGAAAAATCTCCATCGAATTTTGGTGGATGGATGAAGCCGGCCATTTGTAGTGCTCTCGCAGCGGTTAGTCCTTGAAGAGCGACCTCGGCTCTGATACCACTTGTAGGGGGATCGATTGGCCGGCTAGAGGGGGGTGAATAGCCCTCGTTCGTTGGATGTCGTAATTCGTTCGTTCTTGTGTGCTCGTCTACAATTGTCGTTAATATACGCAGCAGAATAACAATAGAAATAACAATAATACTAACAACAATACAAGCACACCAAATACGCAAGCATATACGTGGTTCGGAACCGAATGGTTCCTACTCCACGGGCGAGCTCCTCGAGCTCTAGAGATGCACACGACAATACTTAAACTCCTTCTCGACTACACGTCGGAGGTGGAGAAACCTCTCACAAGCAATTACAACAGTAATATACAAATACAAACAAGAATACAAATACAATACAAAAGAAACACTTTTCACCGATTACTTTTGATCACTTGTTTGTTGCTTGCTTTGATTGGCTCTTGAAGGACTGGAATGCAGCAGCAATTCCCCTCCAATAGCTCCACAAAAACCATTGCAAAAACCTCCATCTTGAGCTCCTTTTATAACCTGCATCGAGCTATTTTTGTGCCTAGCAGTAGACTGCCAAAAGGCCCCAGTCGACTGCCCCTGTGGCCGTTGTCTCACAACGGCCAGATCCACGTTGGACAAGTTCCAACGGATCACCTACCAGTCGACTGATGATGCCCATCAGTCGACCGGTGACCCAAGAGTCGATCGCCTTGGCTATTACGAGCGTTCGGCTCGTGAGACTCCCATCACGATCGCCATCCCTCGGCGATCGGCTATCGACATCGACGATCATTGCCACCCATGGCGATCGCCAAGCACAAAACCCTAGCCTTACACCAGTCGAACTCTAGTCGACTTGGATCACGAATGCACCTATGCGGATCGACACCAAGTTGTTTGAGCATCCGACCGTCGGGTAAACCCTCAAACATCAAGTTTGAGCCTCCGACACTCAGTCTTAGCCACTTGGCCAAGTCCACCTTATCCCTCATGGAGTTCCCCACCAAAGCTCTCTTCCCTCGGCCTACGTCCCTCGGATGCGCCAAGCACACGACTTCGCAATGCCATCCTTCGCGTCTCATGCCCTAGAAGTATGCTTCCCTTTGGCCTCACTCCATTCGCTCCCCGTCCGGCGGTCCCTCGGATGCATCAAGCGCATGACTTCGCAATGCCATCCTTCATCGACTCAAGGACCCCGAGCCTAGTGAACTTACCAAGTCCTTAAGACTTCCCAAATGCACCAAGCGCACGGCTTCGCAATGCTTTGGATTTCCCATGCCAAGCACCAAGCGCACGACTTCGCAATGCTTTGGACTTTCCCATGCCAAACACCAAGCGCACGGCTTCGCAATGCTTTGGACTTTCCCATGCCAAGCCTTCCCCCTTGGACTTCCACACCAAGCTCCATGCTTTGATTTTCCATGCCAACCCATGTTGGACTTTCCCATGACAATCCCATGTCATGAGTTTTGTCTATCATCAAAATACCATCAAGGTACTGTTGGGCCGATTGCACCAACACTAAAGTCTTTGGCCAAAGCATTACATGTTTAGAGTAAGGTACTCTTCGATACATGTGCAGTAACTTGAATCCGTAGGACGAGGAAATGATACTTGGGCTAGGTGTGACGTAGTCAGCCTAGTGGGGACTGACACTATAGACCATATCCTGAACCAAGTGGGTATAAGATGAGTGAAGGGAATGGGGCACGATTCATTCGAGCTGCTGAAGGGTTTCAAAAATAGTTCTGGATCAATCGTTGATCTTTTCAGTTAATTGGGGATCATGATGTACTACTAGGTGCCACTCATGATCGTTCTATAATTAATGGTTAATTATAGACGACCAACATAAATCGAGAACCTATTTGGTCACACGCACAACGAGCGTAATCCGAAGGATTTAAAACGAGCTTGAGAATGGGATTCTCAGACCGAGAGAAACTAGGTTTGGTTGGACCAAACAAGAAGCGAGCATGAAATCGTTTCAGCCGCAATGGAAGCGTGGATGGGTCGTGTCTTATGAAGACATAGTGGATGAACCAAAATGGTTTGGTTCTAATCCAATGGAGGAGAATAAACCAAAGGGTTTGGTTTATTTTAAACGAATGAACCAAAAGTTGGTTCGGTTCATTTTAACTTAAAATAAACCATCATGGTTTGGTTTATTTTAACTTATATTAATGGAGCGAGTTAACGGGCCTTATGGTTATGATCCAATAACCATTAAGAGAATTAGTTCTCTATAAAAGAGGGCTTAAGGTGTTGTTAAGCCCTAATCCAAAACCCTAACCTAATAGTTGCCGCCCACCTCCCCTTGGAGATTTCGGCGCCAACCCTCCTCCTTGCCGCCGCCCACCTTGAAGCTCCTTGGCCGGCGTCCAGAAGGTGCTGACCTTCACTCTTGCCAGCGTCGAGCTATTGCCGGAGGAGCTCTGGTGATCTCCATTGGGTTTGGCATCAAGGTGAGCTTCATCCTACCTTTTTGGCCAGCCCTAATTCCTCCACCAAAGCTGTCCAGTTTTCTGGACAGCTTGTTGCCCTCTCGTCGGAGCGTCGTTTGGACGACGGTTGGAGCTCCGACAGTGCCTAACTTACCGGGGATTCGATCTCCGGTAATCCTCATAGGTGGAGGACGAAAGATTCGTCAAACGGTTGACGAATACCACTCCGGAGAAGCGAGTTTTGAGGACTCATCTTTGGATCCGAATTTGGATTCGGATCGTGATCGTCTCTCGATCACGTCGTCTTCAACACGAGGCTAGTAACCCATACGAAGACGAAGCTCGTGACTTTGTGAAGTCTTCCCGAAGATACTCGGCGTGGATACGGATAGAGACGATTCTAGCGAGGATCATTCCGGTTGATGTCATTCCCGCTACACATGATACGAAAGGTATACGTAGTTAAATTTCCTTTTATTGCAAAAATTTAAATTTACGGTTATGTCTACTCATGTTGTACTATGCAAGCGTGTGATGTGTGTGTTGTAATAAATGTAGATTTATTATTTTTATTTCTTCCGTTGTGCACATGTTTGTGAAACATGTTCGAACACACACTCGCCGCGGTGCCGGAAACCCAACAGACTCCACAATGGAAGCTGAGTATGTGGTAGCCTCTGAGGCGGCCAAAGAAGTTGTGTGGCTCAGGAACTTTCTAATGGACTTGGATGTAATTCCTGGTTTGCCCAGAACTATCACAATTTATTGTGATAATAGTGGTGCAGTTGCAAACTCGAAGGAACCACAAGCCTATAAGGCTAGTAAACAGATAGAGCGCAAGTACCACCTGATACGAAAAATCATAAAGGAGGTAGAAGTTGTTGTCGCCTAGATTGCATCAAAGGATGATCTGGTAGACCCTTTCACTAAGCCCTTTCGGGCGAGAGCTTTTGATGGGCATGTGGAGTGAATGGGAATCAGATGTATGGCAATATGAGGACAGCATAGTCTTTTAGTATAAGTGGGAGATTGTTGGGATGTATACTGAAAAGTCTATCTTTTGTATGAACATCTTTATTTTTGAAATAAGAATCACATGATCATTGTTAGCATATTTATGGTTATGCATATTGTCTAATACATTACATTGTAGATAACATGGTGTGTGGTGTCACATGGGAGATCATGTTATCGGCTCCTTGTAATGTATAAGTATAGGCTCACAATCGAGATGACTTTGGACAAACCATTGGTATGGTTGTAGTGTGATTTGGAATTGGTTTGTCTTGACCATAGAATCACGCTAGTGCACTTTGTGTGTATTGAGCAGGGCCGACTTAGAGGTGATTCGATTTATTACTGACTACATAATCGAATCGTACCTCATATATTATATTGTACATGCTTTTAATCTCGATATAATAACAGGCACATATACTTAGTATTCATTTCATTGATTTATCAATGGGCGAGATTTATAGATTAAATCGATAGGCTCGGTAAGTTGGTAAATGATATTATTTATATGGTGTATCGTTGATTATAGTAGGAAACCGTGTCCAATATATTAGGATGATGATGTCCCCTTGAGGAGCTCATAAGATTCATCATGTAAACCCTGCAGGTGGACTTGGTCCGGCATGATGAAAAGGTTGAGTCGTACTACTCATGGAGTTAGATGTTGATTAATTATTGGTCAGTAAATTAATTAATCGACGAACATTCGAGATCTTAAACATGGGGAGAAAATGTAAAAATAATTTATGGAGCCCATATTAACTTATGGGGGTTGGTGAGATAGATCAATGATAATCCTCTAGTGGAATGGATAATCATTAATGGATCGGACTTTATGTGGGCTTGATCCATTGGGTGGCCAAGATCCAACTCCTCCTCATTGTCCCTATTGTAGCCTATTAAAACCTCATGAAGCTTAGATCCAATGGATGAAATCAAAACTCTAGATCCAAAGGTAGAGATTAAATCTCTAGATCCGACGGTTGAGATTAAATCCCTAGAACCAAAGGTGGAGGTTAAAACAAGGCTTTTCCCAACTCTACAAAAGGAGAGGATTGGAGTGGGCGGCAACTTGATGGATGGGATTAGGGTTTGCTTCCCTTGGGCGGCAAGCAATCCCATTAGGGTTAGGATTAGGAGTGGGCGGCTAGGGTTTTGGTGTTGGGGTGGGCGGCAACAAGTGGAGGAGGACTCTTCTTCTTCTTCCTGTGGTTTGGTCGGCACCTATCCTTCTTCCATATACTTTGGCCGGTGCTCAACCTATCATTCTTCCCCTCTTCCTTGGCCGGCAATTAGGAGAGCTAGGTTTATGGTTTTGGGCGGCTACAAGGAGAAGGGTTGGTTTCCTTTCTCTTCTCCAAGTGTTGGCCGGCGCCCATGCTCTTATTGATTCCCCTTTGGCCGGTTCCCATACTCCGTGTTCTTTTCCTTGGCCGACGGCAACATCGAGTCTATTGACTTGGTGGCCGGTTCTAGATAGGAAGAAGAGTTTTGTTTTATGATCTTCCTTTGTTCGGAGTGAACAAGGAAAGGAAGATTGGTGATCTAGGAGGCTTCGACTTTTGGAATATTGTCGCCCACACGACGTCCAAGAGGAGGAAGGACATATAATAGAAGATCAAGAGGTATAATCTTGTTTATTTTGATTAGTGTTCTTTTGTATCATGTCTATAATTGTTTTTCAATTATATGCATGTTGAATGTGGTTGTTTACTTTATGTATGTGGCTAATATAACTTGGACCCCGAACATAAACACAAAAGCCGGCGATCCGTACATCGTCTATTTCGCGGCTATTCGTAGAATAGAGGTTGGATGCTTGAACAACAAGTTTGTTCAAGTGACTACTCTAATCGAATAGCACGACGATGAAACGGTTCCTTGGGTGTTCTCTTTTATCTAGGATTAACTTTTTTTTTAATCCAGGGACGATGGGATCGCCATGAACAAGCGACCGAGTTGAAGTGGGAAGCGAAGTTTCTCCACCTTCATGTTGAATAAGAGCTTCGGTTCCGGACAAAAACCCTTCAGTAGGAAACTCAACAACCCATGCATGAATAAATGAATGAAAATACCGGAAAAGGAACTACTATTAGGAAACAAACAAAATAAACTTTGGGGTCCTCCCCCCAGACTTAAACGAAAATATACCTCTAGTATGGTGGATGAGGTGGAAATTCTGGGAGCCTCGGTATCTCGGGATCCTGGGTGAACCTACTGCTGAGCCACTAATGCAACATGTACATGTGGTCGATCTGGGAGCTGGTGGATGCAACGACTGCTAGGTGCTCTTCCTCCTTGGCCCACTATGCCTGTTGGGTATGCATGTGCTGCCGCATCTTCTGGCGGTAGGCGACCTCATCCTGGCAATGAGTAACCTCCTCCTGGAAGTATATGAAGGCCTCATCATAGAACTCCTCAGCTCGCTGGATGTGCTCCCAGAAGCCCTGGAACTTCGCCTGCGTGTAGGCGCTCTGCTCCTCCCATTGCTTCCTCTGTGTCTGTTGCTTGGTATATATGTCATCGAGGCATGATCCGAACTCTGAGAAATCATGGGCCAACTTACTTGCATCTTGCTCAAAGGTGGAAAAATGTGGTGGTGCAGGTGCAGACTCATGTCGGCGTGGACTAGGTGGGTTCCTATGCTTGTGTGAACTTGATGGAGAGTGATGTAAAGGGGGAAAAATGGGCATCAATGTGGGTGGTCCCTCATGTGGAGGGGACTCCACTATCAGGTCCAAGCGTCAGTTGACGCGTGTAGTGATGGTGGTACAATCAGGGTCAGGGAGCCTTTGGGTCATCATATTTTTCCATACAAAGCATAAGGAGTGTCCTTCTCTCACAATCATCTTCATGGTCATGCACACTCCTAGGTTGATCCTAGGGCTCCCCTCTATACTCTCTAATGTAGTGTAATCATACCCCATCCTATGGTAAATGTGGGTAAGTAGGCCCTGTTGGAAGATTGTTGGTGCAATCGTCCCAGGTAGACTCCCGATGGTATTTTGATGATAGACGAAACTCATGACATGGGGTTGACATGGAAAATCCAAGCATGGAGCTTGGTGTGGGAAAGTCTAACATGGGGTTGGCATGGGAAGTCCAAAGCATTGCGGAGCCGTGCGCTCGGTGCTTGGTGAGAAAAGCATTGCGAAGCCGTGCGCTCGGTGCTTGGTGAGAAATGCATTGCGAAGCCGTGCACTTGGTGCATTTGGGAAGTCTTGAGGACTTGGTAAGTTCACTAGGCTCGGGGTCCTTGAGTCGGTGAAGGATGGCATTGCGAAGCCGTGCGCTTGGTGTATCCGAGGGACCGCCGGACGGGGAGCGAAGGGAGTGAGCCTAAAGGAAGCATACTTCTAGGGGCGATCCGAGGGAACAGGCCGAGGGGAAGAGAGCTCGTGGGGGAACTCCGAGGGATAAGGTGGACTTGGCCAAGTGGCTAAGATCGAGTGTCGGAGGCTCAAACATGGTAATGTTTGAGGTTTTAGCCGACATCAGTCGACTGGCATAGGTGCCAGTCGACTGCTCTAGGTCGAATAGGTTCGACTGGTTCGACCAACTAGATCGCCGATCACCGATCGCCGAGGGAGGGCAATGTCGATCGATGGGATCGACCGATCGCCGAGGGATGGCAATGATCGATGACACCGCGCACGCAGGAGTCGGAGTCGCGCCAAAGACTCGATCGATGGATGATCACGATCGATGGGTGCCATCACGATCCGATGTGTGATCCGTTGGAACTTGTCCGACGTGGATCCGCCGCTGTGAGACAACGACGAGCATATCGGGCCGATCGATGGTCACGATCAGATCCGACCGATGCAAAACAGCTTGATGCAGGTTATAAAAGGAGCACGAGTTGGAGGATTTCGCCAATGGTTTTTGTGGAGCTATTGGAGGGGAATTGCTGCTGCATTCCAGTCCTTCAAGAGCCAAACAAAGCAAGCAACAAACAAGTGATCAAAAGCAATCGGTGAAAAGTGTTTCTTTTGTATTGTATTTGTATTCTTGTTTGTATTTGTATATTACTGTTGTAATTGCTTGTGAGAGGTTTCTCCACCTCCGACGTGTAGTCGATAAGGAGTTTGAGTATTGCCGTGTGCATCTCTAGAGCTCGAGGAGCTCGCCCGTGGAGTAGGAACCATTCGGTTCCGAACCACGTATATGCTTGCGTATTTGGTGTGCTTGTATTGTTGTTAGTATTATTGTTATTTCTATATTAACGACAATTGTAGACGAACAAAATACGACATCCAACGAAAGAGGGCTATTCACCCCCCTCTAGCCGGCCAACCGATCGCCCAACAAGTGGTATCAGAGTGAGGTCGCTCTTCGAGGACTAACCGCCGCGAGAGCATTACAAATGGCCGGCTTCATCCATCCACCGAAATTCGATGGAGATTTTGCTTGGTGGAGGAAACGGATGGAGGTATATCTTGAAACCGATTTTGATTCTATGTTAATTGTAGAAAATGGTTTTAAGATGCCTAGGGACAAATACAACAAGCCAATTGAAAAGTCAAGGTGGACCCAAGACCAAATTAAGGACTTCAAGACAAATCTTGAGGTAATAAAATTACTTAGTGATTTATTACCTAATGCTATTTGGTCTAGATTGGGTGATTATAGGGATGCAAGGGAATTATGGAATAAGGTAATGAAATTCCAAGAAAATTCCCAATCGGCACAAGTAGAGGAAAATGCCGAGGAAGAAGCACCCACAACATTTGAAGATGTTGATGACTTGGTGGAGACCTCCACCTCTAGCTTTGAGGGGGAGGAAAGGCAATCTTCCATCCCGGAGCAAGAACAAGAAGCATCTACATCCGGGAGAAGTGAAGATCAAGAAGAGGCCTCCACCACCTCCCTAGGTAACTCAAGTGTTATCATTTTGAATAAAAATCACATAATATGCTTTGAGTGTAGGGAGAAAGGGCATTACAAAAGCAAATGCCCTAAATTGGCTAAGAAGAAGGCATCGACACCAAAAGTCAACCCAAAGTCAAAGGATGCCGGTGTTCCCTCAACTAGAAGCAAAGAGCACATTGTGTACTTCAAATGCAATCAAAAGGGACACTACCGAAGCCAATGCCCTAAGGGGAGGAAGAAAGGGCAAGAAGGTGCAACTCATGTAGGGGGAGCTCCTAAAGCTAACCCTAAGGTACATTTATTTAATGCACCTTTAATTCCTAAAATCAAAAAGCATGCCAAAAGGAATTATTTTAGCTCTCTTGCTATGATTAATGAAAAGCATGCTAGTAGGAATAAACATGTTTGTTTAAGTGCTAAGCATGTTAGTTTCTCTAAGAACAAACCTAGGACTCACAATTCTAGATCAATTTTACCTAAAGAGTCAATTAGGAGAGTTGAAGAAAACTTGGGTATTAATCCCAAGAAATCTAGGCACATGCCTAAAAGGAAAAATATTTCCCCTAAATCTAATGAAAATTCAAAATTGAGGAAGTTGGAGTTAGAAAACCAAGCCTTAAGGTCAAGGCTTGAAAAATTGGAGAAGACCCTAGCATTAATATCAAATTCGGTTAAAGGGCCTAACATACAAAAATCAAAACCTAGAAAACAAGAAATGTCTAAGGGCAAGATGGGTTTGGGTCACAAACCTATGTCCTACCATAATGTTCCATTTGATTATGGAACTATTTCTAGGTCTAGACAAACCAAGGCTAATAGGGAAGTTATCCCTAAGTCTAGCCATGGTATGTGTTTAGTGGCCAAGGACTTAAGAAAAACCAAGAAAGCCACTACAAAGGTCAATGGAGGAGTCACCTCTAGAGTTGACCCAAGTAAGACCCATTTGACTAAGGCTTCAAAGCCTAAAAGGGTCATTAGGAAGGTATCTAGGGAAATTATCCCTAGGGAATACCTTGTTAACCCAAGGAGCTCCAATAGGTATTGGGTTCCTAAAAGCGTGATCGATTCACGCTAAATGGGTTAGGGTATGTCAACCCTAGGTGGATGGGTAGTTAACCTAACCATAGTAGAGTTGACACATTAGGGTGTGCCAATATGCTTGAGAAGTTTAAAATGATTTAAATTGGCATAATTAGGTCTTAGAGGTATTGGTGTGCCATTTTGGGTTTTTGGCACACTAGGGAGATGAATGGCTTTAAGGCAAATTGATTTAATCCCTAGAAATGGCAATTTGATTTTAACACTTAGGTATTCTAGACCTTAGTATATTTTTCTTGCCATGCTTTATTTGCCTTGCCATGTCATGACATCATTCTCATTTTTATTTATAAAAATGTCATGATCATGTTTAATGTTATTTTTAGATGTCATGTATGCTTAAGTTTCATTTACATGCCATGACATCATGATATTGGCATATGTTTTTATCTAAATCATATCTATGCCATAATCATCATGCATAATAAAATGAATTCAAGGACTATGGCACAATTTGATGGGAATCAAATAAATATTGCCTAGATATATGCATGAGACCAAGAAAAGAACAAAAACCCACATCTCACTATGTTAATTGCCTTGAATGTGTTTTACAAATCTAGATATTAGTGAGATGTTTAGGAAAATGAAATTAAAGGTTTTGAAAACATTTTGAAAACATTTTGCAAAACCTTGGTGAAGACTATCTTGTGATAGCTATCACCATTGAATGGGATGATACAAAGAGGGCTCTTTATTGAAGCTTTTCTAAACTTTTGAACTTTGTATCAATATCCTAATTTAATGGGTAAAATAATTTTCCAATATTTTTCACCCATAGTGTTTAGGATAAGTAATATGCATATGAAATTTCACGATTTTTAAACTTATGTATATTTACTTATGGATTTCGAAAATCCAATGTCTGAAACTGAAAAACTGCAGAATGCAGTTATCAGTCGACTAATTGCAACATCAGTCGACTGATGGGAGGTCCACGATCATTGGTAGCCGATGTAGTCGATCGCACAGTGATTTCGGGTAAACTTGATAGTTAGGCCCATGTTTAGCCATGTTTTGGGTCCCCTAACCACTCCTAACCCTAGGATATGCTTGGGAGAGCATTAGAGAGGGTGGAAATCCATTGGATATGGATTAGGAGAAGAGTTTAGGGAGAGTATCAATTTTGAGGTGGAAGAAAGTTCATTGTTGAACTTTACCTTAATTTTGATTTGGTTAATGTTCCTATTGGCTTAGGGACTCTCCAAGGACATTGTTGGTGCAATGGTCAAGGGGGAGCAAGCCTCTAGGGGGAGGTATCCATCATGGGAAGATGGATGTGTATTTCCTCATGGGAGGAAAATTGGGTTGCCTCTCTTTAAGTGATATGGGATCACTAGAAAGATGGTAGGCGTGTGTTCCTCCAAGGGAGAGATTGTAAGATCTCATTGGGATATGAGACATTCATACCCTTGGGGAGGACCTTTTTGATGTAATGTCAAAAAGGGGGAGAAGTTACCAAGTTACCAATTAGGGTTCGTTGGAATTCTCATTGGGATATGAGAATTGCCAATATGGGAGAATTGGTAGACTTGAGATGGTAGTTTTGTCAATCATCAAAAAGGGGGAGATTGTTGGAAGATTGTTGGTGCAATCGTCCCAGGTAGACTCCCGATGGTATTTTGATGATAGACAAAACTCATGACTTGGGGTTGACATGGAAAATCCAAGCATGGAGCTTGGTGTGGGAAAGTCCAACATGGGGTTGGCATGGGAAGTCCAAAGCATTGCGGAGCCGTGCGCTCGGTGCTTGGTGAGAAAAGCATTTGGCCCGTGCGCTCGGTGCTTGGTGAGAAATGCATTGCGGCCGCGGGCGCTTGGTGCATTTGGGAAGTCTTGAGGACTTGGTAAGTTCACTAGGCTCGGGGTCCTTGAGTCGGTGAAGGATGGCATTGCGGCCGCGCTTGGTGCATCCGAGGACCGCCGGACGGGAGCGAAGGGGAGTGAGCCTAAAGGAAGCATACTTCTAGGGCATGAGACGCCGAAGGATGGCGTTCTTGGCCGCTTAGCGCATCAGGGCGATCCGAGGGAGAAGAGCCGAGGGGAGACTCCGTGTGGACTTGGCCAAGTGGCTAAGATCGATGTCGGAGGCTCAAACATGGTAATGTTCCGATGATCGGCCGATCGCCGAGGAGGGCACGGTGATGGGATGACGATCGGCCGATCCGCCGAGGGATGATCGATGATGTCTCACTGTCTGCGAGAATGGAGTCGAGCTTCGCCCGGCCTCGTGATGGATGATGAGTCGATCGATGGGTGCCATCGGTCGATGTGTGATCCGTTGGAACTTGTCGGCGTGGATCCGCCGTTGTGAGACAAGCAAGCGATATCGATCGATGGTCACGATCGATCGATGGGCGCTAAACAGCTTGATGCAGGGTTATAAATGGAGCTCGAGTTGGAGGATTTCGCCATGGTTTTTGTGGAGCTATTGGAGGGGAATTGCTGCTGCATTCCAGTCCTTCAAGAGCCAAACAAAGCAAGCAACAAACAAGTGATCAAAAGCAATCGGTGAAAAGTGTTTCTTTTGTATTGTATTTGTATTCTTGTTTGTATTTGTATATTACTGTTGTAATTGCTTGTGAGAGGTTTCTCCACCTCCGACGTGTAGTCGATAAGGAGTTTGAGTATTGCCGTGTGCATCTCTAGAGCTCGAGGAGCTCGCCCGTGGAGTAGGAACCATTCGGTTCCGAACCACGTATATGCTTGCGTATTTGGTGTGCTTGTATTGTTGTTAGTATTATTGTTATTTCTATTGTTATTCCGCTGCGTATATTAACGACAATTGTAGACGAACAAAATACGACATCCAACGAAAGAGGGCTATTCACCCCCCTCTAGCCGGCCAACCGATCGCCCAACAGGCCCCCCACATTAATCTCTCCTTGTGCTGCTTTGCCCTCTTCACTAAGTGTCTGATGAAGTGGGACCCTACATCGATGCTACTCCTTTCTTGTAGTATATCCTAGAGGCAAAGCAGCTTGCTAGCTCTAACTACACAATCACTCTCCCCACGACCAAATATAGTAATAACCATGATGCGGTGGAGGTATCGGAAGATGGGGTTTTGGATGCGCGATGCTTTGGCCCTAGAAGGGTCATAAGCATGCTCCCCTATCAACTCGGTCCAACATACCTGAGCGTTGAACCCAATAGGGATTCTTCTCTCTCCCCCACTCAGCAAGCCAAAGAATGAGTTCCATTGGTGAAGGGTCCACTCATGCTCAATGTTAAAAATACTTAAAAGTTATCCTACCATCTTCGTTCTCTCTACCCATTAAAATTTCTGCCTCTATGGAACTCAAAAATTTTAGAACTATCCTAGGGTATGTTGGGTGCCATATTCCCATCGTCTCTGTTGGATCGAGCAGATTACTAGGGGGGTGAATAGCGATAAAAGCTTTTCGTCGAATTCGTTTCAAAACACAAGTAAATGCAGCGGAAAGATAAAATGAACACAATAGGATTTTACATGGTTCATAGCCTACGGCTACTACTCCAAGACCTAGTGGTCCTTGACCACGCATGGAGGGCAAATCACTAACGAACTCCTCCTCGTTGAAGGTAGGAGTTAATCGAATACACAAAAACCAAACTTGAGGTAGATGGGCACTCCCCCTCTCCTCGTTGTAATAAAATCTCGTAAAATAGAAAGTAAATACAAGAATTAATCGACGACTAAAAAAAACTTTTAGCGACGACCAAACGGATGGAGGCTTAAGCATGTGTCCTCGGCGTTTATGTAACACTTCGACGTCGTGGAGTCGTTGGTGTGTCGTCACATTACAGAGGCTTTAGGGCACTTGTAAATTGATGAAAAACCTTTAGAGAATCCCTCCTTTTATAGTTTTTAAGCCCCTCAATGAATGGATCTTTAGCCAATCAAAACTAGGCACAAAGCCCCTTGGAATGTTGTGATAAGGCTTGACTCCTCGAAGCTGACCCTTGACCATCCATCGACTGATGGCCATCATCAGTCGACTGATGGCAGCGTCAGTCGAGTCGCAACACTCAACAGTCGATTGATGAAGGCAGTCGAGTGACTCTTTTGTGCAGTCGACTGATGCTTGCTGAAATCACAAGTTAGCTTAATAAAAATATAATTTCGACGGTCGTCGACTGTCCGATCATGACCTAGACCATCTATGGGATGTCTTTGGTCGGATCTATGCTTAAGACCATCCCCGTAAGAAAGATACGACCTTACTTACACTCACACACACGAGCTTACCTCGATACTTACTTTGTAGCTCTCGCTTCCGGCCTTCCACTCGATTCCTTCGGCTCCCTCCGAAGTCACTCGAGTGTCGCCCGACCACCACAGCTTCCTCCGGGTGTCGCTAGCCTTCAGATCCAGCTTTAGCCCTTTCCTGCACACTTGATTCATCTTGTGAGATAACGATATGAGCTTAACTTTGTATCGTTTACTATAATCAAAACTCAGGCTTGACTTAGGTGGCCACTGCACCAACAATCTCCCCCTTTTTGATCTATGGCAAACCAACATACAAAGTTAATGAAATAATATGCATGAAGAATAATATGTATGAAGAATCAACGATTAAGTAGGAGTAATAGAGACTTTCTTCCAAGTAGTCCCCCTTGAGGAAACCTCCCCCTTGACCGAGGGTGAGTCTTGAAAAAAGATCTTAATCCTCCCCCTTGATGTTTGCTATTTAGGAAGAGTTTAAGTAATTAAAAATTACTTAAGGTTGGCCTTAGCATTAAAAAAATAAGTTTAAGTTAAGAAGATTTCTTAACTTGGCCTTTCTCCCCCTTTCTCAAGTAAAACATTAACGTTTGGCCATAATAATATAGAATTAACTTACTAAGTTACATTATAAAAAAAAAATGATCCCTTAACTTTGGTCTTTTCACCCCCTTTTGCCATAAATCGGAAAGAGGGGTTTTGAAAGAAAAATATACTGAAAATATGTTCATCTATTGAATGTTAAATTCTTATTTGACTTAAATGATATGAAAGATCAATAAGTCCTGGTCAAAGTCGATTAATATATATGATTATACTTCGTGGTTCATGGAGATGCAATAGCTCTACATCTGGAACCAGGAGTAAGGTCCTAACATCTCATGCCTATCTACGTGGCTAAGTACACAAACACATTAATCCTATGTTTTGTGAGATGTGTTGGCTTCTTAACTCTATAGGTACATGATATCTAAGGTATGTCCTAATCTAGTTCCATGAACATGAAATGTAAAAACTAGTAAATATAATTTGTAAATTCCTACTCTACTACGTACATGCCTAATTTTCATCTTAATATATTGAATTCAACTTCGAGTAGAGGTTTAGAAAATAGGTCTGCCAAGTTCAACTTCGATTTGACGTATTCGAGTTGTATGGCTCCGTTGGCCACATGCTCTCGAATGAAATGGTGTTTGACCTCTATATGTTTGGTCCTAGAGTGACATATTGAATTTTTAGTTAGGTTAATTGAGCTAATGTTATCTACGTGAATTTTAGTGTTTGTAAAGTCTAACTTAAAATCTCGGAGAGTGTTCTTCATCTAAAGAAGCTGAGTGACACACTCACCCATCACAATGTATTCAGCTTCGGTGGTAGATAAGGAAACACAGTGTTGCTTCCTACTGCACCAACTCACTAGACTCGAGCCGAGAAGTTGACAACAACCACTCGTACTCTTTCTATCGAGCTTACTACTAGCATAGTCTGAGTCGGAGTAGCCAATTAGTTCGAACTCGGTAGATCTAGGGTACCAAATATCGACATTAAGTGTACCCTTTAGATATCTAAAGATACACTTAACTAGAGTTAGGTGAGATTCCTTGGCAAAGGTTTGGAACCTTGCGCACATACTTACTGCAAATAAGATATCAGGTCGGCTCGCAGTTAAGTAAAGGAGGCTCCCTATCACGCTCCTATAGTATTTTAAGTCAATTGAATTTCCGGTTGTATCTTCTCCTATATTTACATTTGTTGCCATTGGAGTATTAATAATTTTAGCATCTTGCATTCCAAAACATTTAATTAATTCCCTAGTATATTTGCATTGGTGTAAGTATATTCCATCTTTAGTTTGTTTAATTTGTAGACCTAAGATGAAACTCAACTCACCTACTAAATTCATTTCAAATTCACTTTCCATAAGTGAAATGAATTCGTTTAGTAGGATTGAATTGGTTGTTCCGAAAATGATATCGTCTACATAAATTTGGGCTATAAATATTTTCTTACCTATGGTTTTTACGAAGAGGGTTGGATCGACTAGGCCTTGGTTAAACCCTTTTGACTTAAGATAAATTGAAAGCCTCTCGTACCAAGCTCGAGGAGATTGTTTGAGTCCATAAAGAGCTTTCTTTAGTTTAAGGACATTGTCAGATTTATCTAGGCTTTCGAATCGGGGGAGGGGGGTTGACTAACGTATACCTCTTCTTTAATAAGTCCATTAAAAAACACTGACTTGACATCCATTTGAAATAACTTAAATCTTCGATGTGTAGCGTAGGCTAACAACATTCGGATGGACTCTAATCTAGCTACTGGGGCATAGGTCACATCGTAATCTAAACCTTCGACTTGACTAAACCCTTTAGCGACAAATCTTGCTTTATTTCTAACTACTTCACCTTTATCATCAAGTTTATTTCAAAACACCCACCTTGTTCCAATGATTGTTTTATCTTTAGGTGGTGGTACTAATTCCCATACTTCGTTCCTAATGAATTGAGCTAGCTCTTCTTGCATTGCAATAATCCAATCGGGATCAAGAAGAGCTTGGTCAATGGTTTTGCGTTCAATTTTTGATATCAAGGAGATTTGACTAAGGTTTTGGTATGAAGCTCTAGTTCAAACTCCTAGGCTTGGATCACCTATCACTTGGTCGATAGGATGATTCGTTTGAGTCCTAGTTTGACTTGGGTTAGAGTCACCTATCACTTGGTCGATAGGCTAACTTGGTTGACTTAGATTAGGATTAATACTAGACTCGATCTCAAGGTCGGAGTCGAGTCTGGTATGAATTGGCTCGCTAATTGGGGTTGCTAGGGATTTTGTAGGTTTGTGTCCTTCATCAAACACAACATTAATAGTCTCTTCGACTCTAAGGGTGTCATGATTATATACCCTATAGGCTCTACTCGTACTCGAGTATCCTAGAAAGATTCCGGTAGAGGTTTTGGATGTGAATTTCCTTAGGTAATCCATAATGTTTAGGATATGTACCTTACATCCAAATACCCTAAAGTACTTGATGTTAGGTATTTTATAGTGATAAATCTCGTATGAGGTCTTAAGGTGCCGCTTTACCATAAGGATCCTATTTTGGATATAGCAAGTCGTACTAACGGCTTCTGCCCAAAACCAATCGGGTAGGTTATACTCGTTTAACATTGTCCCAGCGGCTTCTTGTAGGGTTCTATTTTTACGTTCTACTAGGCCATTCTATAATGGGGTTCTAGGGCATGAGAACTCATGGTGGTATCCATTTAGGTTATAGAATTTTGTAAACCTGTGGTTCTCGAATTCACCACCATGATCACTCCTAAGTCTTTTGATTTTAAGGCTTTGTTGATTTTCTATTAGTTTAAATAGGTTGATTAATTGATCTAGGGTATTACTTTTGTGTTTGATGAACCTAACCCAAGTAAATCTAGAATAGTCGTCAATTATGACTAAGTATAATTGACTCCCATTAAGTGACTTAGCTCCATGTGAATCAAATAAATCCATGGGTAGGAGCTCAAGAACACTTTTGATTCGTTCTTGATTAGTTAGTTGATGTTGTCCTAGATTATTTACCTTGTTGACAAGCATTACATATTTTATTATCCAAGTTGTTGAGGTTAGGCAAACCTTTGACTAAGCGACTCTGACTCATCTTGTGGATGATGAGTCTTGGGTGCGAGTGACCGAGTCGTCGGTGCCACAACCAAGATTCCTCTTGCCGTGTCATAAGACACTTGGTTGAGGAGTTTGTTAAATTAATAGTATAAATATTGTTATTTCTGGTTCCTTTAAGAATTGTTTTAGAGGTTTCATTTTTTTTAATTACGCATTTATTTTCTAGAAATATGACTTTATAGTTATTATCACACAATTAACTTACACTAAGTAAATTATATTGGAAATTTTCTACCAATAAGACATTTTGAATAATAAAGTTTGAGTTGAGCACAATATCACCTCATCCGATGATTTTTAGCTTGTCGTTGTTTCCGAAGGCTACCGATCCATATCGTTTGAATCGAAGCTTCGAAAACATGAGTTGGTCCCCGGTCATGTGTCGGGAGCAACCACTGTCCAACATCCATTGATCCTACACACAAGGTAGTTGAATCGGATATTGGAATTGCTAAAGGTTGGTTGTAAATTATTAAACCTAAATCATCTCACCCATGTCTACATGATCAAGCATGTTATCCTTATATGTTTTTGTGAGATGACTTCCAATTTTACTTGATTTGAATTTAATGATTTGAATACTTGTCAACCTTGCGTTAGATTCGGATTTGACCTTAAGCTCATCAAGTCACCTTTTCAAGATCATGGCTTCCAGGTCGTGACGAGCCAAAGGGGCCTTCTTTGATCGGAAAAATGACCACTTCCTTAGACAAAGCCATTTTTAAGAAAATAGAGACTTGACTCACCTAAGGCCACTTCCTGGTCTAACTAGTCTAGGATATGACAAGGTAGCTTCAGCTAGTTCCACTCGGTCAAGTGCCCCGAACTAGATACACCTTATCTAGCCCGAATACACGAGACTCTGCTTTCGTAGCATACTATCATCACGCCGCATCCTGGTACTATGTTACCAAGTATTAGCGAGTTATAGTCCTATCTAACCATTCTAAAAAGAAAAAATAAAAATAAATAAAGGACCTAAGCATGCAATTTCTAAGTTAGAGCACAAACAAATTTTGTATTGGCTTCCCCTGGACCGTTGAATTGGTTCGGTCTCTCCACATAGTGGATTTGGTTCTTGGGAACCCAGTACTAGTTGGATCCTAAGTTTGAAATAAAAGTGGTCTTAGGGACCCATGCTTGGACATATTTTTTTATGTTGACTTACAATCGACATATACGACTTGTTGGTCATATTTGAGCTAAACCCTAGTCTGACCTTGTTGTACAAGGCCCTTTGTGATCCAAGTAGGAGGTCAAGTCCCTTGGATCCCAAAGTAAACCTTTCCAACATGTTCCTAAGATCTTCGACTTGAATTTTCAAGAGTGAGTTCTCTACTTCGAGCTTTTCAACCCGAGTTGAGTCCTCCTCTCGAACTTGACTAGTCGAAGACGTTAGGGAGACCTCGTGTTTGAGGAGTTTAACCTCCTCAACTAGGGTCACGACCTTGGACTCCGACTTAGCTAACTTTCTAGTTAAGAATTTAATCGCACTGTAAAGAGTACTAATAAGAGATCGACTTACCTTAAGTGTATCTCTTGAACCGGATGCAGATCCGTGGCTTGTCTTGAATAGAGCTTCATAGTCCGATTCATCTTCGGGTTCAGACTCGTGCTCCGGTTCAGACTCCGTCTCCGATTCAGCTAGTTTAGCCATGAAGACGTGATCGTCGTCTTCTTCCTCTGACGCTTCTTCCCACGTAGCGTTGAGTGCCTTCTTGAGTTTCGGTGCTTTTCTCTCGAGCTTCGGACATTCGGACTTGATATGTCCAAACCTGTTGCATTCGTAACACCTAACATTAGGACTTTTAGGATTACCTTCGTTGGGTCAAGTGATAGTTCACTTTTGGCCCTTGACCATCCTCCGAACTAGGTTGACTAGTTTGGTCTCCAATTCTGAGTCGACCTCCGACTCATACTCATCTTCTTCCTCCTTCGGGGGGTGGCTTGCTCGCGATCTTCTTCTTCGATCCTGCAAAAAGTGCTATACCCTTCTTGGGTTCCGAGTTGGATTGTTCATGGAGTTTGAAATCTTAAAATAATTCATCTAATCTAAGTTTTGAAAGATCCTTAGATACCTTGTAGGCATCGACCATGGATGGCCACAAGGTGGTCCTAGGAAACGAGTTTAGTATGTACATGATAAGGTCACAGTTTTCGACCTTTTGTCCGATTGCATGTAGGTTGTTGACAATATCTTGAACCCGAGCATGCAGTTGCATCGCCATCTCGTGTTCCTGTATTTTTAGATTAGACAACCTATTGAAAAGAAGATCACGCTTACATACCTTGGCTTCATCGGTCCCTTCGTGTAGCTTCACTAGTTTTTTCCAGAGATCCTTTACGCTGATGAAGGGGCCGACAGGATTAAGCTCCTCCTTGGACAAGCCACATTGGAGGATTTGAGTCACCTTGGCATCAGCTTTAACTTGTCTTTTTGTAGCTTTGGTCCATTGGTCATAATCAAAAGATTCACCCACTTCGTTAGTCGGAAGTGTGAATCCCGTTTGGATTATGATCCACATCTCGATTTGGGTCTTAAGGAATCACTCCATCCGACCCTTCCAATAATGGAAGTCATCTCTGTTGTAAAATGGAGGTCGGACGGTGCTAAAACTCTCGAGAAGGGCCATTGATACAAAAGGAGCAACAAAATGAAGAATAAACCTAGCAACGATAAAAATGAGCGGAATGTACCAAGACTCGCGTCTTGGATTAGTAGTGCAGGAGAAAAACTAAACGAATGAAAGAGCTTATAAAAAATTCGAAATAAACAGAAAAAAAATGAAAAAAAAATCTGTCGAAAAGCTAGATTGGTGGTTTCACCAAATCTTAGCACCCCCAACTCTGATACCAATTGTTAGATCGAGCGGATCGCTAGAGGAGGGTGAATAGCGATAAAAGCTTTTCGTCGAATTCATTTCAAAACACAAGTAAATGCAGCGGAAAGATAAAATGAACACAATAGGATTTTACTTCGTTCATAGCCTACGGCTACTACTCCAAGGCCCTAGTGGTCCTTGACCATGCACGGGGGGCAAATCACTAATGAACTCCTCCTCGTTGGAGGTAGGAGTTAATCGAATACCCAAAAACCAAAGCTTGAGGTAGAGGGACACTCCCCCTCTCCTCGTTGCAATAATAGCTCGTAGAATAGAAAGTAAATACCAGAATTAATGGACGACTAAAAAAAACTTTTACCGACGACCAAAAGGATGGAGGCTTAAGCTTGTGTTATCGGTGTTTCTGCAGAACTTCGACGTCGTGGAGTCGTTGGAGTGTCGTCATGTTACGGAGGCTTTAGGGCACTTGTGAATTGATGAAAAACCTTTAGAGAAGCCCTCCTTTTATAGTTTTTTAGCCCCTTAACGAATGAATCTTCAGCTAATCAAAACTAGGCACAAAGCCCCTTGGAATGTGGTGATAAGGCTTGATTCCTCGAAGATGATCCTTGACCATCAGTCGACTGATGGCCATCATCAGTCGACTCATTGCAGTGTCAGTCGAGTCGCAACATTCAGCAGTCGGCTGATGAAGGCAATCGAGTCACTCTTGTGTGTAGTCGACTGATGCTTGCTGAAATCACAAGTTAGCTTAATAAAAAACATAATTTCGATGGCCGCCGACCATCCAATCTCGACTTAGACCATCCATGGGATGTCTTTTGTCGGATCAATGCTTAAGACCATCCCCGTAAGGAGGATACGACCTCACTTACGCTGACACACATGAGCTTACCTCGATACTTACTTTGTAGCTCTCGTTTCCGGCCATCCACTCAATTCCTTCGCCACCCTCCGAAGTCACTTGAGTGTCGCCCGACCACCACGGCTTCCTTCGGATGTTGTTAGCATTCAGCTCCATCTTTAGCACTTTCTTGCACACTCGATTCAGATCGTGAGATAACGATATGAGCTTAACTTTGTATCGTTTACAATAATCAAAACTCAGGTTTGACTTAGGTGCCCACTGCACCAACAATCTCTTCCCACCCAATTTTTGCAAATAGGGCTTGAATATCACCCAACAACCCTAAAGACTCTAGTAAATCTTCATCTAAGTACCTAGTAGCAGTGAGTTTACGAGTATAAAGCATATTATATCTATCTCTATGTTCATTATTGCGAAAAAGAAGAGTGGGTAGGGTGTTACCCTCCTCCGGAGCTTGAGGGGTGTCAGCTCTCCTTGTTTATCGCTCTGAAGCACCGAATCGAGGTGCTACATGCTTGGTCCTTCTCATCCTTGCTTTTTTTTTTTTTTGAGGTTAGAAGTGCTTCTAGATGGCAGGGAAGACGAAACCACATGGCTAGGGCAAGATCACTCGAAACACACTGTGCAAATGGTATGAAAACACACGGCTCACCCCATTTAATCTTGCGCGATTCACACAGCCAGGCTATGTGTGCCTCGGGTCAGTCGGGCATGACCATGGGAAAACACATGGCAAGGCTGTGTGTCCCCATTTTTTCTCCCCATTTTACGTTACGGTCCAAATTTTCTCATACACTTCGCCGTGTAGGCTAATATGGATTTTATTTTTGCCTAGCAAAGTTCTTTTCTAGTCCTAACTCTAAATGGGACTGAAATCAAAACTAAAATTAAACAAATGCATGCAATACAATCAAAGGGAAATCTACAACTAAACTTGGGTTGCCTCTCCAGAAGCGCTTTGTTTAAGGTCGTTTAGCTCGACCACACTCCACTATCAACTTGGCTCTAGAGGTTTAGTGAACCTCCATTCATCAGTCTCAGAAGCTTCATCTAGAAGTTATGGCTTCATTCTGCTAAACATGACGGCGTCGAGGTAGGGGGCTCTGTGCTCCGAAAGGCTGAAGAGGATGATCTCCCCATCTACCTCCAGGGAGATTTGGTGTGCCTTCACATCTATGGACGCCCCTGTAGTCGCTAGAAAAGGCCTCCCCAGAATGATGGAATTGAGGGGATCTGGTTTTGTGTCCAATATGATGAAGTTCGTGGGTATCACGAAATCCTTAATCACCACAGGCACATGTGCCAGCAAGCCGACGGGTTCCTTGACTGAGTCATCCCCCATACGAATACCAATATTCGCTGGTTGGAGCCCATTCAGTCCCATCTTCAGATAGTATGCATAGGGCATCACACTGACTGATGATCCCAGATTGCATAGAGATTCATCGAAGCTCTCCCCATAAATTGAGCAGGGAATAACAAATTCACCGGGGTCCTCAAGCTGTAATGGAGTCTTTTCTTCAATTTCAACTTGGTTAGGTAGGGTGGTAATCATGGTTGCACACCCCTTGGCGAATTTGCTACTCTGCCCCACTCCTTCCTCTTTAGCTTGACTCACCGGAGAGCTCTTCATAGGTTGCGACATGGTTTGGGCTATCTGGGCCACTTGTGTCTCCAACTTCCTGGTGTGACTTGCAAGGCCGTCAACAGTGGCCTTCAAGTCCCTGAGTTATTCTTCAGACTTCTGATGTTGGCGATGAAATTTCTCATTGGCCTTAGTTTGGGTAGCAATGAAGTCTTCCATCATCAGTTCCAGTCTGGACTTCTGTGGTCACTGCCCATTGCCCTGCTGCTGCCCATACCCCCTTGATGGTTGTGAGTTTCCTGAGTTATTCTTATAGGAGAAATTCGGGTGATTCTTCCATTCGAGATTGTAGGTGTTGGAGTATGGGTTGTTGGTCCTTTGGTCATAGTCCCCAACTGCGTCAATATGCTTAATCTGCTCCTCTAAGGTTCCCTGCCCTCCATAGTGGTCCTCTCGATACGCTGCCGCTCCCTCGCCAAAGTCAATGGGCGCACATGCAGATGAAGGATTCAAAGATTCAAACTATCTGCTGAGTGCGTCCATCCTAGCTGCCAAGTGGTCCATGGAGTTGACAGTGTATCGTCCCGCTGCAGACGTAGGTTGACTACGTTCAAAAGCCCATTGATGGTGGTTCTGGGCCACCTCTTCTATCAGCTCCTCTGCCTCCTCTATGGTCTTGTTCATCAATGCTCCTCCTACAGCAGAATCCAAGGACATCTTTATGGCATACACGATCCATTTATAGAAGATGTGGATAACCAGCCACCTCTCCAATCAGTGGTGGGAGCATTGGTAGAGTAGCCCTTTGTAGCGATCCCAAGCTTCGAATAAGGACTCCCTCTCCTTCTGGCGGAAGCTCGTGATGAGATGGCGCATGTGAGCAGTCTTGCTTGGTGGGAAGTATTTGTTCAGAAACTGCTGCTCACATTGCTCCCATGTAGTTATGCTCCCCGAAGGTAAGGAGTGAAGTCATGCCTTAGCCTTATCCCGCAGTGAGAAGGGGAATAGGCTCAGGCGGATCGCATCAGTAGGGACTCTGTTCATTTTCATTGTCGAGCAGATTTCTAAAAATGCCTCAAGGTGCTGGTTCGGGTCTTCAGTCGCAGCTCCCCCAAATTGACTATGCTGGACCATATGTATAAGTGTCAGTTTCAGCTCAAAGTTATTTGCCGAAATAGATGGTCCAGCTATACTCGGCCTAAATCCTCTAGCACTAGGAGTTGCGTAGTCCCATAGAGGTCAGCTACCTATGTTCACTTCGGATGCGGCTTGATATTCCATCCTTCGCTGCTCTACATTCTGGCGATGAAAGGTTCGCTCGATTTCTAAGTCGATTGGAATCAAGCCTTCCGATCCTAAGCGTCTAAGCATATGACGAACCAAGCCACAAAAAAATTTGGAGTGCTACCTAATCCTAAGAGGCAAAAAATAAAACACTCTAGCTAATAAAACCTAAGATGCAATAATGAAATGGAAAACTACAGCTAAAAATAAATAAAAAAAACTAAAAATTAAAAACTAAATCTAAATATGGAAAATAGAAAACTAAAGTAACTAAAGCAAACTAGAAAGAAAATAAAACAAGTAAATAAATCTAAACCTAAGTCCGATCCAATTCTTACTGTTCGGTTCGATATCGAATCGATCAGTCCTCGACAATGATGCTAAAAACTTGATGCACGCAATCGTGACTTCAAATCTCGCGACGGAGGCCATTGAGGACTCGAAGCGCACACTCACGCTCAACGCCCGCAAGTGCACGGATGTTGTCAAGTAATAAAAGATTATCGATCCCACAGGGACTGGGATTCGAATATCAATATGTTCAGTGGTTGAAATTGTTCGAAAGTAAACTCTAAGAGGTTTCGACTTGTGAGGGATGTCAGTGGACTATACTCTATACGATGTCACATGAAGGAAGAAGGGAGCATGCCGAGGTCTTCAAAGGTGATTCTAGGACTTCAATTTATCTTGTGTGTCACAAAACAATGCTGTCAATTGGCGTTGTCTAGATGTTTAGCTATGGTTTTGTGGAAGGGACATCATACACTCTCCCGATGAGCCACCGCATCTACCGGGAGCTATCTCTGGCTAAAAGGACGGGATAGATGGTACGAGGATGCTAAATCAATCCCTACGATGAACTGTTTCCAGTTCAATCACATCCTTCTACCCACGGTTATAGCAGATCAAGTTTACCCCTAGGTTCCTTGTATAAAATCTCCTAAATCATAGATACGAGGGTTGTCACCCCTCATATCGCCTAAGCATAGCAGGTAGAAAACCAAACACGCATAGATATAGTATAAACAACTCCCAATTGCCAAATTAAACTCAAAGACAGAATTTAACATGAACCAACATGTAATGTGCACACAAGCTACTCCCTAATCCTAGAATCGAAAGAACTACTCCATGTATATAAAGGAGGAATCACAAAGCATGTACATGTTCGAATATATCAGAGATAAAATGCAGAAACAAGGGATTACAATGCTTTCGTGGTCTTCTCTCCGGCATTGAAGTGCAATGCGTGGACCTCCGACAGCGTTTCTCCTCCCTGTTGTGAGTTCCCAAAACTTTTTAGGGGTTTGGTGTGCCATCCTAGCCGTCGTGCCTCCACCCTAGGGTTTGAGCGGAGCCATCCTTATATAGACACCACATCGGACCACTATAAAATCCGGAAAAAGCACTAGTCGCGCAAATCTGGCGAGCCACCACACGACCGTGTATTTCCACATGGCCAGGCTGTGTGTGGCCCTGGGGTGGCTGATCTTGCCCATTGGACACGATCGTGTGTAGCCATACGCCCAGGTCGTGTCCCACTTTGCGTCTAGCTGCAAAATGTCATTCTTTTTCTCCAAAAATGTGCCTTTTTCACCTGAAATGCTAACCTGCACACAAAAGTATAAAGAGAATACCTCCAAACCAAAAAATAGGAAATGCATGCAAAATAGAGTGACATATGCATGAAAACTATCATAAAACGTAATGAGATATGAGCGAAAACTACTCCTAAAACCCTATATATTTTGCTCACATTAGATACGTCGTCGTAGTGGGACCGTTGTTAGACAACCCGATAGATTTGTATTCTTGAGAGAATCTTCTGATTTGATCCTTGGCGAACATGAACTTGATTCCTGGACATATGATTAGGTAATCCAAGATAAAGATGCGGTATCTTGGCAAAGTGTAATGAATTCTGAGATAGAATCTATGGAGTCAAATCAGGTCTGGGAGCTAGTAGAACCACCCAATGGTGTAAAAACCATTATATACAAGTGGATCTACAAAATAAAGAGAGGAATATACGGGAAGGTTGAGACCTTCAATGCAAGGCTTATTGCAAAAGGGTATACTCAGAAAGAGGGTATCGATTATGAGGAGACCTTTTCGCCGGTAGCCATGCTTAAATCTATCTGGATTCTCTTATCTATTACTGCTCATTTGGATTATGTGGTGTGGCAGATGGATGTCAAGACATCTTTCCTTAATGGAAGTCTTGAGGAAAACATCCATATGGAGCAACCAGAGGGATTCATTGCAAAGGGCAAAGAGCATCTTGTGTGCAAGCTTAATCGGTCCATTTATGGATTGAAGCAAGATTCAAGATCTTAGAACATCTGCTTTGATGAAGTAATCCAGTCTTTTGGATTTATTCAAAGTCTGGATGAGTCTTGTGTATACAAGAGATGTGATAGAAACATAGTGGTATTTTTGTACTATATGTATATGACATTTTGTTAATTGGCAACAATGTCAAAGTGTTATCAGACATAAGGGTATGGTTGTCCAAACAGTTTGATATGAAGGACTTGGGAGAAGTGGTATAACCTTGGGATTAAGGTTATAAGGGACCGTAGGAAAAGGATATTGTTCTTATCTCAAGCTTTATACATAGACACTATTTTGGCTCGTTTTAGCATGCAGAACTCCAAGAAAGGTTTTCTACCTTTTAAGCATGGAGTACCTTTATCTAAAGAGATGTGTCCTAGAACATCAAAGGAGATAGAGGAGATGAAGGGGTTCCTTATGCTTCGACGGTCAGAAGCCTCATGTATGCTATGTTATGTACCAGGCTGGATATCTGCTTTCTCGTGGGCATGGTTAGCATATATCAGAGCAATTCAAAAAAGGGACATTGGAGTGCAGTAAAGCATATATTGAAGTACCTGAGAAGAACTAGGGATTATATGTTGGTATACCAGGCAGATCAATTACTCCCTATGGGTTACATAGATTTCAACTTCCAATCAGATAGGGATAACAGTAAGTCTACCTCGGGTTTTGTATTTACTTTGGGAGGTGGAGCCATTGTATGGAGGAGTGTCAAGCAGAAATGTGTGGCAAACTCCACCATGGAAGCTGAGTATTTGGCAGCCTCTGCGGTCACCAAAGAAGTAGTATGGCTCAGTACTTCTTGATGGACTTGGATGTGATTTGTGGTTTTCCCAGAACTATCACAATTTATTGTGATAACAGTGGTACAGTTGCAAACTCAAAGGAACCACGAGCCCATAAGACAAGTAAACACAGAGCGCAAGTACCACCTGATACGAGAGATCATAAAGCAGGTAGAAGTTATAGTTGCCAGGATTGCATCAGAGGATAACCTAATAGATGCTTTCACTAAGGCCCTTCTAGCATGAGCTTTTGATAGGCATGTGGAGGGAATGAGAATCAGATGTATGGCAGTATGAGGACAACATAGTCTTTTAGTATAAGTGGGATATTGTTGGGATGTATACTGAAAAGCCTATTCTTTGTATGAACATCTTTATTTTTGAAATAAGAATCACATCATCATTGTTTGCATATTTATAGTTATGCATATTGTCTGATACATTACATTGTAGATAACATGGTGTGTGGTGTCAAATGGAAGATCATGTTATCAATTCCTTGTAGAATATAAGTAGAGGCTCACAACTGAGATGGTTTTTGACAAACCATTGGTATGGTTGTAGTGTAATTTAGTATTGGTTTGTCTTGACCATAGAATTACACTAGTACACTTTGTGTGTATTGAGCAGGATCGACTTAGAGGTGCTTCAATTTATTGCTGACTACATAATTGAATCGGACCTCGGATTTTATGGTGTACATGCCCTCAATCCCGATATAATAACGGACACATGTACTTAGTATTTATTTCTTTGATTTACCAATGAGCAAGATTTATAGATTAAATCGATAGGCTCGGTAAGTTGGGAAATAATATTATTTACATGGTGTGTCGTTAATTATAGGAGGAAACCGTGTCCTATGTATTAGGATGATGATGTCCTTTTGAGGAGCTCATAAGGATCATCATGTAAACCCTACAGGTGGACTTGGTCCGGCATGATGATGAGGTTGAGTGGTAGAACTCATGGAGTTAGATGTTGATTAATTAATTATCAGTAAATTAATTAATTGACGGACATTCGATATCTTAACATATGGAGCCCATATTTATTTATGGGGGTTGGTGAGATAGATCAATGATAATCCTCTAGTGGAATGGATCATCATTAATGGATCGGGTTTGTGTGGTTCGGATCCATTGGGTGGCCAAGATCCAACTCCTCCTCATGGTCCCTATCAAAGCCTAATATTAAAACCCTCATGAAACCTAGATCCAACGGACACGATTAAAAGAAGGTTTTGGCAAAATCTATAAATAGGAGGCAAAGGCTTGGGCGGCAATGAAAGAATTTGAATTTTAGTGTTTGCTCCTTGGCTTGGCCGGCTAGGAAAGAAGAGAGATTAGGGTTTGGAGTTGGCTTGGGTGGCGACAAGAGGTAGAGGAGATTAGGGTTTCATTTTTCCTTCTCTTCCTAAGGGTTATCGGCGCCTCTTCTTCATCCCTTTATGTTTGGCCTCATCTTTGAAGCTTGGTCGACAGTTCTTCTTCCTTTATTTCTCTTTGGCCGGTGGCAAGAGTTAAGGTTCTTCCTTTGGAGCTCTTGGCCCGCACCCATATTTCCTCTTCCTCTCCTTGGCCAACAGCAAGGATCAAGCTTGGAGCTTGGTGGTCGGCCTAGATAGCAGAAGAATTATTTGGTTATCTTCCTTTGTTTGGAGTGAACAAGGAAAGGAAGATACACGATCTAGGAGGTTTCAACTCTTGAAGGATGGTTGCCCACCCAACGTTCAACAGAAGGATAGGTCATACAATAGAAGATCAAGAGGTATAATCTTGTTTGTTTTGATTTAGTTCTTTTGTATATTGAATGTGGCTAATTTACTTGGACCCCAAAGATAAACCCAAAAACTGGCGATCCATACATCATCTATTCCACGGCTAATCGAGGAAAAGAGTTAGGTTGCTTGAACAATAAGTTTGTTCAAGAGACCACTCAAATCGAATAGCACGAAGATGGATCGGTTGTTTGGGTAAACCGTCTTCATCTAGGATTAATTGTTTTTAATCCGGGAATGTAGATAGGATCGCCATGCACAAGCGACCGAGACAGGGAAGCGAAGCTTCAATTTGCCCTTCAGTTATCACTAGAAAGATTGTAGGCATGTGTTCCTCTAAGGGAGAGATTGTAAGATCTCATTGGGATATGAGACATTCATACCCTTGGGGAGGACCTTTTTGATGTATGTCAAAAAGGGGGAGAAGTTACCAATTGGGATAGTTGGAATTCTCATTGGGATGTGAGAATTGGCAATTGGGGATAATTGGTAGACTTGAGTTTGAGATTTTGTCAAACATCAAAAAAGGGGAGATTGTTGGTGCAATCGACCCATGACTCGAGTTTGACTCGAACTATATTTTGATGTTAGACAAAACGCATGACATGGGATTGTCATGGGAAGTCCAAGCATGGGGCTTGGTATTGGGAAAATCCAAGCATAGGGCTTGGTGTTGGAAATTCCAAGATGGGTTGGCTACGTAAGTCCAAGTGTGTAGCCTAGGCAGTGAAAGTCCAAGCATAGGGCTTGGCATGGAAAATCCAAGAATGAGGTTTGGTGTGGGAAGTCTTAAGGACTTGGCAAGTTCACTAGGCTTGGGGTCCTTGAGTCGGTGAAGGATGACATTACGAAGTCGTGCGCTTGGTGCATCCGAGGGACCGCCAGACGGGGAGCGAATAGAGTAAGGCCCAAGGGAAGCAGACTTCGAGGGCAAGAGACGTGAAGGATGGCATTGCGAAGCTATGCGCTTGGTGAATCCGAGGGAAGAGAGCTTCGGTGGGGAACTCTATAAGAGGATGAGGTGGACTTGGTCAAGTGGCTAAGACTGAGTGTCGGATGCTCAAACATGGTGTTTGAGAGTTTACCCGATGGTCGGATGCTCAAATAACTTGGTGTTTGAGATTTTACCCGACATCAGTCGACTAGTATAGATACCAGTCGACTGCTCCAAGTCAACTTGGGTTTGATTGGTGTTAGACTGTAGTTTTCTGGTCTGGCAATCGAATGCCAAGGACTGCCAGTCGACTGATGTCGACAGCAGACAACTAATGTCGATAACAATCGACTGCCGAGGGATGGAAGTGTCACAGGCACAGAACGTTCTGTAGTCGACTGGGCAGTCGAGTGATGATGGCATCAGTCGACTGATGAAGGATCCGTTGGAACTTATCCAGCATGTATCGAGTCGTTGTGAGTCAACGGTACTATGTGCAGTCGACTACTAGGTGCGAAATCAGCTCGATACAGGTTATTTAAGGAGCTCAAGATGGAGGATTTTGCAAGACTTTTTGGGAGATTTTGGAGGGGAATTGCTGCTGCATTCTAGTCCTTCAAGAGCAATCCAAAGCAAGCAACAAGCAAGTGTTCAAAGCAAAGTTTGTAAAATGTTCTTTACTTGTATTTCTTCTTGTATTTGTATTTTATCTTATTACTTAGTGTAATTTCTTGTACGAGGTTTCTTCACCTCTGACATGTTGTCGAGAAGGAGTTGTTGTTAGTGTCGTGAACATAACATGAGCTCGTTGAGCTCACCCGTGGAGTAGAAACCCTAAGGTTTCGAACCATGTATATCTGTGTATATTATGTGTGCTTGTGTATTCGTTTTCATTTCTATTATTCCACTGCGTATTAAGGAATATTGTAGCCAAGCACACGATAAATGAACGACTTCCACCATATACATGAATTGGGGCTATTCATCCCCCCTCTACTCGACCACCGATAATCCAACAGTACCTACCGAGAAGCATTAGATCAGGCCATGTTGATTGAGATGCCCCAACAATAGGTATGCTGAGAGAAAGAGTCAGAGAGATAAAAATCACAGATAAAACCTCGGACACAACCAACAAGATAGCATCTAAAAATCACAGAACCATACCCAAGGGGTACAATCCAACACGGGAGGAGCCTCTTGACCAGAGAAGTCAGCACGAACATCCTCAGAGTCTACACAACAGAAATGATCATATAACCATAGTTTGGTAGGTGTTATCAATGTGGATCGTGAAGCCATATGATTGTTGGGATGTATACTGAAAAGTCTATCTTTTGTATGAACATTTTATTTTGAAATAAGAATCACATGATCATTGTTTGCATATTTATGGTTATGCATTTTGTCTAATACATTACATTGTAGATAAGATGGTGTGTAGTGTCACCCGGGAGATCATGTTATCAGTTCCTTGTAAAGTATAAGTAAAGGCTCACAACCGAGATGGTTATGGATAAACTATTGGTATGGTTTTAGTGTAATTTGGTATTGGTTTGTCTTGACCATAAAATTACACTAGTACACTTTGTGTGTATTGAGCAGGACCGACATAGAGCTGATTCAATTTATTGCTGACTACATAATCGAATCTGACCTCAGATATTATGTTGTACATGCTCTTAATCCCGATATAATAATGGGCAGATATACTTAGTATTCATTTCATTGATTTACCAATGGGCGAGATTTATAGAGTAAATCGATAGGCTCGGTAATTTGGGAAATGGTATTATTTATATGGTGGGTCGTTGATTATAGTAGGAAACCGTGTCCTATATATTAGGATGATGATGTCCCCTTGAGGAGCTCATAAGGTTCACATTGTAAACCCTGCAGGTGGACTTGGTCCGGCGTGATGATGAGGTTGAGTGGTACTACTCATGGAGTTAGAAGTTGATTAATTAATTGTCAATAAATTAATTAATCGACGGACATTCGAGATCTTAAACACGGGGAGATATATGTACAAATAATATATCGAGCCCATATTAACTTGTGGGGGTTGGTGAGGTAGATAAATGATAATCCTCTAGTAGAATGGATTATCATTAATGGATCGGACTTTATGTGGGCTTGATCCATTGGGTGGCCAAGATCCAACTTCTCCTCATGGTCCCTATTGTAGACTATTAAAACCTCATGGAGCCAAGATCCGATGGTTTAAAATGAAACTCTAGATCCAACGGTGAAGATCAAATTGTAACGCCCACCCTTATCTGCTCTCAGGGCGGCGCTACTTTTTTTTTTTTATAACATGACATATAGGGATCATTTCACAATCTACGTGCTTAACGTGTTTTCATGGCATAAACCTTCTCTTATACATGCATTACCTATCATATTCGTAATAAGCATGTTAACATCTCTTATCTCTTTTTATAACATGCATAACATAAACATCCATTCATGAGTTCTAGCATATCAACTTTTATAAGTAACTGAATAGTAACATAACTAAGCAACATTCAACATGGTACGAATAAATCTCAAGTCTTATAAGCGGAAGCAAATGTCTTAAGGTGTTCACTGAGAATATAAATATAAGCAGATAGTAATAGGGTCTTTTTTTCACCATGCCACTATCACACCCACTTGGCCCCTCCTGCTACTTCCTCTTAGTTCATGTTTCCTTTATCTGCAGTATATGGACAACATAAACTATAAGCATATAGCTTAGTAAGATTCTTGCCAACTCACAAAAGCCACAAACCTCATCAATAATTAGACAACATGAGCATACTAGCATAAACAACATAAGTAGGGCATAACAACACTACACATCAGCATACTAACGTAATGAAACCTAAACATGGCGTGAAATTTACATAAGCACGCTAGGCATAATTAAATCTAAGCAGGGCATAAGTTAAACATAAGCATTCATACTATCATAAATCCTAAACATGCATAAAGGACATAATCATAAGCATTCTTACACTTGAACATAAGCATTCATAATATCTTAAATCCTAAACATGCATAAAGAACATAATCATAAGCATTCTTATACTTGAACATAAGCATTCATAATATCTTAAATCCTAAACATGCATAAAGGACATAATAATAAGCATTCTTACACTTGAACATAAGCATTCATAATATCTTAAATCATTTCTTTTCAAAACATATACATATAGGTACTTCAACATAATCATAACTTGCATGGGGGGCCCCAGGTTAAGTACCACATAATGCGCGTTCCCTAATAGGCTGGGGTAGCGAGCCACCAGACCTACTAGAGCAAGACCTCTTACGTCTTACCAGGGCAAGACCTCTTACGTCTTCTTATGTCCCTTTGGATTTGATTAACGACCACCTGACGGGTCGGGTACTTAACCTCTTACAAAGTAAAATACTTAATTCCTTTCTTTCTTGTCATATCATAAAGAATGCTCTTAATCCCCCAAATAAAAGGGGAGCATCTCTGTCTTATCTTATCATAAGGAGAGCTCTTAATCCCTACTTGAAAGGGAAGCATCTCCATCTTATCTTTTCATAAGGAGAGCTCTTAATCCCTACTTGAAAGGGAAGCATCTCCATCTTATCTTATCATAAGGAGAGCTCTTAATCCCTACTTGAAAGGGAAGCATCTCTTAGACATGTCATAACATATATGCATTCATAACGTAAGAGTACCCTAAAGGGGTCCTAAAGCGTAATCATGTTCATCACATCAGCATATTTCAGGGCATATTAAAATCATAATCATGTTCATCACATAAGCATATTTCATGGCATATTAAAATCATAATCATGTTCATCACATAAGCATATTTCATGGCATATAAAAATCATAATCATGTTCATCACATAAGCATATTTCATGGCATATTAAAATCATAATCATGTTCATCACATAAGCATATTTCATGGCATATAAAAATCATAATCATGTTCATCACATAAGCATATTTCATGGCATATAAAAATCATAATCATGTTCATCACATAAGCATACAACATGTCCTGATTTCCTAACGGGTGTTTTCATGCAACCCTAGCCCTACAACCATTGTTGGCCGAAACTTGTAGGGTGCCAATTTCTTTATTTTTTTTTTTTTACACAAACTCCTTCACGAAGGCATACAACATGATATAACTTCAAAAGGGGTGTTTTCATGAAACCCTAACCCTAAACCCAAGGTTGGCCGAAACTTGTAGGGTACCAATTTCTTTATTTTTTTTGTTACATAAACTCCTACATGAAGGCATACAACATGATATAACTTTACAAGGGGTGTTTTCATGAAACCCTAACCCTAAACCCAAGGTTGGCCGAAACTTAGGGGCTATAAACTTGGATTTTTGTCACCTAAAAATTCCTACATGAGGCATACAACTTGTAAAAGATCCTTAGCATCACTTTCATGAAACCCTAGCCCCAAAGACATGGTTGGCCGAAACTTGTAAGGGCTATAAACTTGGATTTTTGTCACCTAAAAATTCCTACATGAAGCATACAACTTGTAAAAGATCCTTAGGATCACTTTCATGAAACCCTAGCCCCAAAGACATGGTTGGCCGAAACTTGTAGGGGCTATAAACTTGGATTTTTGTCACCTAAAAATTCCTACATGAAGCATACAACTTGTAAAAGATCCTTAGCATCACTTTCATTAAACCCTAGCACCAAAGACATGGTTAGCCGAAACTTGTAGGGGCTATAAACTTGGATTTTTGTCACCTAAAAATTCCTACATGAAGCATACAACTTTTAAAAGATCCTTAGCATCACTTTCATGAAACCCTAGCCCCAATGACATGGTTGGCCGAAACATGTAGGGCACAAAACTTCATATTTCTTTCATGTAACATGTCCTACAAAACTAATATACTGTAGGTGAGGAAATCTTACATCCTTCGCTTTGCTTTGAGTGGGAAGATGACCTAAGGAAACAAAAAACCTAGCCTTCTCCTTGCTTGAATGGGGATTGGCCAAAAAGTGAAAATGGAGAGGGGGAGTAAGGGATTTCGGTGAGGAAGAAGAAGAGAAGAGGAGAAATGAAGTTTGGATACTCATGCCCCCTCATTCCCCCTATTTATTCATTTGAAGAGCCCCTTGATCTCCCTTACACTTAACCATAATTTCCCCTACTCCTCTAATGATATAATCCTATTGGGCTTCTGGTTAGTGGGTGCATCTATAGGGCTTGGCTATCTCTAGAGGTTTGGGGTTCAATTCCTAGGCCTTGCACCCCTTTTTGGCTTATTTTCTTTTATTTTTGAAAAAAAGCCCACATAAAGCCCATTATCGTCAAGCCAAAAATTCTCGTAAAATGGTTAGAAATTTTATGGGCATTACAATCCCTCATACCTTGTAAAAAGTTTCGTCCTCGAAACTTAAAACAATTCTGGGTACTTCTGCTTCATGTCTTCCTCGCTGCTCCTGTAGCTTCCTCGTATCGTTGATTCTGCCACAGGACCTTTACTAAGGGCACCTCTTTGTTCCTTGGCCTCTTGACTTCTCGGTCTAGTATCTGGATAGGCCGACTTTCCATTCTCAGGTCCTCTTGAACTTGTACGGTTTGTGGCTCGATCACTTGGTCCGCACTAGATAAGCATTTCTTGAGCACAGAGACATGGAACACGTTGTGTATAACTGACATCTCTTGAGGCAGCTCCAGCTTGTAAGCTACCTTGCCAACCCTCTGCAATATCGGATACGGTCCCACGTAGCGTGGACTCAGTTTACCCTTCCTTCCGAATCTCGTCACTCCCTTCATAGGGGCCACTTTGAGGAATACCAGGTCCCCGACTTTGAATTCTAACGGTCTACGCCGTATATCCGCATAGCTCTTTTGTCGGCTTTGAGCAGTTTCGATTCTCTGACAGATATTCTGTATAGCTTGGGTGGTATCATCAATAATATCGGCCTAAAGACCCATTTCCCTCCTTTCACAACCCTCGTACCAACAGATAGGAGACCTGCATCTTCTCTCGTATAGAGCTTCATATGGTGCCATTCCAATAGTATCCTGGTAACTGTTGTTGTAAGCAAATTCTGCCAAGCATAAATATCGACACCAACTCCCCTTAAAGTCTAGAGCGCAAGCCCGCAACATATTTTCCAGCACTTGGTTCACTCTTTCTGTCTGACCGTCGGTGTGAGGATGAAACGCAGTGCTGAATCTCAACTTAGTGCCAAGAGCCTTCTGAACACATTCCCAGAAATGGGAGGTAAAACGGCCATCACGATCAGAAATAATAGCCTTAGGCATTCCATGTAATCTGATAATTTCCTTGACATATAATTGAGCTAGCTGCTCAACCGTATAGGTCATCTTAATCGCCAGGAAATGGGCAGACTTTATCAACCGGTCTATGATTACCCATATAGAATCATAACCATTTGTTGTTCTGGGTAATCCCGAAATGAAATCCATAGAAATTTCTTCCCATTTCCACTCTGGAATCAGACGGCCGGAATCCCCGTGCTCGTGTTCGCTTAACCTCCGGCAGTCGACAGTGTCCGACGATCGAGCCACATCCCTTTTCATGCCGGACCACCAAAATTTATCTCTTAAGTCCTGATACATTTTTGTAGATCCAGGATGCATGGTATAAGGTGTTCCATGGGATTCCTCGAGTATCTTCTTTCGAAGTTCTGGATCGTCTGGAATACATAGTCGGTCCCGGAGGTATAATAGTCCGCTTTCGGAAATGTGGAATCCATTATCCCTTCCTTCCAGGACTTCCTGTTTGATCTTCTGGATGTCTGAATCACCATCTTACTTTCCCAATATATCGTCGAACAATGTCGGCGCTATCGTCATGGTGGAAAGTTGTCCAGAAATAATCTCTATTCCGTAATTCATTATTTCACTTTTCAGGGGCTGAGATAGCATTAATAAGGACATCAAAGCGGCACAGGACTTTCTGCTAAGTGCATCTGCCACTTTGTTGGCCTTTCCGGGATGATAGAATATCTCACAATCATAATCCTTGACTAGCTCAAGCCATCTGCGTTGCCTCATATTTAGGTCTTTCTGAGTGAAGAAATATCTCAGACTCTGGTGGTCTGTATAAATCCTGCACCGAGCTCCGTATAAGTAGTGCCTCCATATTTTCAGAGCGAATACCACGGCTGCTAGTTCTAAGTCATGGGTAGGATAATTTCTTTCGTGCTCCTTGAGCTGTCTAGAGGCGTAAGCGATAACCTTGCCATTTTGCATAAGTACAGCTCCGAGCCCCAGTTTAGAAGCGTCACTATACATATCGAAGCTTTCATTATCTTCAGGGAGAGTCAGAATGGGAGCGCTGGTTAGTCTCCTCTTCAGTTCCGTAAAACTCCTCTCACAGTCCTCAGTCCATTTGTATTGTTGGTCCTTTCGGGTGAGGGCTGTCATAGGGGCTGCAATTCTAGAGAAGTCCTCTACAAACTTTCTATAATATCCTGCTAGCCCGAGAAAACTTCTGATTTCACTCGCATTCCTTGACCTATTCCAGTTCCTCACAGCTTTAATCTTTATTGAATCTACCATGATTCCTTCTTTAGAGATGACATGACCCAAGAATGACACTTGATCGAGCCAGAACTCACATTTGGAGAATTTCTCATATAGTTGCTCTTTCTGAAGAATCTGTAGTACTGTCTTCAGATGTTCGACATGCTCTTCTCGGTCTCTCGAGTAGATAAGAATATCGTCGATGAACACGATTACAAATTCATCGAGGAAGGCCGAGAATACTCGATTCATTAGGTCCATGAACATCGCAGGAGCATTGGTTACTCCGAAGGGCTTAACTATGAACTCATAAGTAATTTTGAAAGGAACGAACTTATCATCTCTTATTCATACTTTCCTACCAGAAGGAAAAATGTTAACATATAACATTTCTTATTTCTAATCTAAACAAAAACTACTTGAGAAGATAGTTCATTACGACTCCCCCTAGGACAAACCCTAGTGCAGTTGTAATTATTTTTAGTCCTATCTTTCTTGGCCTCACTAGGATAGTCTCAGGCTAGCCAATAAGTTGACTGTTTATAGAACTCTCTTCATTCTTCTCGAGGTCAGCTACCACCGGATTCTCTACCAAGGGCTTCTCTTGAACCTTGTGCTCCAGTAGTTCCCAACATAACTCAGCATATGTTATCCGCCCTTCATAGCGGCCCCATACGTGATGTGCAACTACCATGAAATCATTGGGCAGAGAGCGTACCAAGGCCCATATCCTATAATTGTCCAGTAACGAAAACTCCTGCTGCTCGAGTCTCCTAAAAAGACCATCGAGCCTTCTCATGTGTCCGATGACCCCACCATCAGGTTTATAAACTATCTCTTCAATAGCTTCCCTCAGTCGGTTTCGTAACACATCACGACGGGTCATGGTGGTCATCGTCCGTGCCATCTGAAATTCAAAAAGAAGTCAGTGCAAAACCGACTAACCCGTACGAAACCGGCTTAATTCAATTCATATGAGCATAGACCTTACACAAATAATTACGAAAATCAAATCTTCGTAATTTTAGGAGTTATTTTTTTTTTCTAGTGGTATTTCTGGGTTAGAGACATGTTTCCATCATATAAAGCTTGGTAAGGTATCATTACTATCTAAGTCACAAGTATGGTTCCATTCTACTAAAACATGACGAGGTATTATTTCTATCTAAATCACAAGTGTGATTCCATTCTACTAAAACATGATGAGGTAGTATTTTTAACTAGATAGAAGACACTCTTCATTATAAAAGAAACTTAGGTATGCATAAAGTTACTTACTTGGAAACAGCAGGAAGGAGGCTTGATGTGTGATAGTTGAAAGGTGAACTCGCTCTGATACCAACCTGTAACGCCCGCCCTTATCTGCTCTCAGGGCGGCACTACTTTTTTTTTTTTTATATAACATGACATATAGGGATCATTTCACAATCTATGTACTTAACGCATTTTCATGGCATAAACGTTCTCTTATACATGCATTACCTATCATATTCGTAATAAGCATGTTAACATCTCTTATCTCTTTTTATAACATGCATAACATAAACATCCATTCATGAGTTCTAGCATATCAACTTTTATAAGTAACTGAATAGTAACATAACTAAGCAACATTCAACATGGTACGAATAAATCTCAAGTCTTATAAGCGGAAGCAAATGTCTTAAGGTGTTCACTGAGAATATAAATATAAGCAGATAGTAATAGGGTCTTTTTTTCACCATGCCACTATCACACCCACTTGGTGTTGGCAATGTGCTATTCCTCGGAGGCTCATCGGCTCCCATGTCCCCGGATTAAAAATTTCACTAATGAAAAGTAATCCGGATGGGATGAGTTTCCTAAGCACAACCAATTCGTCGTCGTGCTAATGACTCGAGCGATCGCTTGAACAAACTAGTTGTTCAAGCAACACAACTCTTCTAGTCGGTTAGCCACGGAAGAGACGACGGACGGATCGCCGGTTTTTTTGTTTCTTATCGGGGTCCATGATTATACAAATACATACAAATGTAAAATAGTATAATCAACATATACTAACATAAAGAACATAAGCTAGCATATCAAATAAGAACATGCAAAGAACAATAATAAAAGTTGTGAAACTTTTATACCTCTTGATCTTCTATCGTATGTCCTAACCTCCTTGTAGACTTCGTGTGGGCGAAGATCCTCCACAAGTTGAAGCTTCCTAGATCTTCTTCAATCCAAAGAAAAAAGAACTCTCTTTCCCTTCTTGCTTGAGCCAACCACCAATCCATAAAAGGATTGATGCCGCCGGCCCCAATAATAGAGAGAACATAATGGAAACAACCATGGAACCGAACTAGGGACAAACCCTAGCTTCTTGTGCCGCCAGCCAAGATGGAGTAAAGAGGAGAAAGGGAATATGTTGGGCGCCGGCCACGGTGGAGGGAATAGAGGAAGGAGCCGGCCACAACCTAGGAAGAGGAAGAGCTCCTCTCCTATAGTTGCCACCCAACTTCCTTGCAATCCCTAGCCGCCCAACCATAGGAGCCAAACCCTAATTAGGGTTTCCTCCTTTGGTCTTCTTGCCGCCCAACCAAGGTGGAAGGAGGAGATCTAAACCGGCCACCTTTCCTAGGAAGAAGAAGAACTCTTCCACAAGATGCCGCCTACCCTACTTCCAAACCTTGGCCGCCCAACCCTAAAGGAGCCAAACCCTAATTAGGGTTTCCTCATTAGGGTTGCTTGCCGCCCAAGCCATCCAACTCCATCAACTATGCGCCGGCCATGGAAGAGGGGATAGAAGAATAGAATGTGGACCAACTAAGGTAGAAGGGTAGAAGGAAGGGACCGGCCATGCCTTAGGGAGAAGAAGAAACTCTTCTTCCACTTGTTGCCGCCCCATGCCTTTCTCCCAAACCCTAGTTGCCCAAAAGATTCTAAACCAACTAGGGTTCCTAGCCTCCAAAGGAAGCAAACCCTAATCCCCTAAACCATCCATGATCAAAATTACCTTTGCCGCCCACCTTAAGCCTATATATATAGAGAGTTAGGTTTAGGCCTTGGTTTAATCTCCACCGTCGGTTCTAGGGTTTTAATCCCAACCGTCGGATCTAGAGATTTAATCTCAACCGTCGGATCTAGAGATTTAATCCTAACCATCGGATCTAGAGATTTATGTTGGTGCAATCGGCCCAGGTCACGATTGACCAGGACTCGAGTTTGACTCGAGTGATGTTTTGATGTTTCGACAAAAACATATGACAATGTAATTGTCATGGGAAAGTCAAAGTGGAACACTTGGCATTTGGTAAAGTCCAAGTCTTGAGTACTTGGCATGAAAAGTCCAAGTGGGACACTTGGCGCATGAAAAGTCCAAGCATGGGTCTTGGCAATGTAAAGTCCAAAATGGGTTGGCAAGGAAAGTCCAAGCATGGTCTTGGCATGAAAATTCCAACATGGGTTTGCAAGAAAAGTCCAAGCATGGGTCTTGGCAATGTAAAAGTCCAAGCATGGGTCTTGGCAATGTAAAGTCCAACATGGGTTGGCAAGGGAAGTCCAAGCATGGTCTTGGCATGAAAAGTCCAACATGGGTTGGCAAGGAAAGTCCAAGCATGGTCTTGGCATGGAAAGTCCAACATGGGTTGGCAAGGGAAAGTCCAAGCTTGAGTCTTGGCATTTGAGAAGTCCAAGGGTTTGATATTGGCAGCGTAAAGTCCAAGCGGGAGTCTTGGCAGCATAAGACCAATGGTTGGCGGCGTAAAGTCCAAGCGGAGTCTTGGCAGCATAAGTCCAATGTGCCTTGGCGGTGTAGACACCGTTAGCATGACATAGCCGAGGGAAGCACCTGGAGGCTAGCGCAATGGATGAACAAGTCATGTATGACTTGGAGGGATCTGAGAGGCGTGAGGCTGATGGATGTGGCTAGAAGGCTTAGGTCTAGGCTAAGGGTGGTCTAGCAAGTATGGGGGCACCATACTTGGGTTAAAACCTCATTCTTGAGGTTGGCAGTCGACTGGCATTATGGCCGGTTCGACTGTCGTGAGTCGACTGGAGTTCGACTACCGTTTAAGAGCTGGAACTGCTCTAGCGGGCCGATCGCTCATTGGAGCAATAACCGATGTATATGGCGATCGACCGCCAAGGGTCGGCCGATCGCTAGTTCACCCGCGAGCATGAATGCTCCGTGTAGGCGATTAGGCGGCCGACTACGCTGGCGGATCGCCAATGTTGGCGGTGCGCCAAGAGATCCGTTGGAGTTTTTTCAGCGTGGATCGATCCGTTGTCTCACGACAATAGTGGCATCAGTCGACTGGTGACTTATGGCAGTTGACTGATACGCGGAAATCCAGCCCGACGTAGGTTATAAAGGCAGCTCGGAAGGAGGGTTTTTGAACGGATTTTTCTTGGGCGAAATTGAAGGGGGAAGTAGGTGCTTTCCAGTCCTTCAAAGCTAGTTCAAGGCAATCAAAGATCAAGCAATCCAAAGCTCTTGTAAAGTTGTTTTTCCTTTACTTGCATTGTATTTCTTACTTGTATTTGCTTGTATCTTGTGTATTACTTAGTGTAATCCTTGTACGAGGTTTCTCCACCTCCGGATTGTTCCGAGAAGGAGTTATTATTGATTAGTGATTGTGTGTGCATCACTAGAGCTCTTTAGAGCTCGATCCGTGGAGTAGGAACCGTGTGGTTCCGAACCACGTTATATCTTTGTGTTCGTGATTGTTGTATTTCGTTATTGCTTTCATTTCTATATTCCGCTGCGCTAACAAAATTGTAGACACGATCACGATCGAATTCCATCTTCGTACAAATTCAACGTTATTCACCCCCCTCTAGCGGCGTCAAATCTCCAACAATTGGTATCAGAGCCCGGGGCTCTTCTACGGACTAACCGCCGGGAGCTTAGGACAAAGACGCTAGAGGGTGAAGATGGAATTCCAAGACAAGCTTGGATGGGATATCAACACACCTATCCCTTATACCTTCTATGGACAAGAAGGATTCAATCAATGGAAGGTGAGGATTGAAGAATTCTTGATGATGAAGGACTTTGAAGAGTGGGTCATTTTGATGGAGGGATTTCAATATCCAAAAGGGCCCAAGGGAGGAATTCTCAAGATGAAGAAGTGGACCAAGGAACAAATCCAAGAGTTCGAAAAGAATACAAAGGTAATTAAATTCTTGGTTGATTTGATTCCTAATAAAATTATGTGTGAGCTAGGTGAGTACAAGGATGCCAAAGAGCTTTGGAGTCAAGTGGTAAAATATCATGAAGGCTCACAACCGGTCCAAGAGGAAGAGACCGAAGAGGCTAATGCATCATCCTCACAAGGAAGTGAGGATTCAGAGATTGATAGGGAATCAACATCTGGATCAGAAGAGGTGGAGGAAGTGGAAGAAGCATCCACCTCAAGGATTGAGGAGGAGGAGATAACTTTCACACCAGAACATCAAGAAGAAGCTTCGACATCCGGTCAAGATGAAGAAGCCCAAAGTCCAATTCCGGTCTCCATTACCCTAGGTAACTCAAACACTCAAGGTTTAAATAAAATTCATATCATTTGTTTTGAGTGTAGGGAATCCGGACATTACAAGAGTAAGTGTCCTAAATGGGTTAAGAAGACTCCACCCGTGCCAAAAGTCAAGGAGACCGGTGCCTCAATGAAAAAGAGCAAGGAGCAAGTGATTTAGGGTCATTACCGGAGTCAATGCCCGAAGGGGGAGAAGAAGGGGCAAAGGGGAGCATCACAAGTAGGGGGAGCTACTAAGGCTAACCCTAAGGTATATCAAGTTAATAATGCTCTTTCTTTAGTTAATAGACAAAAGCATGCTAGAAATTTCAATTCCCTAGCAATTTTCCATGAAAACCATGCTAATAGAAATAAATACTTTTGTTTAGGAGCTAAAAATATTCACTTAGATAATAGGGAGAAATTTGGGACTAATGTCCCTAAAAGCAACTTATCTAAGGACAAACCTAGGTCAAATAACTCTAGAAAATTTTTACCTAGGGAGACAATTAGAAAGGTGAAAGAGCACCTAGGTCTAAACCCTAAATGGACTAGGCATATGCCTAGGAAGTCCAATGCCCAAGATTTAAATCAAAATTCTAAAATTGGGCAATTAGAGGTTGAAAATCAAGCCTTGAGGTCAAGGATTGAAAAACTAGAAAAGACCCTTAGGAATATACAAAATCAATTTCAGGGGTCTAATGGTCAAACTCCTAGGTCAAAAAGTCAAAGTCAACATCTAGGACCTAAGAGTCAAAAGTCAACCAAGGGCAAGAAAGGTTTGGGTCACAAACCTAAGCCCAAGGTAACTTACCATAGTGTTCCATTAGATTATGGGACACTAACTAGGTCTAGGAAGACCAAGGTCAATAGGGAAGTCATCCCTAAGGTTGACCAAAGGTTGTGCCTAGTGGCTAGGGTTTCAAGGAAACCTAGGGTGGCCACTAAGAAGGTTGCAAGGGGAGTAACCCCTAGAGTCAACCTAGGTAAGACCCAAATGACCAAGGCTAATAAGCCTAGGAGGGTCATTAGGAAGGTATCTAGGGAGGTTATCCCTAAGGAATACCTAATTAACCCTAGGAGCTCAAATCGGTTTTGGGTTCCTAAGAGCGTGATTGATTCACGCTAGATAGGTTAGGGTGTGCCAACCTTAAATGGATGGGTAGTTAACTCAACCATGGCAAAGGTGACACTTTAGGTTATTTTCAAGGTTATGGATACCTTGGAAATAGATTTGAATTATCATCCTAAAATATTTTAGGGTGTGCCAATATTATTTGAGAAGCTTGATAAAATGGTCAAATTGGCACAATTTAGGTTTAGAGGTCGTAGTGTGTCATTTTGGGTTTTTGGAACACTTGGGAAAATTTAGGTTAATATGGCAAAATATACTTAATTATATCAAATGGCAATTAATATTAAAATTTAGGTATTACTATACCTATATATTTTATATGCCATGCTTTGTTTGCCATATAACATGCCATGACATCATGCTTATTTTTAATCATTCTATATGTCATGTACATGTTTAGGATTAAGGATTTAATGTCATGTGCTTTTAGATTTCATATTATGCCATGACATCATGATTATGAGCATATGCTTATTTATAACATTTCTAATGCCATAATCATTCATGCATTTAAGACAATTTGGTTGAAATTGAATTAAGGACTATGGCATGACTTGAAGTCCCATTTATAAGGGAATCAAGTAGAGTTGCCTTAGAGAATGCATGAAACCCTATATTAGGGAGAACAAAACCCACATCTCACATCCAATTGACATGTATGTGTATTTATACACCCTAGATACATGTGAGATGCTAGGATATGAGTTGAGTTCAAGGTGCATAGTTTTTGCATCTAGATGAACCAAAACTCATCTAATTTTATTAGTGGATCATTGGGAGAGCATGTGTACAAGTCATGTACATAGAGCCCAAGGAATATGATCCAAAATAAGGTTTTGAAAACATTTTAAAATCATTTTGAAAAACCTTGGTGAAGTCTATCTTTTGATAGCAATCACCATTGATGAAGTTGATACAAAATAGGGCCAAAACATTGAAAATTTCAATGGTTTTGAGTTTTGTATCAAACTCACTATTTTATGGGTAAAATAATTTTCAAATATTTTTCACCCATTGTGTGTGTCATAAGTATTATACGTATGAATTTTCACGATTTTTTGAATTACGTATAATTATTTATGAATTTCCAAAATTCATTTCTAATAAAATCGATAATCGATGATCGGTGATCGACATCGACAGAGTCATCGCCAGGTCTGATTTCGGGTTAACAAGGTTTGTTTAGCCCATGTTCAGCTATGGAAAAGGTTCCTAATCACTCCTAACCCTAGGATATGCTTTAGGAAGCATTATAAAGGGTGAAAATTCATTGGATATGGATTAGGAGCTGTGTTAGGTCAAAGTATCAAATTTAGGGTGAGTGAAAGTTCTATGTTGAACTTAGAACCTTAATTTTGATGGTTTAGAGTTCCTATTGGCTTAGGGGCTTCCCAAGGACATTGTTGGTGCAATGGTCAAGGGGGAGCAAGTCTTTAGAGGGACTTATCCATCTTGGGATGATGGATGTGTTTTTCTCCTTGGAGAGAAGAAGTTATTGGGAGAGTATCATCAATTGGGAAAATTGATGGGTTTTTTATAACCAATTTGGAAATTGGGAGAGATTATAGGATTGCCTCTCTTGAGTGATATGGGACTTATCACTAGGACGATGTAGGCATCCTAGATATTTTTAGGTCAAAAAGGGGGAGATTGTAAGATCTCATTGGGACATGAGACATTGACCTCCTTGGAGAGATAACCTTTTTGATGTTAGTGAAAAAGGGGGAGAATGTTTGGGGGAGAACATTTGGAGAGTGTTTACCAATTTGGGATAATTGGTAAGAGATTTGAGTTAGTGGTCTAACTCAAATGATTTGTTTGGTTTTTGTCAAACATCAAAAAGGGAGAGATTGTTGGTGCAATCGGCCCAGGTCACGATTGACCAGGACTCGAGTTTGACTCGAGTGATGTTTTGATGTTTCGACAAAAACATATGACAATGTAATTGTCATGGGAAAGTCCAAGTGGAACACTTGTCATTTGATAAAGTCAAAGTCTTGAGTACTTGGCATGAAAAGTCCAAGTGGGACACTTGGCGCATGAAAAGTCCAAGCATGGGTCTTGGCAATGTAAAAGTCCAAGCATGGGTCTTGGAAATGTAAAGTCCAAAATGGGTTGGCAAGGAAAGTCCAAGCATGGTCTTGGCATGAAAAGTCCAACATGGGTTGGCAAGAAAAGTCCAAGCATGGGTCTTGGCAATGTAAAAGTCCAAGCATGGGTCTTGGCAATGTAAAGTCCAACATGGGTTGGCAAGGGAAGTCCAAGCATGGTCTTGGCATGAAAAGTCCAACATGGGTTGGCAAGGAAAGTCCAAGCATGGTCTTGGCATGGAAAGTCCAACATGGGTTGGCAAGGGAAAGTCCAAGCTTGAGTCTTGGCATTTGAGAAGTCCAAGGGTTTGATATTGGCGGCGTAAAGTCCAAAAAGCGGAGTCTTGGCGGCGTAAGTCCAATGTGCCTTGGCGGTGTAGACACCGTTAGCATGACATAGCGAGAAGCACACGGAGGCTAAGCGCGATGGATGAACAAGTCATGGATGACTTGGAGGGATCGAGGCGTGAGGGATGGAGGTGGCTAGAAGGCTTAGGTCTAGGCTAAGGGTGGTCTAGCAAGTATGGGGCACCATACTTGGGTTAAAACCTCATTCTTGAGGTTGGCGGTCGGCATTATGGTCGGTTCATTTGCCATGAGTCGACAGTTATTGCCGTTTAAGCTAGGCTACTCTGGCGATCATTTGCTCATTGGAAGCGATCGCGATGTATCTGACAATCGGCCAAGGGTAAGCGGTCATTGCTAGTTCGGCCCATGACGCAGAATGCTCCGTAAATTGCCGTAGGCGATCGACTCTGTGCGATCGGCTAATGTTAGCGATCGGAGATCCGTTGGAGTTTTTCGGCGTGGATCGATCCGTTGTCTCCGACGACAACGATGGCATCGATCATTGGTGACTTATAGCGATCGACTAATAGCGAAATCGGCCGTCTGAGGTTATAAAGGCAGCTCGGAAGGAGGGTTTTCGCAGCGATTTTCTTGGCCGAAATTGAAGGGGGAAGTTGGTGCTTTCCAGTCCTTCAAAGCTAGTTCAAGCCAATCAAAGATCAAGCAATCCAAAGCTATTGTAAAGTTGTTTTTCCTTTACTTGCATTGTATTTCTTACTTGTATTTGCTTGTATCTTGTGTATTACTTAGTGTAATCCTTGTACGAAGTTTCTCCGCCTCCGGATTGTTCCGAAAAGGAGTTATTATTGATTAGTGATTGTGTGTGCATCACTAGAGCTCTTTAGAGCTCGATCCGTGGAGTAGGAACCGTGTGGTTCTGAACCACGTTATATCTTTGTGTTCGTGATTGTTGTATTTCGTTATTGCTTTCATTTCTATATTCCGCTGCGCTAACGAAATTGTAGACACGATCACGATCGAATTCCATCTTCGTACGAATTCAACGCTATTCACCCCCCCTCTAGCAGCGTCAAATCTCCAACAATTTAATCTCAACCGTCGGTTCTAGGGTTTTAATCCCAACCATCGGACCTAGAGATTTAATCTCAACCGTCGGTTCTAGGGATTTAATCCCAACCGTCGGATTTGATCTATACTTTATGAGGTTTATATTAGGCTACGATAGGGACCATGAGGAGGAGTTGGGTCTTGGCCACCCAATGGATCGGAACCACACAAACTTGATCCATCAATGATGTTCCATTCCACTAGAGGATCATCATCGAACTACCTCACCAACCCCCATAAATTAATATGGGCTCCATATATTATTTGTACATCCATCTCCCCGTGTTTAAGATATCGAATGTCCGTCAATTATTTGATTTACTGACCATCAATTAATTAACATCTAACTCCTCGAGTAGTACCACTTAACCTTATCATCATGTTGACTAAGTCAACCTGCAGGGTTTACATGATGAACCTTATGAGCTCCTCAAGGGGACATCATCAACCTAATACATAGGACACGGTTTCCTCCTATAATCAATGGCACACCATGTAAATAATATCATTTCCCAACTTATCGGGCATATTGATTTAATCCATAGAAATCTCACCCTCTAGTAAATCAAAGAAATAAATATTAAGTACATGTGCCCGTTATTATATCGGGATTAAGAGCATGTACAACATAATATCCGAGGTCCGATTCAATTAGGTAGTCAGCAACAAATTGAATCACCTCTATTTAGGTCCTGCTCAATACACCTAAGTGTACTAGTGTAACTTTATGTTCAAGACAAAACAATACCAAGCTACACTACAACCATGCCAATGGTTTGTCCAAAACCATCTTGGTTGTGAGCCTCTACTTATATTCTACAAGGAACTGATAACATGATCTTCTGTGCCACACCAAGCACCTTGTTATCTACAATGTAAAATATTAGACAATTTTGCATAATCATAAAAATATGCAAACAATGATCATGTGATTCTTATTTCAAAATAAAGATGTTCATACAAAAGAGCTAGGCTTTCAGTATACATCCCAACAATCTCCAACTTATACTAAAAGACTATGCTGTCATCATACTGCCATACATCTGATTCCCCTTCTCTCCACATGCCTATAAAAGCTCTCGCTAGAAGGGCCTTAGTGAAAGGGTCTACCAGGTCATCCTCTGATGCAATCTAGGCGACAACAACTTCTACCTCCTTTACGATTTCTCGTATCAGGTGGTACTTGCACTCTATGTGTTTACTAGCCTTATGGCCTCGTGGTTCCTTCGAGTTTGCAACTGCACCATTATTATCACAATTAATTGTGATAGTTCTGGGCAAACCAGGAATCACATCCAAGTCCATCAGAAAGTTCCTGAGCCATACAGCTTCTTTGGCCGCCTCATAGGCTGCCACATACTCAGCTGCCATGGTGGAGTCCGCCACGCATTTCTGCTTGACACTCCTCCATACAATGGCTCCACCTCCAAAAGTAAACACAAACCCCGAGGTAGACTTACTGTTATCCCTATCTGATTGGAAATCGTAATCCATGCAACCCACAGGGAGTAATTGGTCTGCCCGGTAAACTTGCATATAATCCCTAGTCCTTCTCAGGCACTACAATATATGCTTTTACCGCAGTCCAATGTCCCTGTTCTGGATTACTCTGATATCTGCTAACCATGCCCACGGCAAAGCAGATATCTGGTCTCGTACATAGCATACATTAGCCTTCCTACCGCCGAAGCATAAGGAACTGCCTATATCTCCTCTATCTTTTCAGATGATCTAGGACACATCTGCTTAGATAAAGGAACTCCATGCCTGAAAGGTAGAAAAACCCTTCTTGGAGTTTTGCATGCTAAAACGATCCAAAATCATGTATATGAATGAAGCTTGGGATAAGCACAACAACCTTGATCCCAAGGTTGTGACCCACTTCTCCCAAGTCCTTCATATCAAACTGTTTGGACAACCATACCCTTATGCCTGATAACACTCTGATATTGTTGCCAACTACCAAAATGTCATCTACGTATAGTACAAGAAATACCACTACGTTTCTGTCACATCTCTTGTATACACAAGACTCATCCGAACTTTGAATAAATCTATAAGACTGGATTTACCTCCTCAAAACGGATGTTCCAAGACCTCGAAGCTTGCTTCAATCCACAAATGGACCGATTAAGCTTACATACAAGATGCTCTTTCCACTTAGCAATGAATACCTCTGGTTGCTCCACATAGATGGTTTCCTCAAGACTTCCATTAAGGAAAGCTGTCTTGACATCCATATGCCACACCTCATAATCCATATGAGTTGCTATGCATAAGAGCTCTCAAACCTGACTTGAATCCATAGATTCAATCTCAGTATTCATTGCACTTTGCCAAGATATTGCATCTTTATATTGGATTGCCTCGTCATATGTCCAGGGATCAGGATCATGTTCGCCAGGGACCAAATCAGAAGATTCTTCCAAGAACATGAATCTATCAGGCTGTCTAACAACCCTCCCACTACGACGAGGTATCACCTGTGTATCCTCTGTGACACGCGGTGCAGTGACATGTGGTATATCCTCTTGTACTGGTGGTACTAAAGAAGTGACTTTCCCTTTTAACTCCTCCAGAACAATTTTACCCTTTGGCTTGTGGCTCATCACATAGTCTTCCCCTAGAAATCTGGCGTTCATTTTAACGATCACCCTCTGATCTCTAGGACTATAAAACAAACCACCTTCGTTCCCCTAGGATAGCCAACAAACAAGCTCACTTCTGTACGAGGTTCCAACTTACCAGCATCAGCCTTCAGCATATGTGCTGGACTCCCCCATATCTGAAGATGTCTTAGACTAGGCTTCCGCCCAGTCCACAACTCTGTGGGAGTAGAAGGCACTGATTTTGATGGAACCAAGTTCAGAATGTACACCACCGTATATAGAGCATATCCCCAGAACGAATCTGGCAAGTCAAAATAACTCATTATCGATCTAACCATCTCCATAAGAGTCCTATTCCTTCGCTCCGCTACACCATTCTGCTGGGGTGTGCCAGGTGCAGACAATTGGGATTGAATCCCAGCCTCTGATAAGTAATTCCTAAACTCTCCCAAGAGGTGTTCACCACTACGATCAAATCGTAGTGTCATCTTGAATAATTGTCTATGAAAAAGATGAAATATTCAAAACTACCTCTTGCCTGGATAGACATAGGACCATACGAATCAGAATGAACCAATTCCAACACATCTTTGGATCTATACCCCTTGGCCTTGAAAGGCCTCTTGGTCATCTTACCCTCCAAGCAAGATTCGCAGGTTGGGAGATCTTTACCACTAATGAACCCAAAGGTCCATCAGCTATCAACCTTTGAATTCTGCTTAGGTTAATATGACCAGGCCTAAGATCACAAAGATATGTTTGGTTCATCTTCAAAGGTTCTTTTCTCTTATCGGAATTAGAAGATGAGTTATTAACTTCTATTTGCATTGTGGGATCTTGTGGTTCAAGTTATAAATTTCCTATCTATGTACCTGAAAAGATAATGTCCCTATTCCTTTTATAACAAATCTGTCATAAAAAGAAATAGATTATCCATCCATAAACAATTTAGAAACCGAAATCAATTCTTTCTAAATAAGGGTACATAAAGGAAATTCTTAAGAGCCAAAACCTTTATTTTTCTCAAAAGATAAATAAAACATCTCCCACTGCAATAGCCGCCATCTTCATGGCATTGCCCAAGTAAATGGTAATATCCCCTTTAGCTAGTCGTCGGGTTTCCTGGAACCCCTGCAAAGTATTGCAGACATGATTAGTGGCTCTCGTATCTACACACTAGGTGCCGGTAGATAACACCTCTAACCATGTTTCAATGACTAGACCAAAAGATATACTTTTGTTCTGCTTTGGATTGGGACAGTCCTCCTTCCAATGTCCATCCTGCTTGTAAGTGAAGTACTTGCCTTTCGACTTCTTCACTCCTCCCTGAGATCCTCCCACCACGTTTGCTCCACCTTGTTTCTCCTTCTTCTTGCCTTTCAGCTTAGAAGTAGAAACCTTTTTGAGCAACCATGGCTTGAGGACACTCTTTGAAGAGTGCATACTTGTACTCCTTAGCAGAAAAGACAATATCTAGAATCTTTTTGAATCAATATTATTTGGATACAGTAAGTTTATTTCCTTTAGTATCACAGTAAGTGGACTTAAAGTCAATTTGAAAATCCTAAGAATCACATAGATCATTACTTTAGATTTCAAATATTATTGATTCCTCAAAAAAATAAAATTTCGAAATCAACCAACACCTCAAAACATCAAGAATTTCGTATGCCACTCTGTGTGGACGTATACGAATTCTACATTTGTAAGAGGAGGTTTTACCCATTAATTTTATTATCTTGTCAACCTTACTTTTTGACAAATAAAATTAATAGTTGGTTCCTCTTTGTCCCTACAAATAAAAGCAGTGACTCCTATGGGGAGGATACTTTTATTTGCATCTAAGTGTGCACCATTACACGATACTAAGGGAATTATTTTGGATTATGTGTCTTACCTCTGTGGAAGTACACATGCTCCTAGATAATTTCCTATAACCATTATTTGACCTAGTGATCCACAAACAAACCCGTCCTCAGGGAGGAAGGCACTAAGAGCCGACACACAAGTTTGTTGCATCACACGTCAAATTGTAATGGAGGCCGTGGGAATTAATTAAAATGTCCCTCTCCCACTTAGTAAATTGAAAATGAGGAATTTTCAAGCCCACACAACATGCATATAAAACAAATCAGCAATAAATATGGAAAAAACAGAATTTTTCCAACTATTATGGGATTGTTCTCCAATATGCGTCCCGTCGTGTCGCCACCTCGTCCGCTCCTCCTACGCCATGTACGAGCCATCCGGAGATCCGATCCGAGAATAAAACCTATTTTATTTTACATCCATCGATCCTATACTCCACGAGGGAGTGTACATGAAATCTAGATCGAAAGTAAAATAAAATAAAGAGTGGCTAAACAATGCCGTATTTAATTACAAAAATTAAATACTAATCTAGCCTTGTCAACCCCGAGGATTCAAATAATATACAATCACACACACATGCAATCACATACACACATATATGGCCATAATAGTTGGATCTTATGCCTGCAACCAAAAAGTTAGCCTACGCACATCCTACTATTATCCGACATACACAATATATGATAAGTGCATGAAAAGTAACCAAATCCAGAACACAAAAAACCGGAAACCGTGGCTCTGATACCATTTGTTGGCAATGTGCTATTCCTCGGAGGCTCATCGGCTCCCATGTCCCTGGATTAAAAATTTTACTAATGAAAAGTAATCCGGATGGGATGAGTTTCCTAAGCACAACCAATTCGTCGTCGTGCTAACGACTCGAGCGATCGCTTGAACAAACTAGTTGTTCAAGCAACACAACTCTTCTAGTCGGTTAGCCGAGGAAGAGACGACGGACGGATCGCCGGTTTTTGTGTTTCTTATCGGGGTCCATGATTATACAAATACATACAAATGTAAACTAGTATAATCAACATATACTAACATAAAGAACATAAGCTAGCATATCAAATAAGAACATGCAAAGAACAATAATAAAAGTTGTGAAACTTTTATACCTCTTGATCTTCTATCGTATGTCCTAACCTCCTTGTAGACTTCGTGTGGGCGAAGATCCTCCACAAGTTGAAGCTTCCTAGATCTTCTTCAATCCAAAGAAAGAAGAACTCTCTTTCCCTTCTTGCTTGAGCCAACCACCAATCCATAAAAGGATTGATGCCGCCGGCCCCAAGAATAGAGAGAACATAATGGAAACAACCAAGGAACTGAACTAGGGACAAACCGTAGCTTCTTGTGCCGCCGGCCAAGATGGAGTAAAGAGGAGAAAGGGAATATGTTGGGTGCCGGCCATGGTGGAGGGAATAGAGGAAGGAGCCGGCCACAACCTAGGAAGAGGAAGAGCTCCTCTCCTATAGTTGCCGCCCAACTTTCTTGCAATCCCTAGCCGCCTAACCATAGGAGCCAAACCCTAATTAGGGTTTCCTCCTTTGGTCTTCTTGCCGCCCAACCAAGGTGGAAGGAGGAGATCTAAACCGGCCACCTTTCCTAGGAAGAAGAAGAACTCTTCCACAAGATGCTGCCTACGATTCCAAACCTTGGCCACCCAACCCTAAAGGAGCCAAACCCTAATTAGGGTTTCCTCCTTAGGGTTGCTTGCTGCCCAAGCCATCTAACTCCATCAACTATGTGTCGGCCATGGAAGAGGGGATAGAAGAATAGAATGTGGACCAACCAAGGTAGAAGGGTAGAAGGAAGGGACCGGCCATGCCTTAGGGAGAAGAAGAAACTCTTCTTCCACTTGTTGCCACCCCATGCCTTTCTCCCAAACCCTAGCCGCCCAAAAGATTCTAAACCAACTAGGGTTCCTAGCCTCCAAAGGAAGCAAACCCTAATCCCCTAAACCATCCATGATCAAAATTACCTTTGCCGCCCACCTTAAGCCTATATATATATAGAGTTAGGTTTAGGCCTTGGTTTAATCTCGACCATCGGTTCTAGGGTTTTAATCCCAACCGTCGGATCTAGAGATTTAATCTCAACCGTTGGATCTAGAGATTTAATCCTAACCATAGAATCTAGAGATTTAATCTCAACCGTCGGTTCTAGGGTTTTAATCCCAACCATCGGACCTAGAGATTTAATCTCAACCGTCGGTTCTAGGGATTTAATCCCAACCGTCGGATTTGATCTAGACTTTATGAGGTTTATATTAGGCTACGATAGGGACCATGAGAAGGAGTTGGGTCTTGGCCACCCGATGGATCCGAACCACACAAACTTGATCCATCAATGATGTTCCATTCCACTAGAGGATCATCATCGAACTACCTCACCAACCCCCATAAATTAATATGGGCTCCATATATTATTTGTACATCCATCTCGTCGTGTTTAAGATATCAAATGTCCGTCAATTAATTGATTATTGACCATCAATTAATTAACATCTAACTCCTCGAGTAGTACCACTCAACCTTATCATCATGTTGACTATGTCAACCTGCAGGGTTTACATGATGAACCTTATGAGCTCCTCAAGGGGACATCATCAACCTAATACATAGGACACGGTTTCCTCCTATAATCAATGGCACACCATATAAATAATATCATTTCCAAACTTATATATTGATTTAATCCATAGAAATCTCACCCTCTAGTAAACCAAAGAAAAAAATATTAAGTACATGTGCCCGTTATTATATCAGGATTAAGAGCATGTACAACATAATATGTGAGGTCCGATTCAATTATGTAGTTAGCAACAAATTGAATCACCTCTATTTCGGTCCTGCTCAATACACCTAAGTGTACTAGTGTAACTTTATGTTCAAGACAAAACAATACCATGCTACACTACAACCATGCCAATGGTTTGTCCAAAACCATCTTGGTTGTGAGCCTCTACTTATATTCTACAAGGAACTGATAACATGATCTTCTGTGCCACACCAAGCACCATGTTATCTACAATGTAAAATATTAGACAATTTTGCATAATCATAAAAATATGCAAATAATGATCATGTGATTCTTATTTCAAAATAAAGATATTCATACAAAAGAGCTATCCTTTCAGTATACATCCCAACACTTGGCCCCTCCTGCTACTTCCTCTTAGTTCATGTTTCCTTTATCTGCAGTATATGGACAACATAAACTATAAGCATATAGCTTAGTAAGATTCTTGACTACTCACAAAAGCCACAAACCTCATCAATAATTAGACAACATGAGCATACTAGCATAAACAACATAAGTAGGGCATAACAACACTACACATCAGCATACTAACGTAATGAAACCTAAACATGGCGTGAAATTTACAAAAGCACGCTAGGCATAATTAAATCTAAGCAGGGCATAAGTTAAACATAAGCATTCATACTATCATAAATCATAAACATGCATAAAGGACATAATCATAAGCATTCTTACACTTGAACATAAGCATTCATAATATCTTAAATCCTAAACATGCATAAAGGACATAATCATAAGCAATCTTACACTTGAACATAAGCATTCATAATATCTTAAATCCTAAACATGCATAAAGGACATAATAATAAACATTCATAATATCTTAAATCATTTCTTTTCAAAACATATACATATAGGTACTTCAACATAATCATAACTTGCATGGGGGGCCCCAGGTTAAGTACCACATAATGTGCGTTCCCTAATAGGCTAGGGTAGCGAGCCACCAGACCTACTAGAGCAAGACCTCTTACGTCTTACCAGGGCAAGACCTCTTACATCTTCTTATGTCCCTTTGGATTTGATTAACGACCACCTGACGGGTCGGGTACTTAACCTCTTACAAAGTAAAATACTTAATTCCTTTTTTTCTTGTCATATCATAAAGAATGCTCTTAATCCCCCAAATAAAAGGGGAGCATCTCTGTCTTATCTTATCATAAGGAGAGCTCTTAATCCCTACTTGAAAGGGAAGCATCTCCATCTTATCTTATCATAAGGAGAGCGCTTAATCCCTACTTGAAAGGGAAGCATCTCCATCTTATCTTATCATAAGGAGAGCTCTTAATCCCTACTTGAAAGGGAAGCATCTCTTAGACATGTCATAACATATATGCATTCATAACGTAAGAGTACCCTAAAGGGGTCCTAAAGCGTAATCATGTTCATCACATCAGCATATTTCAGGGCATATTAAAATCATAATCATGTTCATCACATAAGGATATTTCATGGCATATTAAAATCATAATCATGTTCATCACATAAGCATATTTCATGGCATATAAAAATCATAATCATGTTCATCACATAAGCATATTTCATAGCATATAAAAATCATAATCATGTTCATCACATAAGCATATTTCATGCCATATAAAAATCATAATCATGTTCATCACATAAGCATATTTCATGGCATATTAAAATCATAATCATGTTCATCACATAAGCATATTTCATGGCATATTAAAATCATAATCATGTTCATCACATAAGCATATTTCATGGCATATAAAAATCATAATCATGTTCATCACATAAGCATATTTCATGGTATATAAAAATCATAATCATGTTCATCACATAAGCATACCACATGTCCTGATTTCCTAAGGGGTGTTTTCATGCAACCCTAGCCCTACAACCATTGTTGGCCGAAACTTGTAGGGTGCCAATTTCTTTATTATTATTTTTTTTTACACAAACTCCTTCACGAAGGCATACAACATGATATAACTTCACAAGGGGTGTTTTCATGAAACCCTAACCCTAAACCCAAGGTTGGCCGAAACTTGTAGGGTACCAATTTCTTTATTTTTTTGTTACATAAACTCCTACATGAAGGCATACAACATGATATAACTTCACAAGGGGTGTTTTCATGAAACCCTAACCCTAAACCCAAGGTTGGCCGAAACTTGTAGGGGCTATAAACTTGGATTTTTGTCACCTAAAAATTCTTACATGAAGCATACAACTTGTAAAAGATCCTTAGCATCACTTTCAAGAAACCCTAGCCCCAAAGACATGGTTGGCCAAAACTTGTAGGGGCTATAAACTTGGATTTTTGTCACCTAAAAATTCCTACATGAAGCATACAACTTGTAAATGATCCTTAGCATCACTTTCATGAAACCCTAGCCCCAAAGACATGGTTGGCCAAAACTTGTAGGGGCTATAAACTTGGATTTTTGTCACCTAAAAATTCCTACATGAGGCATACAACTTGTAAAAGATCCTTAGCATCACTTTCATGAAACCCTAGCCCCAAAGACATGGTTGGCCGAAACTTGTAGGGGCTGTAAACTTGGATTTTTGTCACCTAAAAATTCCTACATGAAGCATACAACTTGTAAAAGATCCTTAGCAACACTTTCATGAAACCCTAGCCCCAAAGACATGGTTGGCCGAAACATGTAGGGCACAAAACTTCATATTTCTTTCATGTAACATGTCCTACAAAACTAATATACTTCAGGTGAGGAAATCTTACATCCTTCGCTTTGCTTTGAGTGGGAAGATGACCTAAGGAAACAAAAAACCTAGCCTTCTCCTTGCTTGAATGGGGTTCGGCCAAAGGGTGAAAATGGAGAGGGGGAGTAAGGGATTTCGGTGAGGAAGAAGAAGAGAAGAGGAGAAATGAAGTTTGGATACTCATGCCCCCTCATTCCCCCTATTTATTCATTTGAAGTGCCCCTTGATCTCCCTTACACTTAACCATAATTTCCCCTACTCCTCTAATGATATAATCCTATTGGGCTTCTGGTTAGTGGGTGCATCTATAGGGCTTGGCTATCTCTAGAGGTTTGGGGTTCAATTCCTAGGCCTTGCACCCCTTTTTGGCTTATTTTCTTTTATTTTTGAAAAAAAGCCCACATAAAGCCCATTATCGTCAAGCCAAAAATTCTCGTAAAATGGTTAGAAATTTTACGGGCGTTACACAAATCTCTAGATCCAAAGGTGGATATTAAATCTTTAGATCTGACGGTAGAGATTAAATCTCTAGATCCGACGGTTGAGATTAAATATCTAGATCTGATAGTTGAGATTAAATCCCTAGATCTGACAGTGGAGTTTAAAGGAGGCTTAAGCCTAACTCTATAAATATGGCTTAAGGGGTGGGCGACAAGAGGAATTCAAGGGAGATTACAGTTTTGGCTTTGGGCGGCTAGGGTTTGGAGTTGTCTTGGGCGGCAAGACCTTCTAGGGTTTAGGCGGTGCCCATCATCCTCCTTCCAAGATTTGACAGGCGCTCAACCTCTTCTTCCTCATCTCCTTGGCCGGTGGAAACAAGGTTTAGGGTTGTTCCTTGGAGCTCTTTGCCGGCGCCCACTCTCTATTCCTTTCCTTAGCCGACGGCTATAACTAGGTCTCTTGACTTGGTGGCTAGTCCTAGATAGGGAAGAGTTTTGTTTTATGATCTTCCTTTGTTCAGAGTGAACAAGGAAAGGAAGATTGGTAATCTAGGAGGCTTCGACTTTTGAAAGATCGTCTCCCACACGACGTCCAAAAGGAGGAAGGGCATACAATAGAAGATCAAGAGGTATAATGCTTGTTTTGCTTTCCTTTTGTTTTTTTTTGTATGTTGAATATTTTGTTATGTGACTAATTTACTTGGACCCCGAATACAAACACAAAAACTGGCGATCCGTACATCGTCTATTCCATGGTTATTCGTAGAATAGAGGTTGGTGGCTTGAACAACAAGTTTGTTCAAGTAACTACTCTAATCGAATAGCACGATGATGAAATGGTAGTTTGGGTAATCCCTCTTTGTCAAGGATAAATTTTTTTATACGGGGATGTTGAAGGGTTCGCCATGAACAAGCGACCGAGTTAAAGTGGGAAGTAAAGTTTCCTACCTTCAAGTTGTATCAGAGCCACAGTTTCTGGTTTTGTGTGTTTAAGATTCGGTTTCTTTTATGCACTTTTCATATATTATATGTGTCAGATAATAGTAGGATGTGCGTAGGTTAGCTTTTTGGTGGCAGGCATAGGATCCAACTATTATGGTCATATTTTGTATGTGATTGTATGTGTGTAATTGTATATTTTTTAAATCCTCGAGGTTGAGGTTAATATTTAATTTTGTAATTAAGTACGACATTGTTTAGCCACTCATTTTATTTTAGTTTACTTTCGATCTAGATTTCATGTACACTCCTTCATGGAGTATAGGATCGATGGATGTAAATTAAAATAGTTTTTCTCGGCTCGGATCTCCGGATGGCTTGTACATGACATAGGGAGGAGCGGACGGGATGGTGATACTACAGGAGGCATATTGGAGACAAAAGCCATAATAGTTGGAAAATATTTGTTTTTCATACTTATTGCTTATTGTTTGATATGCATGTCGTAGGCTAGAAAATTCCTCAATTTTAAATTACTAAGAGGGAGAGGGATATTTTTATAAATTTCCACGGCCTCCATTACGATTTGACATGTGATGCAAACAAACTTGCGCATCGGCTCTGAGTGGTTTCCTCCCCATCGGATGAGTTTGTTTGCATATCACAAGGTCGAATATGGTTATATGAAATTATTAAGGAGCGTGTGTACTTCCCCATCGGAAGGCACATAACCCTAGATAATTGCCTTGGTACCGAGTAATGGTGAACACTTAAATGCAAATAAGAGTATCCTCCCCATCGGAGTCACTGCTTTTATTTGTAGGGCCAAAGAGGAACCAACTATTAATTTAATTTGTCAAAAAGTTAGGTTGACAAGATAGTAAAATTAATGGGTAAAACCTCCTCTTACAAATGTAGAGTTCGTATACGTCCACACTATCATGGCATATGATATTCTCGGTGTTTTGAGGAGTTGGTTGATTTTAAAATTTTATTGTTTGAGGAATCAATAATATTTTGAAATCTAATGTTTTGATCTATGTGATTCTTAGGTTTTTCAAAATGACTTTCAACCCGCTTGCTATGATACTGAAAGAAAATAAACTTACTGGACCCAAGTATGTTGATTGGAAGAGGAATCTTGACATTGTCTTGACTGCTGAGGAATACAAATATGTACTCCTCGAAGAGTGCCCTCCTAAGCCTGTAGATGATTCTGGGGAAAAGGAGAAGGAGAGTTATAAGAAGTGGATTAAGGCTGATGAGATGACGCGATGTTACATCTTGGCATCTATGTCAAATGTACTGCAACATCAGCATCAAGTCATGCCCACTGCTTATGTAATGATGCTCAATCTCAAAGAGATATTTGGACACCAGAATCGGGTTGCTAGGCAGGAAGCCATGAGGAACTTAATGATGACCACCATGATCGAAGGAACACCTGTGAGGAATCATGTTCTCAAGATGATGGCTCATTTGAATGAGCTAGAAGTCCTCGGAGTTGAGATCGATGGGGAAACCCAGGTCGATATCATTCTCCAGTCTCTACCTAGGAGTTTTGAGCAGTTATTCTTGAACTACAACATAAACAAGAGGTTGTATTCGTTGGCGGAGCTTCTGATAGAACTCCAGGCGGCAGAGGCGCTATTTCATCAGAGTGCTCAGGTGCAGGCCATGGTTGCCTAAAAGGTTTCTACTTCTAAGCCGAAAGGCAAGAAGAAGAAGAAACAAGTTGGGGCAAAGGTTGCAGGAGGAACTCAGGGAGGAGTGAAGAAGCCGAAAGGCAAGTGCTTAACTTGCAAGCATACTAGACACTGGAAGAAGGACTGCCCCAACCGGAAGCAGAACAAAGGTATATCTTTTGGTTTATTCGTTGAAACATATTTAGCGGTGTTATCTACCGGCACATGATGTGTAGATATGGGAGCCACTGATCATGTTTGCAATACTTTGCAAGGGTTCCAGGAAACCAGATGACTGGCTGAAGGGGAGATTACCGTATACTTGGGCGATGCCACAAAGGTGGCGGCTGTTGCAGTCGGAGATGTTTTTTTTTCTTTTGAGAGGAATAAAGTTTTGGTTCTTAAAAATTACCTTTATGTACCTTTATTTAGAAAGAATTTGATTTCGGTTTCTAAATTGATTATGGATGCATATTCTGTTTCTTTTAATGACAGAGTTGTTATAAAAAGGAATAGGGAAATTATCTGTTCTAGTGCATTGATAGGAAATTTGTATACACTCGAACCAAAAGCTCCCACGATGCAAATAGAAGTGAATAGATCATCTTCTAATTCCAATAAGAGAAAAGAACCTTCGAAGATGAACCAAACATATCATTGGCATCTAAGGCTTGGTCATATTAACCTAAGCAGAATTCAAAGGTTGGTAGCTGCTGGACCTCTGAGTTCATTAGTGGTGGAAGACTTCCCAACCTACAAGTCTTGCTTGGAAGGTAAAATGACCAAGAGGCCTTTTAAGGTCAAGGGGTATAGAGCCAAAGATGTGTTGGAATTGGTTGATTCTGATTTGTGTGGTCCTATGTCTATCCAGGCAAGAGGTGGCTTTGAATATTTTGTCTCTTTTATACATTATTATTCAAGGTATGGATACATTTACTTGATGCACTACATGTCTGAATGCTTTGCCAAGTTCAAAGAATTCAAGGTTGATGTAAAGAAACGTCAAGGTAAAAGTATCAAGACACTACGATCTGATCGAGGTGGTGACTATCTCTGGGGAGAGTTTAGGAATTACTTATCAGAGGTTGGGATTCAATCCCAATTGTCTACACCTGACAAACCCCAGCATAATGGTGTAGTAGAGCGAAGGAATAGGACTCTTATGGAGATGGTTAGATCGATGATGAGTTATTCAAGGTTGTCAGATTTGTTCTAGGGATATGCTCTAGATATGACAGTGTATATTCTGAACTTGGTTCCATCTAAATCAGTGCCTTCTACTCCCACAGAATTGTGGACTGGGCGAAAGCCTAGTCTGAGACATATTTGGATTTGGGGGAGTCCATCACATGTGTTGAAGGCAGATGCTGGTAAGTTGGAACCTCGTACAAAAGAGCACATGTTCGTTGGCTATCCTAGAGGAACAAAAGGTGGTTTGTTTTATAGTCCTAGAGATCAGAGGGTGATCGTCAACACGAACGCTAGATTTCTAGAGGAAGACTATGTGATGAATAATAAGCCCATGAGTAAGATTGTTCTAGAGGAATTGAAAGGGGAAGTCACTACATCAGTACCACCGGTACAAGAGGATATATGACAAGTCACTGCACCGCGTGTCACAGAGGATACACAGGTGATACCTTGTCGTAGTTGGAGGGTTGTGAGACAGCCTTATAGATTCATGTTCTTTGGAAAATCTTCTGATTTGATCCTTGGCGAACATGAACCTGATCCCTGGACATATGATGAGGCAATCCAAGATAAATATGCGGTATCTTGGCAAAGTGCAATTAATGTTGAGATTGAATCTATGAATTCAAATCTGGTCTAGGAGCTAGTAGAACCACCCAATGGTATAAAAACCATTGGATGCAAGTGGATCTACAAAAGAAAGAGAGGAATAGATGGAAAGGTTGAGACCTTCAAAGCAAGGCTTGTTGCTAAGGGGTATACTCAGAAAGAGGGCATCGATTATGAGGAGACTTTTTGCCGGTAGCCATGCTTAAGTCTATCCGGATTCTCTTATGTATTGCTGCTCATATGGATTATGAGGTGTGGCAGATGGATGTCAAGAAAACTTTCCTTAATGGAAGTCTTGAGGAAAACATCTATATGAAGCAACCAGTGGGATTCATTGCAAAGGGCAAAGAGCATCTTGTGTGTAGGCTTAATCGGTCCATTTATGGATTGAAGCAAGCTTCGAGATCTTGGAACATCCACTTTGATGAGGTAATCCAGTCTTATGGATTTATTCAAAGTCCAGATGAGTCTTGTGTATACAAGAGATGTGACGGAAAAGTAGTGGTATTTATTGTACTATACGTAGATGACATTTTGTTAATTGGCAACAACGTCAAGGTGTTATCGGACGTAAGGGTATGGGTGTCCAAACAGTTTGATATGAAGGACTTGGGAGAAGTGAGACACATCCTTGGTATCAAGGTTAAAAGTGTAGGGATGTATACTGAAAAGTCTATCTTTTGTATGAACATCTTTATTTTGAAATAAGAATCACATGATAATTGTTTGCATATTTTTATGGTTATGCAATATTGTCTAATACTTTACATTGTAGATAACATGGTGTGTGGTGTCACACGGGAGATCATGTTATCAGCTCCTTGAAAAGTATAAGTAAAGGCTCACAACCGAGATGGCTTTGGACAAACCATTGGAATGGTTGTAGTGTGATTTGGTATTGGTTTGTCTTGACCATAGAATCACACTAGTGAACTTTGTGTGTATTGAGCAGGACCGACTTAGAGGTGATTCGATTTATTACTGACTACATAATCGAATCGGACCTCAGATATTATTTAGTACATGCTCTTAATCCTAATATAATAACAGGCACATATACTTAGTATTCATCTCTTTGATTTACCAATGGGCGAGATTTATAGATTAAATCGATAGGCTCGGTAAGTTGAGAGATGATATTATTTATATAGTGTGACGTTGATTATAGGAGGAAACCGTGTCCTATATATTAGGATGATGATGTCCCCTTGAGGAGCTCATAAGGTTCATCATGTAAACCCTGCAGGTGGACTTGGTCCGGCATGATGAAAAGGTTGAGTGGTACTACTCATGGAGTTAGATGTTGATTAATTAATGGTCAGTAAATAAATTAATCGACGGGCATTCGAGATCTTAAACACGGGGAGACAATGTACAAATAATATATGGAGCCCATATTATCATATGGGGGTGGGTGAGGTAGATCGATGATGATCCTTTAGTGGATTGGATCATTATTAGTTGATCGGACTTTATGTGGGCTTGATCCATGGGTGGCCAATATCCAACTCCTCCTCATGGTCCTAATGTAGCCTATTAACACCTCATGAAGCTTAGATCCAATATATAGAAACAAAACTCTAATATCCATAGGTAGAGATTAAATCTCTAAGATCCGACGGTTGAGATTAAATCTCTTGATCCGACGGTTGAGATTAAATCCCTAAAACCAAAGGAGGAGATTAATTCATGACTTATCCCTAACTCTATAAAAGGAGGGCATGGGGTTGGCGTGGAGAACACATCAAGAGAACTAGGGTTTTTGGAGTTGGCGGCAAGGGCTTAGGAATTAGGGTTTTGCCTTGGGCGGCACCAAATAACGAAGGTAATTCCTTTTCTTCTTCTTCCTTCATGGTGGCCGGCGTCCAGCTTGGTTTTCCAGCCCTCTTCTAGCCTTTGGCTGGCGGCCAAGCCTCTCTTCTCCTTCTCCTTAGGTGGTGGAAACAAGATATAGGGCTTCCCTCGGTGTCTTGGTTGTTTACCATCATCTTCTCCTCCTCCTAGTTGGCCGGCGGCAAGGAATTGTTTTGTTCCTTGTTGGTTGGTTTTAGGGAGGAGAAGAACCTTGTTTCTATTCTTCCTTTTGCTTTGGAAGAGCAAGGAAGGAAGATTTGTGATCTAGGTGCTTCGACTTTTGGTAGATCGTCGCCCACATGACATCCAAAAGGAGGAAGGTGATACATTAGAAGATCGAGAGTTATACCTATTCTTCTTTCTCTTTTTGTTACTTGCTTGTTTTTGTTTTTCAACTATGTGCATGATATAAATCTGTATATGGAAAAATAATACTTGGTTCCTGAACATAAACACAAAAACCGGTGATCCAGACATCGTCTATTCCGCGGCTACTCGTAGAATAGAGGATGGTCGCTTGAACAACTAGTTTGTTCAAGTGACCTCTCTAAACGAATAGCACGACGATGACATGGTTGTTTGGGCAATCCTTTTTGTCTAGGATTAAATTTTTTAATCCGGGGACATCGAGGGGATCACCATGAACAAACGATCAAGGTGAAGTGGGAAGCGAAGTTTCCCCTCACGGACTCGATAAGTAAAACCCTACAATTGATATCAGAGTCAAGGTTTCCGATTTTGTGTGTTTATGATTCGGTTAATTTTTATGCACTTTTTCATATATTATATGTGCCGGATAATAGTAGGATATGCGTAGTTTAACTCTTTGGTTGCAGGCATAAGATCTGACTATAATGGCCATATGTGTGTATGTGATTGTATGTGTGTAAAAATTTATTTTGTGAATCCTCGGGGTTGACGAGGCTAGTATTTAGTTTTTGTAAATTAAATACGGCATTATTTAGACACTCTTTATTTTATTTTACTTTTGATCTAGATTTCATGTACACTCCCTCGTGGAGTATAGGATTGATAGATGTAAATTAAAATAGGTTTTAGTCTCGGCTCGGATCTCCGGATGGCTCGTACATGGCGTAGGAGGAGCGGATGAGATGGCGATGCGACAGGAGTCATTTTGAAGACAAAAACCATAATAGTTGGATAATAATTTATTTTTCATATTTATTGCTTTTTGTTTGATATGCATGTCGTAGGCTAGGAAAATTCCTCAATTTTAAATTACTAAGTGGGAGAGGGAATTTTTAAAATTCCCACGGCCTCCATTAGATTTGACAAGTGATGCAAACAAACTTGCGCGTCGGCTCTGAGTGCCTTCCTCCATATCGGATGGGTTTGTTTGCGGATCACAAGGTCAAATATGGTTATAGGGAATTATCAAGGCGCGTGTGTACTCCCCATCGGAGTCTATCTTTTCTACTGAAAAGTCTATCTTTTGTATGAACATCTTTATTTTGAAATGAGAATCACATGATCATTGTTTGCATATTTTTATGGTTATGCAATATTGTATAATACTTTACATTGTAGATAACATGGTGTGTGATGTCACACGAGAGATCATGTTATCGGCTCCTTGAAAAGTATAAGTAAAGGCTCACAACCGAGATGACTTTGGACAAACCATCGGAATGGTTGTAGTGTGATTTGGTATTGGTTTGTCTTGACCATAGAATCACACTAGTGCACTTTGTGTGTATTGAGCAAGACCGACTTAGAGGTGATTCGATTTGTGTGTACATGCTCTTAATTCCAATATAATAACGGGCACATATACTTAGTATTCATCTCTTTGATTTACCAATGGGCGAGATTTACAGATTAAATCGATAGGCTCGGTAAGTTGGGAGATGATATTATTTATATGGTGTGCCGTTGATTATAGGCGGAAACCGTGTCCTATATATTAGGATGATGATGTCCCCTTGAGGAGCTCATAAGGTTCATCATGTAAACCCTGCAGGTGGACTTGGTCCGGCATGATGAAAAGGTTGAGTGGTACTACTCATGGAGTTAGATGTTGATTAATTAATGGTCAGTAAATTAATTAATCGACGGACATTCGAGATCTTAAACGCATGGAGAAAATGTACAAATAATATATGGAGCCCATATTATCATATCGGGGTTGGTGAGGTAGATCGGTGATGATCCTTTAGTGGATTGGATCATCATTAGTGGATCGGACTTTATGTGGGCTTGATCCATTGGGTGGCCAAGATCCAACTCCTCCTCATGGTCCCTAATGTAGCCTATTAACACCTCATGAAGATTAGATCCAATGGATAGAAACAAAACTCTATTATCCATAGGTAGAGATTAAATCTCTAAGATCCGACAGTTGAGATTAAATCTCTAGATCTGACGGTTGAGATTAAATCCCTAGAACCAATGGAGGAGATTAATTCATGACTTATCCCTAACTCTATAAAAGGAGAGCATGGGGTTGGCATGGAGAACACATCAAGGGAGCTAGGGTTTTTGGAGTTGGCGGCAAGGGCTTTGGAATTAGGGTTTGGGCTTGGGCGGCACCAAATAAGGAAGGTAATTCCTTTTCTTCTTCTTCCTTCAAGGTGGCCGGCATCCAGATTGGTTTTCCAGCCCTCTTCCAGCCTTTGGCCGATGGCCAAGCCTCTCTTCTCCTTCTCCTTAGGTGGTGGAAACAAGATATAGGGCTTCCCTTGGTGTCTTGGTTGTTTTCCATCATCTTCTCCTCCTAAGTGCAAGGAATTGTTTTGTTCCTTGTTGGTTGGTTTTAGGGAGGAGAAGAACCTTGTTTCTATTCTTCCTTATTCTTTGGAAGAGCAAGGAAGGAAGATTTTCGATCTAGGTGCTTCGACTTTTGGTCGATCGTCGCCAACACGACGTCCAAAAGGAGGAAGGTCATACATTAGAAGATCGAGAGGTATACCTATTCTTCTTTCTCTTTTTGTTACTTGCTTGTTTTTGTTTTTCAACTATGAGCATGATATAAATCTATATATGGCTAAATAATACTTGTATCCCAAACATAAACACAAAAACCGGCGACTCGGACATAGTCTATTCCGCGGCTACTCGTAGAATAGAGGATGGTCGCTTGAACAACTAATTTGTTCAAGTGACCTCTCTAAACGAATAGTACGACGATGACTTGGTTGTTTGGGCAATCCTTTTTGTCTAGGATTAAATTTTTTAATCTGGGGACATCGAGGGAATCGCCATGAACAAACGACCAAGGTGAAGTGGGAAGCGAAGTTTCCCCTCACGGACTCGATAAGTAAAACCCTACAATAAGGGATCGCAGGAAAAGGATGTTGTGCTTATCTCAAGCTTCAAACATAGACACCATTATGGATCATTTTAGCATGCAAAACTCCAAGAATGGTTTTCTACCTTTCAGGCATGGAGTTCCTTTATCTAAGGAGATGTGTCCTAAAACATCTAAGGAGATAGAGGAGATGAAGGTGATTCCTTATGCTTTGGCAATAGGAAGCCTCATGTATGCGATGCTATGTACGAGACCGGATATCTACTTTGCCGTGGGTATGGTTAGTAGATATCAGAGTAATCTAGGAGAGGGATATTGGACTGCAGTAAAGCATATATTGAAGTACCTGAGAAGGACTAGAGATTATATGCTAGTTTACCAGGCAGACCAATTACTCCTTGTGGGTTACACAGATTCCGACTTCTAATCAGATAGGGATAACAGTAAGTATACCTCAGGTTTTGTGTTTACTTTAGGTGTTGAGCCATTGTATGGAGGAGTATCAAGCAGAAATGTGTGGCAGACTCCACCATGGAAGCTGAGTATGTGGAAGCCTCTGAGGCAGCCAAAGAAGTTGTATGGCTCAGGAACTTCTTGATGGACTTGGATGTGATTCCTGGTTTGCCCAGAACTATCACAATTTATTGTGATAATAGTGGTGCAGTTGCAAACTCGAAGGAACCATGAGCCCATAAGGCAAGTAAACACATAGACCGCAAGTACCACCTGATACGAGAAATCGTAAAGAGAGGAGAAGTTGTTGTGGCCAAGATTGCATCAGAGGATAACCTGGCAGATCCTTTCACTAAGGCCCTTCCAGCGAGACTTTTGATAGGCATGTGGAGGGAATGGGAATCAGATGTATGGCAGTTTGGGGACAACATAGTCTTTTAGTATAAGTGGGAGATTGTTGGGATGTATAGTTAAAAATCTATCTTTTATATGAACATCTTTATTTTGAAATAAGAATCACACGATCATTGTGTGCATATTTATGGTTATGCATTTTGTCTAATACATTACATTGTAGATAACATGGTGTGTAGTGTCACACGGGAGATCATGTTATCTGTTCCTTGTAAAGTATAAGTCAAGGCCAACAACCGAGATGGTTATGGACAAACCATTGGTATGTTTGTAGTGTAATTTTGTATTGGTTTGTCTTTACCATAGAATTACACTAGTACACTTTGTGTGTATTGAGCATGCCCGACATAGAGGTGATTCGATTTATTGCTGACTACATAATCAAATCGGACCTCAGATATTATGTTCTACATGCTCTTAATCCCGATATAATAATGGGTACATATACTTAGTTTTCATTTCTTTGATTTACCAATGGGTGAGATTTATAGAGTAAATCGATAGGCTCAATAAGTTGGAAAATTGTATTATTTATATGGTGTGTCATTGATTATTGGAGGAAACCGTGTCCTATATATCAGGATGATGATGTACCCTTGAGGAGCCCATAAGGTTCATCATGTAAACCCTGCAGGTGGACTTGGTCCGGCACGATGATAAGGTTGAGTGGTACTACTCATGGAGTTAGAAGTTGATTAATTAATTGTCAGTAAATTAATTAATCGACAGACATTCGAGATCTTAAATACGGGGAGATATATGTACAAATAATATATGAAGCCCATATTAACTTATGGGGGTTGGTGAGGTAGATCAATGATAATCCTCTAGTGGAATGAATTATCATTAATGGATCAGACTTTATGTGGGCTTGATCCATTGGGTGGCCAAGATTCAACTCCTCCTCATGGTCCCTATTGTAGCCTATTAAAACCTCATGCAACCTAGATCCGATGGTTGAAAATGAAACTCTAGATCCGACAGTGAAGTTTAAATCTCTAGATCCAAAGGTGGAGATTAAATCTTTAGATCTGACGGTGGAGATTAAATCTCTAGATCCGACGGTTGAGATTAAATCTCTAGATCCGACGGTTGAGATTAAATCCTTAGATATGACAGTGGAGATTAAAGGAGGCTTAAGCCTAACTCTATAAATATGGCTTAAGGGGTGGGCGGTAAGAGGAATTCAAGGGAGATTAGGGTTTTGGCTTTGGGTGGCTAGGGTTTGGAGTTGTCTTGGGCGGCAAGACCTTCTAGGGTTTAGGCGGTGCCCATCATCCTCCTTCCAAGCTTTGGCCGGTGCTCAAGCTCTTCTTCCTCATCTCCTTGGCCAGTGGAAACAAGGTTTAGGGTTGTTCTTGGAGCTCTTGGCCGGCGCCCACTCTCTATTCCTTTCCTTGGCCGGCGGCTATAACTAGGTGTCTTGACTTGGTGGCCGGTCCTAGATAGGGAAGAGTTTTGTTTTATGATCTTTCTTTGTTCGGAGTGAACAAGGAAAATAAGATTGGTGATCTAGGAGGCTTCGACTTTTGGAAGATCGTCGCCCACACGACGTCCAAAAGGAGGAAGGACATACAATAGAAGATCGAGAGGTATAATGGTTGTTTTGCTTTCCTTTTGTTTTTTTTTGTATGTTGAATATTTTGTTATGTGGCTAATTTACTTGGACCCCAAATACAAACACAAAAATCGGCGATCCGTACATCGTCTATTCCGCGGCTATTCGTAGAATAGAGGTTGGTGGCTTGAACAATAAGTTTGATCAAGTGACTACTCTAATCGAATAGCACAACGATGAAATAGTAGTTTGGGTAATCCCTCTTTGTCAAAGATAAATTTTTTTATTCGGGGATGTCGAAGGGATCGCCTTGAACAAGCGACCGAGTTGACGTGGGAAGCAAAGTTTCCTACCTTTAATGATGTCGGAGTGCCCGTCAGAGCAATCGATATGTTTCTATTGCAAACTACAAGGACATATGAGTAAGGAGTGCCCTTTGAAAGGCAACTTGGAATCCACAGACACATCAACTCAAAAGGGTCAGGTCGAGCAACATCGGCAGCAAAGAGAATCCCAGATATCACAAGCATCACATCAACCGTGAGCTGTATCCCCACAAGTGCAATTGTACCACATGCAGTGTCACGCCCCAAGAGCATGCCGAGCCAAAAATCAAACGGACAACATCTCTCCTGTACGTGGCAACATTTCAGGATAATACAAGGCTCATAGGCCCACAATAACAACATAACATATAAAGTAAATACAACAACTACTCAAAGCACAGCGGAAACATAATACAACAAGCTACACACATGCATACCGGTATGACTAACACATCACAACAACACGAAACCTCGACAAAATCCGAATCTACAACATAGTACATCAGGAAAACTCCAAATACATAACACCATATACGGAAAGCCCAAAACAAACACGGGAGCCTCAGAGGTGAGATGAGATGTCAGCCAGCAGTGCTCCAAGCCATCACGAAGTCTTCTACCTGTTACCTGGGCGACAAAAAAACCCAGGGTCCATGGTGGTGGTGAGTAAAACTCAGGAGGTAATAGAAAACATGTATATATGTAATATCACATGTATTTCAACAACATAATCTAGAGGTATAATAGGTATATCAGTATAGTATATAAATACAAATATATACCGTCTAACCAAATGAACAACGTAAAATGCAGACATACCTGAAGTCTGCTATGCCACTCTGATCCAACCTGGAAATGTCACGGTGAGGAAAATTCGGCATGATCTGAAAATAAGGGAAAACGGAAGGAAAATTAATAGGTTTTTAATTAAACCTATTAATTCTTAGTAGATAGTCTAAACAGGCTTTACAAAAGCCTATCCGTTTATCCCCATGAAATGTTCCTAACACTTCCGTTTAAATCCAGAAAAATTTCTAAAAATTCCCAAAAGTTATATAAGATAATTTCTTAATTAATAAGGTTTTTTTTCGATATTTTACATGCAGTCCCTAGAGCACTCATCGACACCCTATTTCATGCAACACCCACTACTGTCCTCCCTTTACTATCCAGCGTACCCACCACAACAGTACTTACCATCTCCACCACAACCCTACTTGTTGCCTCCACCACAATCTCACCAGTTGACACAAACTCTCTACAGTCAACTACAACCAGAGTCAAATTCGATAATCATCCCTCCCAAAACACAGGCGGGACCTGAAACATGATGGGTGTAGGGCATGACTCAAGGGGTGGCGCAACAACCCAGTGGATTTGGTATATGAGGTATGGTTATAGTTTATTCTATTTTTGTTGATATATTGACAGTTCACATTTTTTTTATCTCGATAGTTCTTTGGAAGAATTAGTAGAATTCTGATACATCGACCTAATAGATTAGTCATAATGACAATACCAAGGAAGACTCTAATGTCTTTCTACAAAGTAAAGGAGTATTCCTTGGATTGAGACAAACATATCTTATCTTTAGATTAGTCTACCATCCACTTAGAGTAAAAGACTTGACAAATACACTGGATCTCACACTTGCTGAAGATGAGAAGACTAGTAACCAATCTACGATATGGATTAAAGTGGCACAACAAAATCGTTGTAGGTCCATAACCCACGGAGATAGTGTAAGAGATTGTTACACTCTGACAATTTTGGAATGATAGAATGAGCTAGAAGAGTGATGTAACACTTAAGGTTATCTAACTGTAGAAGTACATGACACCTTTTATATTTTGTTAATATGGAAGTATGTACTTAACTTATTTATGTTGTGAAGGATATAGTGAAGTTCCAGATTATATTCCAGCCGCGAAGAATGTTGAGAAGAAATAAGGGCATCTATAGATAGAAATTGGATGGCAACGAGATTCTGACAAAGAAACTACTCGGAGTAAAAGAATGACATATAGATAGGATACCTTTATTAGGGTATATCAAGAAGGAAATTTGGGGACCAAATTTTTATTAGTGGGGAGAATGTAATATATATATAACAATAATAATAATAGTGGCATTATATACATTTTGGTTATTTAATAGAAACTTTCAGGATAAAATTTTAAGACTTGGTTATTGAATTAATCAAGATTTGATTAATTCAATGAAAAATAGGTTATAAGTAAAGCATAGGTTAGATGCAATTTTTATTTTTTCCAATTATCTCATCCACCTAGCCTGTGTCGCTCGTCCACCACGGGCGCACCTCGTCCGACTTCCCATGCACATGCATCGATACCTACCTTCGGTCGTCGGTGCCAACGTCAACCGTCCTTTGGCCAACCTTCGCAACCGTGACCAGCCCGCACCGCAAAAACCCCCATCACGTCCTGCTCATTGTCGTGGTCATCGTTGCTGCCAGCTTTGAATGTGTCGATTAGCCATTACCGCCCTGACCTCCAGACAGTGCCGATCTCGTCAGGGTTGTGATTGAAGTTGTGGCACCTATTGTCAACCCATAGTCACCGCACTACGACTCGCACTGTTTCCAACCTAAAGCCGTCGGTGTGCACCCACAAGGTCTCCTGCATCGTCGTAACTAGCTTCCTGCACTACCAGAAACCTCACTGCCAACTCCTGCTCTGTTGGGAAAGAAATTTGACGATGGACAGTTGAAGTCATAAACAGGGGCAGGTTTTTTGTAAGCTGAGTTAATTTGGTTGACGTAAGATTTTATTTGACTTATATTGTTAAAATGTGAATCAATATGGATTTTAATTTATTAATTAGCTGATGATTAATTAATAAAATTTTGATCATCTGATTTAGTGGGATAGAAAAAAATAGATATCTTTAAGTTAATTAAGGTTGGGTGATTAATCTGTTAATTGAAATCAATTAAATTAGCTTAAGTTTGATTAAAAAGTTTGAGTTAAATTGATTTGTTGTTAGACTAATAAAATCTAGATTAATTAAACTATTCATTGGAATTAATTAGATTTTGATTAATCGGGTAATGTGATTAGAGTGGTGTTGTTAACCTATTAGTTAAGGTAACAGATATAATTAATTAGTTAATAAAAATGGAGTAATTAATCGGTTGAATGGATTAATTATATTAGAGTTGAAATTTGAAGCAAATCCTTGGATTGATAGATAGCTAGGACGTTCGACAATCAGAGGTGGGTGGATCTGTGAACTTTTTAAAATTTAGTGCATGGTTATATTAGTTATGTGATTTACTTATGTTATATAGCATATACCATTTACGTTATTGCTAGAATTGCTTTGATAGTATATTTGTTGAACCCTTGGATTCTAGGTTGCTTGCTCATCATTAGGATATAGTTATTTATTGATATTACTGTTATATGTGCCTATTTATTACTGAGATATAAATTGGTAGATATTGCTAGTAGATACTTACCTATTATTTGTTGGATTGGTATCATGATTTGACTAGTAAAATAGTATAATTAAGATGAGATTAATCGTTAGAGGATATATAACTTTTCTCCTATCTCGGCTACCAACTATTTCTCCCATTTATAGTTGAGACGGTCTGTAGTAGAGGATATATAACTTTTCTCCTTTCTAGGCTGCCAGTTATGACTCCCATTTGTGGTTGAGAGGGTCTGCATTAAAGGTTCCCTACTTTTGAACTATGATTGCTTTGTATACCTGTGGTCGATCTTGTCTCCCATTCATGGTTGAGAGAATCTACCGTAACGTTATACACTTGCACTATCAGTTCGGAGTTAGTGATAGTTGGATTCATGTATCGTCTGTAGCTAGATAGCTACCTTACATCTTGACTTCCCATGAGGCCCATTTTATGGGGATAAAGTCCTAGAACACCCCAACAAAATGGAATAGTAGAAAGAAAAAATAGAACCCTACAAGAAGCTGCTAAGTCAATGTTAAATGAATATAACTTACCTAGTTATTTATGAGTCGAAGCTATAAACATTGCATGTTATGCGGAAAATAGAGTAATAATTAATAAAATATATAATAAAACATCTTATGAAAATTTTAATAATAAAATACCTTCAATAAAATATCTAAAAGTATTTGGATGCAAAGTATTTATTTTAAATACATAAGACCATCTTGGAAAATTCTCTTCAAAAATCAATGAAGGAATATTTCTTGGATATTCAACCACTATTAGGGCCTATAAAATTTATAATAAGAAACCTCTAAAAATTGAAGAAACAACTAATGTAAAGTTTGATGAAGAAGAATTTACAAATAATCAAATAAACACATTAAAAGATAATCAAGATGGGGTAAATGAAAATATACATTATGAAGAATAACAAACCCAATGTGAAGAAAACTTAAAGACATCTAGAATTAATCCTAACCATCCTCTTGGACAAGTATTAGGAAATCCAACTCTAGGAGTTCAAACTAGATCAACCTTAAGAAACTTGAGTCAAATCGCATTAATATCAAAAATAGAATAAAAATCAAGAGATGAGTCCTTACCTGACTCTGAATGGATAATAACCATGCAAGAAGAACAAGCGCAATTCGATAGAAATGAAGTGTGGGACTTAGTACCTCCATCATCAAATAAATCAATAATAAACACTAAATGGGTATTTAGAATTAAATTAAACGATCAAGGAGAAATCATAAGGAATAAAACTCGATTAGTAGCTAAGGGGTTTAGTCAAGTAGATGGGTTAGACTAAGATGAAACTTATGCCTCAGTATCTAGGCTCGAGTCAATTATGATGTTGCTAGCTTATACGACACACAAAGGATTCAAGCTATACCAAATGAATGTCAAATCTACCTTTTTAAATAGAGTAATAAAAGAAGAGGTATATGTAAGTCAACTCTAAGGTTTTGAGAACTTAGAATACCCTAATCATGTATATAAAATAAAAAAAGGCCTTGTATCGATTAAAACAAGCTCCTAGAACCTGGTATGAGAGACCATCTTCATACTTAATCTCAAAAGGCTTCAGACAAGGTCAAATTTACTCAACCTTTTTCGTAAAAACCTTGAACCAAGACATTTTTATTGCTCAAATATATGTATATGATATTGTATTTGGATCAAAAATTTAAACTTCTTAAAATAATTTATAAACCTAATGGAACAAGAATTCGAAATGAGTCTAGTAGGTGAGCTAAAGTTTTTCTTAGGTTTACAAGTAAAACAAACAAGAGACAGTAACTATATATACCAAAACAAGTATGCAAGAGAATTAATTAAAAGATTTGGAATGGAAAATGCAAAAGACATAAAAACATGCATGGCAACAAATGTTATCTTAAATGAAGACAGAAGGAAAATTTGTAGATCTAAAGTACTAAAGGAGTGTCATAGGTAGATTACTATACCTAACTGCAAGTAGACCTGACATACTATTTACAGTAAGTATATGTGCTAGATATCAAACTTATTCTATAGAATCACATTTAACACATGTCAAAAGAATCCTAAGATATATTAAAGGAACAATTAATGTAGGAATGGGATTTGAGCAAAACATATAGGGTTTTAGGAGTAGATTTTGCTCACATCTTGTTATATTTTGTGTTAGTTTCGTGCATATGTTACTCTGTTTTTGAATGCATTTCCTATTTTCTAGTCTGAAGGTCTTCTTGTTGTCTTTTGAATGTAGGTTGGCTTTTTGGGCGGAAAAGATGCATTTTCGGAGCGAAAGAAGGACATTTCATGCTAGACACAGAGTGGGACACGGCCGTGTCCGATGGGTGAAGATCATCACACCAGAGCTGCACATGGCCTGGCCGTGTGGAAACACACGACCGTGTGGTGACCCGATGGAGTTACGCGACTAGGGTTTTTTTCCGATTTCGCAGCGGTCTGAGGCGATGTCTATATAAGGATGGCTCCGACCAAACCCTGGGGAGGAGGCATGACGACTAGGATGACACCCCGAAGCTCTAAAAATCTTTGGTAACTCGTAGGGGGGAGGAGGGCCGCCGTGTAGGGATGTATACTGAAAAGTCTATCTTTTCTATAAACATCTTTATTTTTGAAATAAGAATCACATGATCATTGTTTGCATATATTTATGCATATTGTCTAATACGTTACATTGTAGATAACATGGTGTGTGGTGTCACACGGGAGATCATGTTATCGGCTCCTTGTAAAGTATAAGTAAAGGCTTACAACCGAGATGACTTTGGACAAACCATCGGAATGGTTGTAGTGTGATTTGGTATTGGTTTGTCTTGACCATAGAATCACACTAGTGCACTTTGTGTGTATTGAGCAGGACCGACACAGAGGTGATTCGATTTATTGCTGACTACATAATCGAATCGGACCTCAGATATTATTTAGTACATGCTCTTAATCCCGATATAATAACGGGCACATATACTTGGTACTCATCTCTTTGATTCACCAATGGGCGAGATTTATAGATTAAATCGATAGACTCGGTAAGTTGGGAGATGATATTATTTATATGGTGTGTCGTTGATTATAGGAGGAAACCGTGTCCTATATATTAGGATGATGATGTCCCCTTGAGGAGCTCATAAGGTTCATCATGTAAACCCTGCAGGTGCACTTGGTCCGGCATGGTGAAAAGGTTGAGTGGTACTACTCAAGGAGTTAGATGTCGATTAATTAATGGTTAGTAACTTAATTAATCGACGGACATTCGAGATCTTAAACACGGGGAGAAAATGTACAAATAATATATGGAGCCCATATTGTCATATGGGGGTTGGTGAGGTAGATCAATGATGGACCTTTAGTGGATTGGATCATCATTAGTGGATCAGACTTTATGTGGGCTTGATCCATGGGTGGCCAAGACCCAACTCCTCCTCATTGTCCCTAATGTAGCCTATTAACACCTCATGAAGCTTAGATACAATGGATAGAAACAAAACACTAAGATCCATTGGTAGAGATCAAATCTCTAAGATCCGACGGTTGAGATTAAATCTCTAGATCCGACGGTTGAGATTAAATCCCTAGAACCAATGGAGGAGATTAATTCATGACTTATCCATAACTCTATAAAAGGAGGGCATGGGGAGTGGTCGTGGATTACATGATGAACAAAAGGAGAGCTAGGGTTTGGGCGGCAAGGAGCAATCCTATTTGAGATAGGATTGGGATTAGGGTTTTGAGGCTAGGGTGGCACCAAATAAGGAAGGTTCTTTCTCTCTTCTTCTTCCTCTTTGTGCCAACGTCCAGCAGCCTTTTCCATCTCTTTTCCAGCTTTGGCCGGCGCCCAAGGTCCCCTTCTTCTTCTCCATAGGTGGTGGAAACAAGATATAGGGTTTCCCTTGGTGTCTTGATAGTTTTCCACCATCTCCTTCTCCTTCTAGTTGGCCGGCGGCAAGAGCTTTGATAGCTCCTTGTTGGTTGAGTTTTGGAAGGAGAAAAACATTGTTTCTCTTCTTCCTCTTGCTTGGGAAAAGCAAGGAAGGAAGTTTTGCGATCTAGGAGCTTCGACTTTTGGTGGATCGTCGCCCACACGACGTCCAAAAGGAGGAGGGTCATACATTAGAAGACCAAGAGGTATAACTATTCTTCTATCTCTTTTATTCATTGCTTGTGTTTGTTTTTCAAAATATAAGCATGTTATATTTCTGTAAATAGGCTAAATAATACTTGGATCCCGAGTATAAACACAAAAACCGGCGATCCGGACATCGTCTATTCCGCGGCTACTCGTAGAATAGAGAATGGTCGCTTGAACAACTAGTTTGTTCAAGTGACCTCTCTAAACGAATAGCACGACGATGACTTGGTTGCTTTGGGAATCCCTTTTTTCTAGGATTAAATTTTTAATCCGGGGACATCGAAGGGATCACCATGGTCAAGCAACCGAGGCGAAGGGGAAGCGAAGTTTCCCCTCACGGACTCGACAAGGGAAATCCCTTCAATTGGTATCAGAGCTTCCGGGCAAAACCTTTCAATTGGTATCAGAGCCAAGGTTTCCGGTTTTGTGTGTTTAGGATTCGGTTAATTTTTATGCACTTTTTCATATATTAAATGTGTCAGAAAATAGTAGGATATGCATAGTTTAACTCTTTGGTTGCAGGCATAAGATTCGACTATTATGGCATGTGTGTGTATGTGATTGTATGTGTGTAAATGTTTATTTTGTTGAATCCTCGGGGTTGACGAGGCTAGTATTTAGTTTTTGTAAATTAAATATGGCATTGTTTTGCGGCTCTTTATTTTATTTTACTTTCGATCTAGATTTCATGTACACTCCCTCGTGGAGTATAGGATCGATGGATGTAAATTAAAATAGGATTTAGTCTCGGCTCGGATATCCGGATGGCTCGTACATGGCGTAGGAGGAGAGGACGAGATGGCGATGCGACAAGAGTCATATTGAAGGCAAAAGCCATAATAGTTGGAAAATAATTTATTTTTCATATTTATTGCCTTTTGTTTGATATGCATGTCGTAGGCTAGAAAATTCCTCATTTACAAATTACTAAGTGGGAGAGGGATATTTTTATAAATTCCCGCGGCCTCCATTACAATTTGACAAGTGATGCAAACAAACTTGCGCGTCGGCTCTGAGTGCCTTCCTCCCCATCGGATGGGTTTGTTTGCGGATCACTAGGTTAAATAATGTTTATAGAAAATTATTTAGGAGCGTGTGTACTTCCATATCGGTAAGGCACATAATCCGAGATAATTCCCTTAGTATCGTGTAATGGTGCACACTTAGATACAAATAAAAAGTATCCTCCCCATCGGAGTCACTGCTTTTATTTGTAGGGCCAAAGAGGAACCAACTATTAATTTTATTTGTCAAAAAGTAAGGTTGACAAGATAATAAAATTAATGGGTAAAACCTCCTCTTACAAATGTAGAATTCGTATACGTCCACACTATCATGGCATGCGATATTCTCGGTGTTTTGAGGTGTTGGTTGATTTCAAAATTTTATTGTTTGAGGAATCAATAATTTTTATTGAAATCTATAGTAATAATATGCATGTTGTGTGTGCTTGAAAATTCCTCACAGTCAATTTACTAAGTGGGAGAGGGACATTTTAATTAATTCCCGCGGCCTCCATTACAATTTGACGTGTGATGCAAGAAACTTGCGCGTCGGCTCTGAGTGCCTTCCTCCCCATCAGATGAGTTTGTTTGTGGATCACTAGGTCAAATAATGGTTATATGAAATTATTTAGGAGCATGTGTACTTCCACATCGGTAAGGCACATAATCCGAGATAATTCCCTTAGTATCGTGTAATGGTGAACACTTAGATGCAAATATAAGTATCCTCCCCATCGGAGTCACTGCTTTTATTTGTAGGGCCGAAGAGAAACCAACTATTAATTTTACTTGTCAAAAAGTTAGGTTGACAAGATAGTAAAAATAATGGGTAAAACCTCCTCTTACAAATGTAGAATTCGTATACGTCCACACGATCGTGGCATGCGATATTCTCGGTGTTTAGAGGTGTTGGTTGATTTCGAAATTTTATTGTTTGAGGAATCAATATTTTTTGAAATTTTTTTGGAAATCTGATAATGATATATGTGATTCTTAGGATTTTCAAAAATGACTTTCAGTCCACTTACTATGATACAAAGAAATAAACTTCTTGTACCCAAATAATGTTGATTGGAAAGAATCTAGATATTGTCTTATCTGCTAAGGGTACAAGTATGCACTCTTGAAGAGTGTCCTCAAGCCATGGTTGCTCAAGGTTTCTACTTCTAAGCCGAAGGCAAGAAGAAGAAGAAACAAGGTGGAAAAGGTGGTGGGAGGATCTCGGGAGGAGTGAAGAAGCGAAGGCAAGTACTTTAAGCGGGATGGACATTGGAAGAAGAATTGTCCCGGTCAAAAGCGGAACAAAGGTATATCCTTTGGACTAGTCGTTGAAACATGATTAGCGGTGTTATCTACCGGCACGGTGTGTGATATGAGCCACTAATCATGTATGCAACACTTTGAGGGTTTGAAACCCAGCGACTAGCTAAAGGGAGATTACCATTTTGGGCAATGCCATGAAGGTGGCGGCTATTGCGATGGGAGAAGTTTTATTTATCTCTTGAGAAAAATAAAACTTAGGTTCTAGAAAATTCCCTTTATGTATCTTTATTTAGAAAGAATTTAGTTTGGTTTCTAAATTATTATGGATGGATATTCTATTTCTTTTAATGATAGAGTTGTTATAAAAGGAATAGGGAGAATATCTGTTAGTACATTGAAAGGAAATTTGTATACAAAACCTCCACGATGCAAATTGAAGTTAATAACTCATCTTCTAATTCCAAAAGGAGAAAAGAACCTTGAAGATGAACCAAACATATCTTTGGCTTCTTAGGCTTGGTCGCATTAACCTAAGCGAAATTGAGGTTGATAGCTAATGGACCTTTGGGTTCATTAGTAGTGGAGGATCTCCCAACCTACGAATCTTTCTTGGAGGGTAAGATGACCAAGAGGCCTTTTTAGGGCCAAGGGGTATAGAGCCAAAGATGTGTTAGGAATGGTTCATTCTGATTTGTGTGGTCCAATGACTATCCAGGCAAGAGGTGGTCTTGAATATTTCGTCTCTTTTATAGACAATTATTCAAGATATGGATGACACTACGATCTGATCGTGGTGGAGAGAACCTCTTGGGGGAGTTTAGGAACTACTTATCAGAGGTTGGGATTCAATCCCAATTAATTGCACCTGGTACACCTCAGCAGAACGGTGTAGTAGAGCGAAGGAAGAAGACTCTTATGGAGATGGTTAGATCGATGATGAGTTATTCTGACTTGCCAGATTCGTTCTAGGGATATGCTCTAGATACGGGGGTGTACATTCTAAACTTTGTTCCATCAAAATCAGTGCCTTCTACTCCCACAGAGTTGTGGACTGGGCGAAAGCCTAGTCTAAGACATATTCGGGTATGGGGAGTCGGCAAAGACTTTGAAGGCAGATGATGGTAAGTTGGAACCTCGTACAGAAGTGTGCTTATTCGTTGGCTATCCTAGAGGAACGAAGGGTGGATTGTTTTATAGTACTAGAGATCAGAGGGTGATCGTTAGCACGAACACCAGATTTCTTGAAGAAGACTATGTGATGAGCCATAAGCCCAAGAGTAAAATTGTTCTGGAGGAGTTAAAAGGGGAAGTCACTTCTTTAGTACCACCGGTACAAGAGGATGTACCACGTGTAACTACACCACGTGTCACAGAGGATACACAGATGATACCTCATTGTAGTGGGAGGGTTGTGAGACAGCCTGATAGATTCATGTTCTTGGGAGAATCTTTCAATTTGGTCCCTGGCGAACATGAACCTGATCCCTGGACATATGACGAGGCAATCCAAGATAAAGATGTAGCATCTTTGCAAAGTGAAATGAATACTGAGATTGAATCTATGGATTCAAATCAGGACTGGGAGCTCTTATGCATAGCAGCTCATATGGATTATGAGGTGTGGCAGATGGATGTCAAGACAGCTTTCCTTAATGGAAGTCTTGAGGAGAACATCTATATGAAGCAACCAGAGATTCATTGCTAAGGGCAAAGAGCATCTTGTATGTAAGCTTAATCGGTCCATTTATGGATTGAAACAAGCTTCGAGGTCTTGGAACATCCACTTTGATGAGGTAAATCCAGACTTATGGATTTATTCAAAGTCCGGATGAGTCTTTTGTATACAAGAGATGTAGTGGTATTTCTTGTACTATACGTAGATAATATTTTGGTAGTTGGCAACAATATCAGAGTGTTATCAGACGTAAGGGTATGGTTGTCCAACCAGTTTGATATGAAGGACTTGGGAGAAGCGGGACACATCCTTGGGATCAAGGTTTAAGGGATCGTAGGAAAAGGATGTTGTGCTTATCCCAAGATTCATACATAGAAACAATTTTGGATCATTTTAGCATGCAGAAATCCAAGAAGGGTTTTCAACCTTTCAGGCATGGAGTTCCTTTATCTAAGGAGATGTGTCTTAGATCATCTGAGGAGATAGAGGAGATGAAGGCGGTTCCTTATGCTTCGGCAGTAAGAAGCCTCATGTATGCAATGCTCTTTACGAGACCAGATATCTGCTTTGCCGTGGGCATGGTCAGCAGATATCAGAGTAATCTAGGACAGGGACATTGGACTGCGGTAAAGCATATATTGAAGTACCTGAGAAGGACTAGGGATTATATGCTGGTTTACCGAGCAGACCAATTACTCCCTGTGGGTTGCATGGATTGCGACTTCCAATCAGATAGGGATAACAGTAAGCCTACCTCAGGTTTTGTGTTTACTTTGGGAAGTGGAGCCATTGTATGGAGGAGTGTCCAGCAGAAATGCGTGGTGGACTCCACCATGGAAGCTGAGTATGTGGCAGCCTATGAGGCAGCCAAAGAAGCTGTATGGCTCAGGAACTTCCTGATGAACTTGGATGTGATTCCTGGTTTGCCTAGAACTATCACAATTTATTGTGATAATAATGGTGCAGTTGCAAACTCGAAGGAACCACGAGCCCATAAGGTTAGTAAACACATAGAGCGCAAGTACCACCTGATACGAGAAATCGTAAAGGAGGTAGAAGTTGTTGTCGCCTAGATTGCATCATAGGATGACCTGGTAGACCCTTTCACTAAGGCCCTTCTACCGAGAGCTTTGATAGGCATGTGGAGGGAAGAGGAATCAGATGTATGGCAGTAAGAGCACAGCATAGTCTTTTAGTATAAGTGGGAGATTATAGGGATGTATACTGAAAAGTCTATCTTTTATATAAACATCTTTATTTTTTAAATAAGAATCACATGATCATTGTTTGCATATATTTATGCATATTGTCTAATACATTACATTGTAGATAACATGGTGTGTGGTGTCACACGGGAGATCATGTTATCGGCTCCTTGTAAAGTATAAGTAAAGGCTCACAACCGAGATGACTTTGGACAAACCATCGGAATGGTTGTAGTGTGATTTGGTATTGGTTTGTCTTGACCATAGAATCACACTAGTGCACTTTGTGTGTATTGAGCAGACTGACCGACAGAGGTGATTCGATTTATTGCGACTACATAATCGAATCGGACCTCAGATATTATTTAGTACATGCTCTTAATCCCGATATAATAACGGGCACATATACTTGGTACTCATCTCTTTGATTCACCAATGGGCGAGATTTATAGATTAAATCGATAGACTCGGTAAGTTGGGAGATGATATTATTTATATGGTGTGTCGTTGATTATAGGAGGAAACCGTGTCCTATATATTAGGATGATGATGTCCCCTTGAGGAGCTCATAAGGTTCATCATGTAAACCCTGCAGGTGGACTTGGTCCGGCATGGTGAAAAGGTTGAGTGGTACTACTCAAGGAGTTAGATGTCGATTAATTAATGGTTAGTAACTTAATTAATCGACGGACATTCGAGATCTTAAACACGGGGAGAAAATGTACAAATAATATATGGAGCCCATATTATCATATGGGGGTTGGTGAGGTAGATCAATGATGGACCTTTAGTGGATTGGATCATCATTAGTGGATGAGACTTTATGTGGGCTTGATCCATGGGTGGCCAAGACCCAACTCCTCCTCATGGTCCCTAATGTAGCCTATTAACACCTCATGAAGCTTAGATCCAATGGATAGAAACAAAACTCTAAGATCCATTGGTAGAGATCAAATCTCTAAGATCCGACGGTTGAGATTAAATCCCTAGAACCAATGGAGGAGATTAATTCATGACTTATCCCTAACTCTATAAAAGGAGGGCATGGGGAGTGGTCGTGGATTACATGATGAACAAGAGGAGAGCTAGGGTTTGGGCGGCAAGGAGCAATCCTATTTGAGATAGGATTGGGATTAGGGTTTTGAGGCTAGGGTGGCACCAAATAAGGAAGGTTCTTTCTCTCTTCTTCTTCCTCTTTGTGCCAACGTCCAGCAGCCTTTTCCATTTCTTTTCTAGCTTTGGCCGGCGCCCAAGGTCCCCTTCTTCTTCTCCATAGGTGGTGGAAACAAGATATAGGTTTTCCCTTGGTGTCTTGATAGTTTTCCACCATCTCCTTCTCCTTCTAGTTGGCCGGCGGCAAGAGCTTTGATAGCTCCTTGTTGGTTGAGTTTTGGAAGGAGAAAAACATTGTTTCTCTTCTTCCTCTTGCTTGGGAAAAGCAAGTAAGGAAGTTTTGCGATCTAGGAGCTTCGACTTTTGGTGGATCGTCGCCCACACGACGTCCAAAAGGAGGAGGGTCATACATTAGAAGACCAAGAGGTATAACTATTCTTCTATCTCTTTTATTCATTGCTTGTGTTTGTTTTTCAAAATATAAGCATGTTATATTTCTGTAAATAGGCTAAATAATACTTGGATCCCGAGTATAAACACAAAAACCGGCGATCCGGACATCGTCTATTCCGCGGCTACTCGTAGAATAGAGAATGGTCGGTTGAACAATTAGTTTGTTCAAGTGACCTCTCTAAACGAATAGCACAACGATGACTTGGTTTCTTTTGGGAATCCCTTTTGTCTAGGATTAAATTTTTAATCCGGGGACATCGAAGGGATCACCATGGTCAAGCAACCGAGGCGAAGGGGAAGCGAAGTTTCCCCTCACGGACTCGACAAGGGAAATCCCTTCAATTGGTATCAGAGCTTCCGGGCAAAACCTTTCACGCCGGAGGTCCACAACTTGCAATACAACGCCGGAGAGAAGATCACAACGCATTGTATTTCTCTATTTCTGTGCTTTATCTCTATTTTGTTCGAACTTAAACATGTTTTGTGATTCTTCCTTCGTATTTATGGAGTAGTACTTTTGATTCTAGGATTAGGGAGTAGCTTAAGTTCATATACAATGTTGGTTCATATTAAATTCTGGCCAAAAGTTTGATTTGACAGTTGGTAGTAGTTCTCTATTATACTTTCGTGAATTTGGCTTTCTTTCTACTGTGCTTAGGCGATACGAGGTGGTGACAACCCTCGCAATCTATATTTAGGAGGTTTGATTAAGGAACCTAGGGGTAAACCGGACCTCCCGTAATTGCGGGGAGAAGGGAGCGGTGGAATCGGAAACGGTCCACCGCAAGGATTGATTTGGCATACTCGTACCCTCTATCCCATCCTTTTTGGCGAGGATAGCTCCCGGTGAATGCGGCAGCTCTGCGGGAGAGTGTAAGATGTCCCTTCCCCAAAACCGTAGGTAGACGTTTAGACTACGCCAGTTGACAGCATTGTTATATGGTACACAAGCAAAATTGAAGTCCTAGAATCGCCTTTTCAAGACCTCGACACACTCTTTTCCTCCTCCGTGTGACACCGCACTGAGTAGGGTCCTCAGATAGTCCTCACCAATCGACTCTCTCTAAGATTCCGTCCGAACAATCGCAACTACTTAGTGTATTGGTACTCGAATCCCAGTCCCTGTGGGATCGATAATCTTTATTACTTGCCAACATCCGTGCACTTGCGGCCATTGAGCGCGAGCGTACACTTTGAGTCTTCGACGGTCTCCATCGTGAAGGTCATGACCGTGCACATCAAGTTTTTGGTGTCGTTGCCGGGGACTGTCGATTCGATATCAAATCGAACGGTGGCAGATTGGATCGGACTTAGGATTAGATTATTTTATTGCTTTACTTTCTTATTAGTTTACTTTATTTGCTTTAGTTTTATTTTCCATATTTAGATTTAGTTTTTATTTTCATTAGTAGTTTCCTGTTTACTTATTGCATCTTAGGTTTCTATTTGCTAAATTTATTTATATTCTACTTTTAGCATTAGGTTAGCACTCTTACTTTTGTGTGTTGGTTCGTCGTATGCTTAGAAGACTAGGATTGGAAGATCTAATTCCGATCGATTTAGAGATTGAGCCAACCTTTCACCGTCGGAGAGCAGCAAAGCGAAAGATAGAAAATCAAGCTGCATCCGAGATTAAAGCTCTTGATTCGACGGTTGAGATTAAATTCCTAAAACCAATGGAGGAGATTAATTCATGACTTATCCCTAACTCTATAAAAGGAGGGCATGGGGTTGGCGTGGAGAACACATCAAGAGAACTAGGGTTTTTGGAGTTGGCGGCAAGGGCTTAGGAATTAGGGTTTTGCCTTGGGCGGCACCAAATAACGAAGGTAATTCCTTTTCTTCTTCTTCCTTCAAGGTGGCCGGCATCCAGCTTGGTTTTCCAGCCCTCTTCTAGCCTTTGGCTGGCGACCAAGCCTCTCTTCTCCTTCTCCTTAGGTGGTGGAAACAAGATATAGGGCTTCCCTCGGTGTCTTGGTTGTTTACCATCATCTTCTCCTCCTCCTAGTTGGCCGGCGGCAAGGAATTGTTTTGTTCCTTGTTGGTTGGTTTTAGGGAGGAGAAGAACCTTGTTTCTATTCTTCCTTTTGCTTTGGAAGAGCAAGGAAGGAAGATTTGCGATCTAGGTGCTTCGAATTTTGGTAGATCATCGCCCACATGACGTCCAAAAGGAGGAAGGTCATACATTAGAAGATCGAGAGTTATACCTATTCTTCTTTCTCTTTTTGTTACTTGCTTGTTTTTGTTTTTCAACTATGTGCATGATATAAATCTGTATATGGAAAAATAATACTTGGTTCTCGAACATAAACACAAAAACCGGTGATCCAGACATCGTCTATTCCGCGGCTACTCGTAGAATAAAGGATGGTCGCTTGAACAACTAGTTTGTTCAAGTGACCTCTCTAAACGAATAGCACAACGATGACATGGGTGTTTGGCGAATCCTTTTTGTCTAGGATTAAATTTTTTAATCCGGGGACATCGAGGGGATCACCATGAACAAACGATCAAGGTGAAGTGGGAAGCGAAGTTTCCCTTCACGGACTCGATATCAGAGCCAAGGTTTTCGGTTTTGTGTGTTTATGATTCGGTTAATTTTTATGCACTTTTTCATATATTATATGTGCCGGATAATAGTAGGATATGCGTAGTTTAACTCTTTGGTTGCAGGCGTAAGATCTGACTATTATGGCCATATGAGTGTATGTGATTGTATGTGTGTAAATATTTATTTTGTTGAATCCTCGGGGTTGACGAGGCTAGTATTTAGTTTTTGTAAATTAAATACGGCATTGTTTAGCCACTCTTTATTTTATTTTACTTTTGATCTAGATTTCATGTACACTCCCTCGTGGAGTATAGGATCGATGGATGTAAATTAAAATAGGTTTTAGTCTCGGCTCAGATCTCCGGATGGCTCGTACATGGCGTAGGAGGAGCGGATGAGATGGCGATGCGACAGGAGTCATTTTGAAGACAAAAACCATAATAGTTGGATAATAATTTATTTTTCATATTTATTGCTTTTTGTTTGATATGCATGTCGTAGGCTAGGAAAATTCCTCAATTTCAAATTACTAAGTGGGAGAGGGAATTTTTAAAATTCCCACGGCCTCCATTAGATTTGACAAGTGATGCAAACAAACTTGCGCGTCGGCTCTGAGTGCCTTCCTCCATATCGGATGGGTTTGTTTGCGGATCACAAGGTCAAATATGGTTATAGGGAATTATCAAGGAGCGTGTGTACTCCCCATCGGAGTCTATCTTTTCTACTGAAAAGTCTATCTTTTGTATGAACATCTTTATTTTGAAATAAGAATCACATGATCATTGTTTGCATATTTTTATGGTTATGCAATATTGTATAATACTTTACATTGTAGATAACATGGTGTGTGATGTCACACGGGAGATCATGTTATCGGCTCCTTGAAAAGTATAAGTAAAGGCTCACAACCGATATGACTTTGGACAAACCATCGGAATGGTTGTAGTGTGATTTGGTATTGGTTTGTCTTGACCATAGAATCACACTAGTGCACTTTGTGTGTATTGAGCAAGACCGACTTAGAGGTGATTCGATTTATTGCTGACTACATAATCGAATCGGACCTCAGATATTATTTAGTACATGCTCTTAATTCCGATATAATAACGGGCACATATACTTAGTATTCATCTCTTTGATTTACCAATGGGCAAGATTTATAGATTAAATCGATAGGCTCGGTAAGTTGGGAGATGATATTATTTATATGGTGTGCCGTTGATTATAGGTGGAAACCGTGTCCTATATATTAGGATGATGATGTCCCCTTGAGGAGCTCATAAGGTTCATCATGTAAACCCTACAGGTGGACTTGGTCCGGCATGATGAAAAGGTTGAGTGGTACTGCTCATGGAGTTAGATGTTGATTAATTAATGGTCAGTAAATTAATTAATCGACGGACATTCGAGATCTTAAACACGGGGAGAAAATGTACAAATAATATATTGAGCCCATATTATCATATCGGGGTTGGTGAGGTAGATCGGTGATGATCCTTTAGTGGATTGGATCATCATTAGTGGATCGGACTTTATGTGGGCTTGATCCATTGGGTGGCCAAGATCCAACTCCTCCTCATGGTCCCTAATGTAGCCTATTAACACCTCATGAAGCTTAGATCCAATGGATAGAAACAAAACTCTAATACCCATAGGTAGAGATTAAATCTCTAAGATCCGACGGTTGAGATTAAATCTCTAGATCCGACGGTTGAGATTAAATCCCTAGAACCAATGGAGGAGATTAATTCATGACTTATCCCTAACTCTATAAAAGGAGGGCATGGGGTTGGCATGGAGAACACATCAAGAGAGCTAGGGTTTTTGGAGTTGGCGGCAAGGGCTTTGGAATTAGGGTTTGGGCTTGGGCGGCACCAAATAAGGAAGGTAATTCCTTTTCCTCTTCTTCCTTCAAGGTGGCCGGCATCCAGCTTGGTTTTCCAGCCCTCTTCCAGCCATTGGCCGATGGCCAAGCCTCTCTTCTCCTTCTCCTTAGGTGGTGGAAACAAGATATAGGGCTTCCCTTGGTGTCTTGGTTGTTTTCCATCATCTTCTCCTCCTCCTAGTTGGCCGGCGGCAAGGAATTGTTTTGTTCCTTGTTGGTTGGTTTTAGGGAGGAGAAGAACCTTGTTTCTATTCTTCCTTTTTCTTTGGAAGAGCAAGGAAGGAAGATTTGCGATCTAGGTGCTTCGACTTTTGGTAGATCGTCGCTCACACGACGTCCAAAAGGAGGAAGGTCATACATTAGAAGATCGAGAGGTATACCTATTCTTCTTTCTCTTTTTGTTACTTGCTTGTTTTTGTTTTTCAACTATGAGCATGATATAAATCTATATATGGCTAAATAATACTTGTATCCCAAACATAAACACAAAAACCGGCGATCCGAACATCGTCTATTCCGCGGCTACTCGTAGAATAGAGGATGGTCGCTTGAACAACTAATTTGTTCAAGTGACCTCTCTAAACGAATAGTACGATGATGACTTGGTTGTTTGGGCAATCCTTTTTGTCTAGGATTAAATTTTTTAATCCGGGGACATCGAGGGAATCGCTATGAACAAACCACCAAGGTGAAGTGGGAAGCGAAGTTTCCCCTCACGGACTCGATAAGTAAAACCCTACAATAAGGGATCGCAGGAAAAGGATGTTGTTCTTATCTCAAGCTTCAAACATAGACACCATTATGGATCATTTTAGCATGCAAAACTCCAAGAAAGGTTTTCTACCTTTCAGGCATGGAGTTCCTTTATCTAAGGAGATGTGTCCTAAAACATCTAAGGAGATAGAGGAGATGAAGGTGATTCCTTATGCTTTGGCAATAGGAAGCCTCATGTATGCGATGATATGTACGAGACCGGATATCTACTTTGCCGTGGGTATGGTTAGTAGATATCAGAGTAATCTAGGAGAGGGATATTGGACTGCAGTAAAGCATATATTGAAGTACCTGAGAAGGACTAGAGATTATATGCTAGTTTACCAGGCAAATCAATTACTCCCTGTGGGTTACACAGATTCCGACTTCTAATCAGATAGGGATAATAGTAAGTATACCTCAGGATTTGTGTTTACTTTGGGAGTTGAGCCATTGTATGGAGGAGTGTCAAGCAGAAATGTGTGGCGGACTCCACCATGGAAGCTGAGTATGTGGAAGCCTCTGAGGCAGCCAAAGAAGTTGTATGGCTCAGGAACTTCTTGATGGACTTGGATGTGATTCCTGGTTTGACCAGAACTATCACAATTTAATGTGATAATAGTGGTGCAGTTGCAAACTCGAAGGAACCATGAGCCCATAAGGCAAGTAAACACATAGACCGTAAGTACCACCTGATACGAGAAATCGTAAAGAGAGGAGAAGTTGTTGTGGCCAAGATTGCATCGGAGGATAACTTGGCAGATCCTTTCACTAAGTTCCTTCCAGCGAGACTTTTGATAGGCATGTGGAGGGAATGGGAATCAGATGTATGGCAGTTTGGGGACAACATAGTCTTTTAGTATAAGTGGGAGATTGTTGGGATGTATAGTTAAAAATCTATCTTTTATATGAACATCTTTATTTTGAAATAAGAATCACATGATCATTGTGTGCATATTTATGGTTATGCATTTTGTCTAATACATTACATTGTAGATAACATGGTGTGTAGTGTCACACGGGAGATCATGTAACTCTTCCTTGTAAAGTATAAGTAAAGGCTAACAACCGAGATGGTTATGGACAAACCATTAGTATGTTTGTAGTGTAATTTTGTATTGGTTTGTCTTAACCATATAATTACACTAGTACACTTTGTGTGTATTGAGCATGCCCGACATAAAGGTGATTCGATTTATTGCTGACTACATAATCAAATCGGACCTCAGATATTATGTTCTACATGCTCTTAATCCCGATATAATAATGGGTACATATACTTAGTTTTCATTTCTTTGATTTACCAATGGGCGAGATTTATAGAGTAAATTGATAGGCTCAATAAGTTGGGAAATTGTATTATTTATATGGTGTGTCATTGATTATTGGAGGAAACCGTGTCCTATATATTAGGATGATGATGTACCCTTGAGGAGCCCATAAGGTTCATCATGTAAACCCTGCAGGTGGACTTGGTCCGGCACGATGATAAGGTTGAGTGGTACTACTCATGGAGTTAGAAGTTGATTAATTAATTGTCAGTAAATTAATTAATCGATGGACATTCGAGATCTTAAATACGGGGAGATATATGTACAAATAATATATGAAGCCCATATTAACTTATGGGGGTTGGTGAGGTAGATCAATGATAATCCTCTAGTGGAATGGATTATCATTAATGGATCGAACTTTATGTGGGCTTGATCCATTGGGTGGCCAAGATTCAACTCCTCCTCATGGTCCCTATTGTAGCCTATTAAAACCTCATGCAGCCTAGATCCGATGGTTGAAAATGAAACTCTAGATCCGACAGTGAAGATTAAATCTCTAGATCCAAAGGTGGAGATTAAATCTTTAGATATGACGGTGGAGATTAAATCTCTAGATCCGACGGTTGAGATTAAATCTCTAGATCCGACGATTGAGATTAAATCCCTAGATCCGACAGTGGAGATTAAAGGAGGCTTAAGCCTAACTCTATAAATATGGCTTAAGGGGTGGGCGGCAAGAGGAATTCAAGGGAGATTAGGGTTTTGGCTTTGAGTGGCTAGGGTTTGGAGTTGTCTTGGGCGGCAAGACCTTCTAGGGTTTAGGCGGTGCCCATCATCCTCCTTCCAAGCTTTGGCCAATGCTCAAGCTCTTATTCCTCATCTCCTTGGCCAGTGGAAACAAGGTTTAGGGTTGTTCTTGGAGCTCTTGGCCGGCACCCACTCTCTATTCCTTTCCTTGGCCGGCGGCTATAACTAGGTGTCTTGACTTGGTGGCCGGTCCTAGATAGGGAAGAGTTTTGTTTTATGATCTTTCTTTGTTCAGAGTGAACAAGGAAAAGAAGATTGGTGATCTAGGAGGCTTCGACTTTTGGAAGATCGTCGCCCACACGACGTCCAAAAGGAGGAAGGACATACAATAGAAGATCGAGAGGTATAATGGTTGTTTTTCTTTCCTTTTGTTTTTTTTTGTATGTTGAATATTTTGTTATGTGGCTAATTTACTTGGACCCCAAATACAAACACAAAAATCGGCGATCCGTACATCGTCTATTCCGCGGCTATTCGTAGAATAGAGGTTGGTGGCTTGAACAATAAGTTTGATCAAGTGACTACTCTAATCGAATAGCACGGCGATGAAATAGTAGTTTGGGTAATCCCTCTTTGTCAAAGATAAATTTGTTTATCCGGGGACGTCGAAGGGATCGCCTTGAACAAGCGACCGAGTTGACGTGGGAAGCAAAGTTTCCTACCTTCAATGATGTCGGAGTGCCCGTCAGAGCAATCGATATGTTTCTATTGTAAACTACAAGGACATATGAGTAAGGAGTGCCCTTTGAAAGGCAACTTGGAATCCACAGACACATCAACTCAAAAGGGTCAGGTCGAGCAACATCGGCAGCAAAGAGAATCCCAGATATCATAAGCATCACATCAACCGTGAGCTGTATCCCCACAAGTGCAATTGTACCACATGCAGTGTCACGCCCCAAGAGCATGCCGAGCCAAAAATCAAACGGACAACATCTCTCCTGTACGTGGCAACTTTTCAGGATAATACAAGGCCCATAGGCCCACAATAACAACATAACATATAAAGTAAATACAACAACTACTCAAAGCACAGCAGAAACATAATACAACAAGCTACACACATGCATACCGGTATGACTAACACATCACAACAACACGAAACCTCGACAAAATCCGAATCTACAACATAGTACATCAGGAAAACTCCAAATACATAACACCATATACGGAAAGCCCAAAACAAACACGGGAGCCTCGGAGGTGAGATGAGATGTCAGCCAGCAGTGCTCCAAGCCATCACGAAGTCTTCTACCTATTATCTGGGCGACAAAAAAACCCAGGGTCCATGGTGGTGGTGAGTAAAACTCAGCAGGTAATAGAAAACATGTATATATGTAATATCACATGTATTTCAACAACATAATCTAGAGGTACAATAGGTATATCAGTATAGTATATAAATACAAATATATACCGTCTAACCAAATGAACAACGTAAAATGCAGACATACCTGAAGTCTGCTATGCCACTCTGATCCAACCTGAACATATATCCAACTTATATATAACAAGAAGAGTAAGATCAACTCACAATATACTCAAACTACAGGTCAAGGTATCTAATGGTCTGTCCAACACATATACCAGTACCCGACATAACCGTATAACATATGAAAGAAGCATGCATGAATATGATGTACAATCAAATGCAACAAGCATAATACAATCAAATGCAACATCACAATAAACATATATATATAGAATGCATCTATATATATATTAATCTCAACCATCCATATATATATATATATATATATATATATATATATATATATATATATATATATATATATATATATATATATGCAAAGCGCTATCGATACGCAATGCAAAGATGCATGGTCATGCTCGCCACTTACTCGCTACCATGACCCCAATGTGGCCTAGGTGGCACGACATGACAACTGTCCCAACTCACACCAGCCACTGCTATAGAGTGGCCGAGTAGGCAGTACGGGGGTCCCTTCTGTTGGCCACTCCGACTGACACTATCAATGAGTGGTCGAGTACCACGCACCCAGGACAACTGCACGCAACTCCAACTACCACCGTCTATAGTGGTAGAGTGTGGCACAACAGATGCTCTGCCCTCACACCAGTTACTTCTCGGGGAGTAACTTGGGAGGCAAGATGACTGACGACTCTCTCGACCCCAAGGGAGACTATGTCGTCAGAATGCATGCAAATGACATGAGTATGTTGTCACACGTACAACCATCTACCACAGACTCTCTGTTCAACAAAGAGTCATACCCATATGATCAATACACTCTATCCTGTAGAGAGTCGTACTCAACTGATCGACAAACTCTCTATCCTGTAGAGAGTCATACTCAACTGATCATAACTCTCTATCCAATAGAGAGTCGTACTCAACTGATCGACGCACTCTCTATCCTATAGAGAGTCGTACTCGACTGATCACAACTCTCTCTCCAATAGAGAGTCGTACTCAACTGATCGATGCACTCTCTATCCTATAGAGAGTCGTACTCGACTAATCATATCAAGCTGGTACCACCGGTCCATAGCGACACACTAATCACCCTTCACTTAACCATTAGACAACACATGCTTGGTAACAAGTATGCAATATACGGGTATTGGAAATAAATCCTACATTTAGGGCATTACCTACCCACAGATGACCTTTTTGCCAATTTATAAATTGGGTCATCACCCGTACTAACATTTACGCCCTACTAAATATCTAGGCCAATTTACATCACATCTATAACTCCTAAATCATGATAGGGAATATGTGATATCAACAATTGAGAATAAATACATCCAACGATAAGTTCAAGCATAAGATAATAAGAGCAGGATCAAGGTAACATGATCATATAAGATGCTCATGCACTTAAATCTGTATGCATTAAAACTACCTGACCATGGTAGGAATTACCCACCTGCTGTAATGCTCGCAATAATCCTCACAGTCGTGGACCTGCTTCGTATCCTAAACCTGCACATAATAGCAACTACGATTAAGTACAAGCATACAACCAATGATCAAATCGATCCCTATATCGACTTCGTATCCCGATCAACTAGATTGATCTAGTTATCAAATTAACTCAATCAATCTTCCACATTAATCCTTATCAACTATTGATCAGTGAATCTAATAATTGTTGGTGCAACAATGCCCCAAGCATTTATATGTTTTGATGTTTGGATAATCATCTAAGTTAGGCAATGCTTTGTGATCTAATTGCGAATATGTTTAAGTGATAGGGAAATCCAAGGATGAAGACTTGGTAAAAGAGAAGTCCAAGTATGATCTTGGCAAGGAAAGTCTAAGGGACGGACTTGGCAGCATAAGACCAAGCTTGTAGTCTTGGCAGCGTAAAGTCCAAGTGAACCATTGGCAAAGGAAGACCAAGTATGATCTTGGCAAAGGAAGTCCAAGGGATGGACTTGGCAGCGTAAAGTCCAAGTGAACATTGGCAAAGGAAGTCCAAAGTAAGGTCTTGGCAGCATAAGTCCAAGCTTGTAGTCTTGGCGGCCTAAAGTCCAAGCATTTGGCAACCCAAGATATGACGAAACCGAAGGAAGCTCTTGGAAGCAAAGCGCAAAGGATGAACAAGTCGCGGACTGGGAGGGATCCTAGAGGCGCAAGGCTTAATGAGGAGCTAGAAGGTTGAGTCTAGGTCTAGGGTGTAAAATCAAGTGTGAATTACTCATACTTGATGAGTATCAGTCGACTGATATGATGTATCGACGACCGGGTCAGTGCTCGGATCGAGTCGGTGAAACCTTGACCATCGATCGGACTACTGATGGCGATGATCGATGTTGCATCACCCACCGCCAACGCGGCGCGCGATCAACGCAAATACGAGCATAGAATGTAGTCGCACTCGACTACGGTCTACGATAACTCGACTGATCACTCCATCAGTCGACTGATGGAGGGATCAGTTGACTGATCACTTGGCTGTTGGAAATTGCGGCTACGTATCTCCACGGATCTGCTTGTTGAGTCGTTGATGGCCGGCGCATCGATGGTGAGCATCACGATCGATCGGGCCCAACGGGAAAAACAACCTCTCTATTATAAGAAGGGGCCTTGGGGAGCTTGGTGAAGCTAGTGCTCTCATTCCTAACTATACTCTTGTGCTCACCAAGCTTTCTCCAAGTATTTGTGTGATTCTAAACCTCCTCTTCTAGAGTCTTAATCTTCCATCATTGTAAAGAAGAGGAGTGCATTGTAAAACAAGGTTTCTCCACCTTGGTTCATTCAAAGGAGATTTAGTGAAGCTTGGCTAGGGCTAATCCACCTTACGGATTGCCGTGGAGTAGGAGCGTCATCTCCGAACCACGTACATCGGTTGTTAGCATTGCTTTTATTGTTTTCTTATTTGTATTCTTATTTGTATTTGTATTGCTTCCGCTAACATTCTTGTAGAAACAAAGAAAGGCTAATCACCCCCCCTCTAGCCATTACAAAGATCCTAACAATAATAACCGACTATAGATCCCACATCACATCTATAACAATTCAAATCAAAACTTAGCAAGCTTAGATTTACCTGCACAACATCGTGTTCCAAGATTGGGATATCATTCCAGATCACAAAATCGAAATGTAAACATCTGATCTCACCCCCCATCAATATCAAATTCACTGTAAATCAACACATAAATCTGTAAATTATATCCTAACCAATCCAATTCACCATATTTGACTGTAAATATACCCAACCGTAACTCACCTTTCACTGCCTATCCAACTCCTGCTTCCCCTGTGCCACTCCAATCCCGGCGACAGATTGATGGTTAAGGATTGTTGCTCCTGGTAGAGAGAAGGGTATGTTGGGTTGTGATCGCGTTGTTTGTTATCGTCTAGATCGACACAGCACAGCTTGGAGATGGTAGATCTGAACAGTGAGGAGACCAAATTTCGGCGATGCACGTGAGGCTAGGCTCGGTGGTGATCCAATCCCCCGGTGGCGACACGCGATCCGAAGAAATCTGAATCCTCAATGAAAAGCGGCGGAGAGGAGGGTGACGCATGCTCACGTGGCTGGCCGTGGTCGGCTAGTGTCGCGGCTAGGCGACTGCGGTGACCAGAGGTGCAACTGTGGACTATGAGCAACTCGAGAAGGCGGCCATGGGCGACGGCAACAACAGAGGAAGAATGCAGTGACAAGATCGAGCGGCTGGTGATGGCAGCAGCATGGCAGTGGCAGTGGCTACGGCTCGAGGGGGCAGCCATCAGCCGCGGCAACAAGGTCAGGGCGGAGATCGGCTGGCTCAGGCGAAGAGACGGTGAATCGTCTTGACGACGAGGCAAGCGACGTTGGGCGGCAATGGATCCACTCGTGGTGGCAGCGGCAACGGCGTGGCCACAGCGACTGGCGTGGCGGCTGGCTTGAGGCGTCGGTGATCGAAGAGGAGCTTGCGGTGGCAGCGGCAGCGGCGTGGTGGCGCACGTGGAGGCGTCGTCGGGCTGCCTCCCGATTCGGTGGTCGGCTGCGCGAGGAAACAGAGGGGTCACACGCGATTGGGGAAAAAGAAGGGAAATGTCACGGTGAGGAAAATTCGGCATGATCTAAAAATAAGGGAAAACGGAAGGAAAATTAATAGGTTTTTAATTAAACCTATTAATTCTTAGCAGATAGTCTAAACAGGCTTTACAAAAGTCTATCCGTTTATCCCCATGAAATGTTCCTAACACTTCCGTTTAAATCCAGAAATATTTCTAAAAATTCCCAAAAATTATATAAGATAATTACTTAATTAATAAGGTTTTTTTTCAATATTTTACATGCAGTCCCTAGAGAACTCATCAACACCCTATTTCATGCAACACCCACTGCTGTCCTCCCTTTACTATCCAGCGTACCCACCACAACAGTACTTACCATCTCCACCACAACCCTACTTGTTGCCTCCACCACAGTCTCACCAGTTGACACAAACTCTCTGCAGTCAACTACAACCAGAGTCAAATTCGATAATCATCCCTCCCACAACACAGGCGGGACCTAAAACATGATGGGTGTAGGGCATGACTCAAGGGGTGGCGCAACAACCCAGTGGATTTGGTATATGAGGTATGGTTTCAGTTTATTCTATTTTTGTTGATATATTGACAGTTCACATTTTTTTTATCTCGATAGTTCTTTGGAAGAATTAGTAGAATTCTGATACCTCGACCTAATAGATTAGTCATAATGACAATACCAAGGAAGACTCTAATGTCTTTCTACAAAGTAAAGGAGTATTCCTTGGATTGAGACAAACATATCTTATCTTTAGATTAGTCTACCATCCACTTAGAGTAAAAGACTTGACAAATACACTGGATCTCACACTTGCTGAAGATGAGAAGACTAGTAACCAATCTATGATATGGATTAAAGTGGCACAACAAAATCGTTGTAGGTCCATAACCCCCAGAGAAAGTGTAAGAGAATGTTACACTCTGACAATTTTGGAATGATAGAATGAGCTAGAAGAGTGATGTAACACTTAAGGTTATCTAACTGTAGAAGTACATGACACCTTTTATATTTTGTTAATATGGAAGTATGTACTTAACTTATTTATGTTGTGAAGGATATAGTGAAGTTCCAGATTATATTCCAGCCGCGAAGAATGTTGAGAAGAAATAAGGGCATCTATAGATAGAAATTGGATGGCAACGAGATTCTGACAAAGAAACTACTCGGAGTAAAAGAATGACATATAGATAGGATACCTTTATTAGGGTATATCAAGAAGGAAATTTGGGGACCAAATTTTTATTAGTGGGGAGAATGTAATATATATATATATATATATATATAACAATAATATTAATAGTGGCATTATATACATTTTGGTTATTTAATAGAAACTTTCAGGATAAAATTTTAAGACTTGGTTATTGAATTAATCAAGATTTGATTAATTCAATGAAAAATAGGTTATAAGTAAAGCATAGGTTAGATGCTATTTTTATTTTTCCAATTATCTCATCCACCTAGCCTATGTCGCTCGTCCACCACGGGCGCACCCCGTCCGACTTCCCATGCACATGCATCGATACCTACCTTCGATCGTCGGTGCCAACGTCGACCGTCCTTTGGCAAACCTTCGCAACCGTGACCAGCCCGCACTGCAAAAACCCCCATCACGTCCTGCTCTGTGGTCATCGTTGCTGCTAGCTTTGAAGGTATCGATTAGCCATTACCGCCCTGACCTCCAGACAATGCCGATCTCGTCAGGGTTGTGATCGAAGTTGTGGCACCTATTGTCAACCCATAGTCACCGCACCACGACCCGCACTGTTTCCAACCTAAAGCCGTCGGTGTGCACCCACAAGGTCTCCTACATCGTCGTAACTAGCTTCCTGCACTACCAGAAACCTCACTGCCAACTCCTGCTCTGTTGGGAAAGAAATTTGACGATGGACAGTTGAAGTCATAAACAGGGGCAGGTTTTTGGTAAGCTGAGTTAATTTGGTTGACGTAAGATTTTATTTGACTTATATTGTTAAAATGTGAATCAATATGGATTTTAATTTATTAATTAGCTGATGATTAATTAATAAAATTTTGATCAACTGATTTAGTGGGATAGAAAAAAATAGATATCTTTAAGTTAATTAAGGTTGGGTGATTAATCTGTTAATTGAAATCAATTAAATTAGCTTAAGTTTGATTAAAAAGTTTGAGTTAAATTGATTTGTTGTTAGACTAATAAAATCTAGATTAATTAAACTATTCATTGGAATTAATTAGATTTTGATTAATCGGGTAATGTGATTAGAGTGGTGTTGTTAACCTATTAGTTAAGGTAACAGATATAATTAATTAGTTAATAAAAATAGAGTAATTAATCAGTTGAATGGATTAATTATATTAGAGTTGAAATTTGAAGCAAATCCTTGGATTGATAGATAGCTAGGACGTTCGACAATCAGAGGTGGGTGGATCTGTGAACTTTTTAAAATTTAGTGCATGGTTATATTAGTTATGTGATTTACTTATGTTATATAGCATATACCATTTACGTTATTGCTAGAATTGCTTTGATAGTATATTTGTTGAACCCTTGGATTCTAGGTTGCTTGCTCATCATTAGGATATAGTTATTTATTGATATTACTGTTATATGTGCCTATTTATTACTGAGATATAAATTGGTAGATATTGCTAGTAGATACTTACCTATTATTTGTTGGATTGGTATCATGATTTGACTAGTAAAATAGTATAATTAAGATGAGATTAATCGTTAGAGGATATATAACTTTTCTCTTATCTCGGCTACCAACTATTTCTCCCATTTATAGTTGAGACGGTCTGTAGTAGAGGATATATAACTTTTCTCCTTTCTAGGCTGCCAGTTATGACTCCCATTTGTGGTTGAGAGGGTCTGCATTAAAGGTTCCCTACTTTTGAACTATGATTGCTTTGTATACCTGTGGTCGATCTTGTCTCCCATTCATGGTTGAGAGAATCTACCGTAACGTTATACACTTGCACTATCAGTTCGGAGTTAGTGATAGTTGGATTCATGTATCGTCTGTAGCTAGATAGCTACCTTACATCTTGACTTCCCATGAGGCCCATTTTATGGGGATAAAGTCCTAGAACACCCCAACAAAATGGAATAGTAGAAAGAAAAAATAGAACCCTACAAGAAGCTGCTAAGTCAATGTTAAATGAATATAACTTACCTAGTTATTTATGAGTCGAAGCTATAAACATTGCATGTTATGCGGAAAATAGAGTAATAATTAATAAAATATATAATAAAAAATCTTATGAAAATTTTAATAATAAAATACCTTCAATAAAATATCTAAAAGTATTTGGATGCAAAGTATTTATTTTAAATACATAAGACCATCTTGGAAAATTCTCTTCAAAAATCAATGAAGGAATATTTCTTGGATATTCAACCACTATTAGGGCCTATAAAATTTATAATAAGAAACCTCTAAAAATTGAAGAAACAACTAATGTAAAGTTTGATGAAGAAGAATTTACAAATAATCAAATAAACACATTAAAAGATAATCAAGATGGGGTAAATGAAAATATACATTATGAAGAATAACATACCCAATGTGAAGAAAACATAAAGACATCTAGAATTAATCCTAACCATCCTCTTGGACAAGTATTAGGAAATCCAACTCTAGGAGTTCAAACTAGATCAACCTTAAGAAACATGAGTCAAATCGCATTAATATCTAAAATAGAATAAAAATCAATAGATGAGTCCTTACCGGACACTGAATGGATAATAACCATGCAAGAAGAACTAGCGCAATTCGATAGAAATGAAGTGTGGGACTTAGTACCTCCATCATCAAATAAATCAATAATAGACACTAAATGGGTATTTAGAATTAAATTAAACGATCAAGGAGAAATCATAAGGAATAAAACTCGATTAGTAGCTAAGGGGTTTAGTCAAGTAGATGGGTTAGACTATGATGAAACTTATGCCTCAGTATCTAGGCTCGAGTCAATTATGATGTTGCTAGCTTATACGACACAAAAAGGATTCAAGCTATACCAAATGAATGTCAAATCTACCTTTTTAAATAGAGTAATAAAAGAAGAGGTATATGTAAGTCAACTCTAAGGTTTTGAGAACTTAGAATACCCTAATCATGTATATAAAATAAAAAAAGGCCTTGTATGGATTAAAACAAGCTCCTAGAACCTGGTATGAGAGACTATCTTCATACTTAATCTCAAAAGGCTTCAGACAAGGTCAAATTGACTCAACCTTTTTCATAAAAACCTTGAACCAAGACATTTTTATTGCTCAAATATATGTATATGATATTGTATTTGGATCAAGAAATTTAAACTTCTTAAAATAATTTATAAACCTAATGGAACAAGAATTTGAAATGAGTCTAGTAGGTGAGCTAAAGTTTTTCTTAGGTTTACAAGTAAAACAAACAAGAGACAGTAACTATATATACCAAAACAAGTATGCAAGAGAATTAATTAAAAGATTTGGAATGGAAAATGCAAAAGACATAAAAACATGCATGGCAACAAATGTTATCTTAAATGAAGACAGAAGGAAAATTTGTAGATCTAAAGTACTAAAGGAGTGTCATAAGTAGATTACTATACCTAACTGCAAGTAGACCCGACATACTATTTACAGTAAGTATATGTGCTAGATATCAAACTTATTCTATAGAATCACATTTAACACATGTCAAAAGAATCCTAAGATATATTAAAGGAACAATTAATGTAGGAATGGGATTTGAACAAAACATATAGGGTTTTAGGAGTAGATTTTGCTCACATCTTGTTATATTTTGTGTTAGTTTCATGCATATGTTACTCTGTTTTTGAATGCATTTCCTTTTTTCTAGTCTGAAGGTGTGCTCGTTGTCTTTTGAATGTAGGTTGGCTTTTCGGGCGGAAAAGATGCATTTTCGGAGCGAAAGAAGGACATTTCATGCTAGACACAGAGTGGGACACGGCCGTGTCCGATGGGTGAAGATCATCACACCAGAGCTGCTCATGGCCTGGCCGTGTGGAAACACACGGCCGTGTGGTGACCCGATGGAGTTACGCGACTAGGGTTTTTTTCCGATTTCGCAGCGGTCTGAGGCGATGTCTATATAAGGATGGCTCCGACCAAACCCTGGGGAGGAGGCATGACGACTAGGACGACACCCCGAAGCCCTAAAAATCTTTGGTAACTCGCAGGGGGGAGGAGGGCCGTTGGAGGTCCACAACTTGCAATACAACGCCGGAGAGAAGATCACAACGCATTGTATATCTCTATTTCTGTGCTTTATCTCTATTTTGTTCGAACTTAAACATGTTTTGTGATTCTTCCTTCGTATTTATGGAGTAGTACTTTTGATTCTAGGATTAGGGAGTAGCTTAAGTTCATATACAATGTTGGTTCATATTAAATTCTGGCCAAAAGTTTGATTTGACAGTTGGTAGTAGTTCTCTATTATACTTTCGTGAATTTGGTTTTCTTTCTACTGTGCTTAGGCGATACGAGGTGGTGACAACCCTCGCAATCTATATTTAGGAGGTTTGATTAAGGAACCTAGGGGTAAACCGGACCTCCCGTAACTGCGGGGAGAAGGGAGCGATGGAATCGGAAACGGTCCACCGCAAGGATTGATTTGGCATACTCGTACCCTCTATCCCGTCCTTTTTGGCGAGGATAGCTCCCGATGAATGTGGCAGCTCTACGGGAGAGTGTAAGATGTCCCTTCCCCAAAACCGTAGGTAGACGTTTAGACTACGCCAATTGACAGCATTGTTATATGGTACACAAGCAAAATTGAAGTCCTAGAATCGCCTTTTCAAGACCTCGACACACTCTTTTCCTCCTCCGTGTGACACCGCACTGAGTAGGGTCCTCCGATAGTCCTCACCAACCGACTCTCTCTAAGATTCCGTCTGAACAATCGCAACCACTTAGTGTATTGGTACTCGAATCCCATTCCCTATGGGATCGATAATCTTTATTACTTGCCAACATCCGTGCACTTGCGGGCATTGAGCGCGAGCGTACACTTTGAGTCTTCGACGGTCTCGATCGTGGGATTTAAGGTCATGACCGTGCACATCAAGTTTTTGGTGTCGTTGTCGGGGACTGTCGATTCGATATCAAATCGACTAGTAATTATGTGGAATAATAAAACTAAAGGCAGTTAAGAGATAAACAAAATAAGAATTTTATTGCTTTACTTTCTTATTAGTTTACTTTATTTGCTTTAGTTTTATTTTCCATATTTAGATTTAGTTTTTATTTTCATTAGTAGTTTCCTGTTTACTTATTGCATCTTAGGTTTCTATTTGCTAGATTTATTTATATTCTGCTTTTAGCATTAGGTTAGCACTCTTACTTTTGTGTGTTGGTTCGTCGTATGCTTAGAAGACTAGGATTGGAAGGTCTAATTCCGATCGATTTAGAGATTGAGCGAACCTTTCACCGTCGGAGAGCAGCGCAGCGAAAGATAGAAAATCAAGCTGCATCCGAGGTGAATATGGCAGCCAAACTCTGTGGGACTACGCAACTCCTAGCGCTAGAGGATTCATGCCGAGCATAGCTGGACCATCAATTTCGGCAAATAACTTTGAGCTGAAGCCGACACTTATACATATGGTTCAGAAGAGCCAATTCGGGGGAGCTACAACTGAAGACCCGAACCAGCATCTTGAGGCTTTTCTCGAAATCTGCTCAACTATGAAACAGAACAGAGTCCCTTCTGACACGATCCGCCTGAGCTTGTTCCCATTTTCACTGCGAGATAAGGCTAAGGCATGACTTCACTCCTTACCCTCTGGCAGCATCACCACATGGGAGCAGTGTGAGCAGCAGTTTCTGAATAAATACTTCCCACCAAGTAAGACTGCTCACATGCGCCACATTATCACTAGCTTTCGCCAGAAGGAGGGGGAGTCCTTATTCGAAGCATGGGATTGCTACAAGGGGCTACTTTATCAATGCCCACACCATGGACTGGAGAGGTGGTTAGTGATCCACATTTTCTATAATGGGATCGCTTACGCCACAAAGATGTCCCTAGATTCTGCCGCAGGAGGAGCTCTAATGAACAAGACCATAGAGGAGGTGGAGGAGCTTATCGAAGAGGTGGCCCAAAACCACCATCAATGGGCTTCCGAACGTGGTCAACCCACGCCAGCGGCAGGACGATACACTGTCAACTCCATGGACCACCTTTCAGCGAGGATGGACACGCTAAGAAGACGATTTGAATCTTTGAATCCTTCATCTACATGCGCGACCATCGACTTTGGAGAAGGAGTGGTAACGTATCATGAGGACGACTATGTAGGGTAGGGGACCACAGATGAGCAGATTGAGCATTGTCATGCGATTGGGGACTATGATCAAAGGCCCCATAAACTCATACTCTAAGACCTACAATCCTGGATGGAGGAGTCACCCAAATTTCTCCTACAAAAATAACTCGGGAAACCCCCAACATCTGGAGGATACAGGCAGCAGCAGGGCAATGGGCAGTGACCACAGAAGTCCAGATTGGAAGAGATGATGGAGGACTTCATCGCTACCCAAACTAAGGCCAATGAGGAATTTCGTTGCCAGCATCAAAAGTCTAAAAAATCACTGAGAGACTTGAAGGCCACCGTTGATGGCCTTGCAAGTCATACTAGGATGTTGGAGACACAAGTGGCCTAAATAGCCCAATCCGTGTCACAACTTGTGAAGAACTCTCCGGCGAGCCAACGAAAGGAGGAAGGAGTAGGGTAAAGTAGCAAATTCACCAAGGGGTGTGCAACCATGATTTCAACCAAACCTGACCAAGCTGAGTTTGAAGAGAAAATCTCAGTACATCTTGAGGACCCTGGTGAATTCGTTATTCCCTGCTCAATTTATGGGGAGAGTTTCGATGAAGCACTATGCGACTTGGGGTCATCAATCAGTGTGATGCCCTACTCATATTTTCTTAAGATGGGGCTGAGCGGGCTCCAACCAACGAATCTTGGTATTCGTATGGGGGATGACTCAGTGAAGTGTTGGTGCAATCGACCCAGGTCACGATTAACTAGACTCGAGTTTGACTCGAGTCATGTTTTGATGTTTGACAAAGTGAGTTGACATTGATGTTTGATATTAATGTCTGTTGATGTTTTGGGGAGATTATTTATACAATCAACCCAGGTTATGTTTAATCGGACTCGAGTTAGACTCGAGGGAGACTTTGATGGTTTACTGGAGTTGACCATGTCATGGAAAGTCCAAGCATGGGTCTTGGCAAGGAAAAGTCCAAGCATGGGTCTTGGCATGGAAAGTCCAACATGGGTTGGCAAAGGAAAGTCCAAGCTTGAGTCTTGGCATTTGAGAAGTCCAAGGGGTTTGATATTGGCGGTGTAAAGTCCAAGCGGGAGTCTTGACAGCATAAGTCCAATGGTTAGCGGCGTAAAGTCTAAGCAGAGTCTTGGCGGCGTAAGTCCAATGTGCCTTGGCGGTGTAGACACCGTTAGCATGATATAGCCGATGGAAGCACCTGAAGGTTAGCGTGATGGATGACTTGGAGGGATCCGAGAGGCATGAGGTTGATGGAGGTGGCTAGAAGGCTTAGGTCTAGGCTAAGGGTGGTCTAGCAAGAATGGGGGAACCATACTTGGGTTAAAACCTCATGTTTGAGGTGTGTCAGTCAACTGGTGACATATGGCAGTCGACTGGTGAGAGTCAACTAGGGTTTGACTACGGGAAGTGCCATACCAGTCGACTGCCAGAGGAGGGCAGTCGACTGATTGGCCGATCAGTCGACTGGTGCTCCAGTTTTGGAGCACAGAATGGAGTCTCACTCGACCGTTGCGGTCAGCAGTCGAGTGATGGCTTGATCAGTCGACTGATGGTCATAATCAGGCGACTGATGATGGATCCATTGGATTTTTCCAACGTGGATCTAGCCATTGTCTCATGACAACAGTGGCATTAATCGACTGATGGTGCTGAGCAGTCGACTAATTGACATTTTCAAGCACTGGTTGAAGCTTTAAATGGATCTCATGAAGGAGGAGAAAACCGGTTCTTGAGCATCCTTGGGGCAATTTGTTGCTGCAAATCAGGGTCTCCAAGGCCATTCTTCAAGCAACCAAAAGCAAGCAATCCAAATGCATTCGTAAAGTGTTTTCTTTACTTGTATTGCATTATATTTCATTATAATTGCTTGTTGTATTTAGTTTATTGTTGTAAACTATTGTAAGAGGTTTCTCCACCTCCGACGTGTTGTCGAGAAGGAGTTTATTACTTAATGGTGTTTGTGGCATCGCTAGAGCTCTTTAGAGCTCGATCCATGGAGTAGGAACCATTCGGTTCTGAACCACATTATATTCTTTTGTTGTTATGTGATTGTCTATTTCATTATTGTTATTATTATCTATATTTTGTTGTGCTAACGAAGTTTGTAGACGAACATGTGAAAGAATTCCATCACCCACTAGCTCGATGCTATTCACCCCCTCTAGCATTCCAACGATCCCCTACATGTGGTATCAGAGCCAAGTTGCTCTTCAAGGTTTAACAACTAAGGGAGCATGCTAGAGCATGAAGATGGAAGTCCAAGAATAACTAGGATGGTATATCAACACACCTATCCCTTATACCTTCTATGGACATGAAGGGTTTAGACAATGGAAGGCAAGGATCGAAGACTTCCTAATGATGAGGGACTTCAAAGAATGGTCCATTTTGATGGATGGATTTGAGTATCCGAGAGGACCAAAAGGTGGATTCCTCAAGAAGAAGAGATGGACCGAAGAGCAAGTCCAAGCCTTCGAGAAAAATAATAAGGTAATAAAATTTTTTATTGATTTAATACCTAACAATATCTTATGTATATTAGGTAATTATATAGATGCCAAGGACCTATGGAGTCAAGTGGCAAAGCTCCATGAAAGTCCATCACCAGTCCAAGAGGAAGGGACCGAAGAGGCAAATGCATCATCCTCACAAGGAAGTGAGGACTTGGAGGTTGAGAGACCACCAACATCCAAGGAGGAAGAGGAAGTAGAAGAAGGGGAGACCTCCACCTCAAAAATTGAGGGCCAGGAGATTAGAGCATCCTCAACACCGGAGCAACATGAGAAGCCATCCACATCCGGTCAAGATGAAGAAGCTCAAAATCCAACTCTAGCACCTACCCCCACCAAAGGTAACTCAAACATTGTGGCTAAAATAAAATATTATATAATATGTTTTGAGTGTAGGGAGCAAGGACACTACAAGAGTAAGTGTCCTAAAAAGATAAAGAAGTCTCCTCCGAGACCAAAAGTCAAGGATGCCAGTTCCCCAACAACCAAAAGCAAGGAGCAAGTGATTTGCTTCAAATGTCGACAATCGGGACACTACCAGAATCAATTCCCAAATGGGGAGAAGAAGACTCAAAGGGGAGCATCACAAGTAGGGGGAGCCACTAAGGCAAACCCTAAGGTATATTTAAATAATGCTCCTATTTTAGTTAATAGACAAAACCATGCTAGGAATTTCAATTCACTTGCTATTTATCACGAAAAGCATGCTAGGAGCAATAAATATTTTTGCCTAGGAGCTAAGAATATTCACCTTAGGAATAAGGAGAAATTTGGGACTAATGTCCCTAAAAACAATTTATCTAAGGACAAACCTAGGTCTTAATTCTAGACCAAGTCTACCTAGGGAGACAATTAGAAAGGTGCAAGAGCACCTAGGTCTTAATCCCAAATGGACTAGGCATATGCCTAGAAAGGATAATGCCCAAAGACCAAATCAAAATTCAAAAATTGTGCAATTAGAATTAGAAAATCAAGCCTTGAGGACAAGGCTTGAGAAATTAGAAAAGACCCTCAAAAGGATGCAAAATAAAAGAGTCAAATGGTCAAAGTCAAGAGTCTAGGACCAAGAATCAACACCTAGGGCAAAAGAGAGAAAAGTCAACCAAGGGCAAGAAGGGTTTGGGTCAAAAACCTAAGCCTGAGGTGGCTTATCATAGTGTTCCATTTGATTATGGAACACAAACTAGGTCTAGGAAGACTAAGGTCAATAGGGAAGTCATCCCTAGAGTTGACCAAGGTATGTGCCTAGTGGCTAGGGTTTCGAGGAAACCTAGGGAAGTCACTAAGAAGGTTGCAAGGGGAGTCACCCCTAGAGTCAACCTAGGTAAGACCGCAATGACCAAGGCTAACAAGCCTAGAAGGGTCATTAGGAGGGTATCTAGGGAGGTCATCCCTAACGAATACCTAGTAAACCCTAGGAGCTCAAATAGGTTTTGGGTTTCTAAGAGCGTGATTGATTCACGCTAGATAGTTTAGGGTCTGCCAACCTTGATTGGATGGGTAGTTAACTCAACCATGGTAAAGGTGACCCTTTAGGATATTTTCAAGGTTATGGATACCTTGGAAATAGAATTGATATTGTGATCCTAAAAGATTTTAGGATGTGCCAAAGTATTTTTGGGATTATAAAAAATTAATTGAATTTGCACAATTTAGGATTAGAGGTTATAGTGTGCCATTTTTAGTTTTGGCACACTTGGGAGATTAGTAGGAATATGGCAAAATATACCTAATTATATCAAATGGCAACTAATATTAAATTTTAGGTATTCCTATACCTATACTTTTTATATGCCATGCTTTGTTTGTCATATAACATGTCATGACATCATGTTTATTTTTTTTATCATTTATATGTCATGATCATGTTTAGGATTAAGGATTAAATGTCATGTGTTTTTAGATTTAATCATATGCCATGACATCATGATCATTGGTCATGCTTAATTATTGCTATCATTTATGCCATGATCATTTCATGCATTTAAATTGATTAAAATTGATTAAAGGACAATGGCATGACTTGGAGTCACATTTATAAGGGAATCAAGTAGAGTTACCATAGAAAAATGCCTGAAACCCTAGATTAGGGAGAACAAAACCCACATCTCACATTACATTGACATGTATGTGTATTTATACACCCTAGATACATGTGAGATGCTAGGATATGAGTTAAGTTCAAGGTGCATAGTTTTTGCATCTAGATGAACTAAAACTCATCTTATATTAGTGGTGGATCATTGGGAAAGCTTGTGTACAAGTCATGTACATTGATCCCAAGGAATATGATCGAAAATAAGGTTTTGAAATCCTTTTGAAAAACCTTGGTGAAGTCTATCTTTTGATAGCAATCACCATTGATGAGATTGATACAAAGTGAGCTAAGACTTTGAAGTTTTTATTCACTTTTGGATTTTGTATCAAACTCATTATTTTATGGGTAAAATAATTTTCAAACATTTTTCACCCATTGTATTGGTCATAAGTATTATACGTATGAATTTTCATGATTTTTCAAATTACGTATAATTATTTATGATTTTCCGAATTTCATTTCTGATAATTGAAATTCTGAAATTTGATTATCGATCGCCCTTGGTGGCGATCGATGTGGGTGGTAGTCATTGGTAGTGAGAGTCATTGTCAATGCTGATTTCGGGAAAAATAAGGTTGTTTAGCTCGTTTTCAGCTATGGTAAGGTTCCTAACCACTCCTAACCCTAGGATATGCTTTGGGAAGCATTATAAAGGGTGAAAATCCATTGGATATGGATTATGAGAGTTGTTTAGGGTTTGTATCAAATTTAAGGATGGGAGAGTTCTTGTTTGAACTTTGAAACTTATTTTTGATAGTTTAGATTTCCTATTGGCTTAGGAACTTCCCAAGGACATTATTGGTGCAATGGTCAAGGGGGAGCAAGCCTTTAGGGGGAGGTATCCATCATGGGATGATGGACGGTATTTTTTTCCTCGTGAGGAGGAAAATGGGATTTTAAGATACCCAATTTAGAAATTGGGAGAGTATAAGATTGCCTCTCTTGAGTGATATGAGACTTATCACTAGAAAGATGGTAGGCATTCTAAGTATCCTTGGACCAAGGGGGAGATTGTAAGATCTCATTAGATATGAGACATTGACCTCCATGGAGAGTAAACCTTTTTGATGTATGTCAAAAAGGGAGAGAATGTGAACTTACCAATTTGGGATAATTGGTAAGAGAATTTGAGTTAGTGTTCTAACTTAAAGGTATATATTTTTGTCAAACATCAAAAAGGGGGAGATTGTCGGTGCAATCGGCCCAGGTCACGATTGACTGGACTTGAGTGATATTTTGATGTTTGACAAAGTGAGTTGACATTAATGTCTGTTGATATTTTGGGGAGATTGTTTATACAATCAACCCGGGTTATGTTTAACTGCACTTGAGTTAGACTCGAGGGAGACTTTGATGGTTGACTGGAGTTGACCATATCATAGAAAGTCCAAGTCTTGAGTACTTGGCATGTAAAGTCTAAGTATGGTTCTTTGCAAGGAAAAGTCCAAGCATGGGTCTTGGCATGGAAAGTCCAACATGGGTTGGCAAGGGAAAGTCCAAGCTTGAGTCTTGGCATTTGAGAAGTCCAAGGGGTTTGATATTGGCGGCGTAAAGTCCAAGTGGGAGTCTTGGAAGCATAAGTCCAATGGTTGGCGGTGTAAAGTCCAAGCGGAGTCTTGGCGGCGTTAGTCTAATGTGCCATGGCGGTGTAGACACTGTTAGCATAACATAGATGATGGAAGCACCTGAAGGCTAGTGCGATGGATGAACAAGTCATGGATGACTTGGAGGGATCCGAGAGGCGTGAGGCTGATGGAGGTGGCTAGAAGGCTTAGGTCTAGGCTAAGGGTGGTCTAGCAAGTATGGGGGAACCATTCTTGGGTTAAAACCTCATGTTTGAGGTGTGTCAATCGACTGGTGTCATATGACAATCGACTGGTGAGAGTCAACTAGGGTTTGACTGCGGGAAGTGTCATATCAGTCGACTGCCAGAGGAGGGCAATCAACTGATTGGCCGATCAGTCAACTGATTGTGTGATCAGTTGACTCGTGCTTCAGTTTTGGAGCACAGAATGGAGTCTCACTCGACCGCTGCGGTCATCAGTCGAGTGATGGCTTGATCAATCGATTGATGGTCATAATTAGTCGACTGATGATGGATTTGTTGGATTTTTCCACCGTGGATCTAGTCGTTGTCTCACGACAACAGTGGCATCAGTCAACTGATGGTCCCGAGCAATCGACTGATCAATATTTTCCAACACAGGTTGAAGCTTTAAATGAAGCTCATGAAGGAGGAAAAAACCAGTTCTTGAGCATCCTTGGGGCAATTTGTTGCTGCAAATCAGGGTCTCCAAGCCCATTCTTCAAGCAACCAAAAGCAAGCAATCCAAAGTCATTCGTAAAGTGTTTTCTTTACTTGTATTGCCTTGTATTTCATTATAATTGCTTGTTGTATTTAGTTTATTATTGTAAACTGTTGTAAGGGGTTTCTCCACCTCCGACGTGTTGTCGAGAAGGAGTTTATTGCTTAGTGGTGTTTGTGGCATTGCTAGAGCTCTTTAGAGCTCGATCCGTGGAGTAGGAACCATTCGGTTCCGAACCACGTTATATTCTTGTGTTCTTGTGTGATTGTCTATTTTGTTATTGTTATTATTATCTATATTCCGCTGCGCTAACAAAGTATGTAGATAAACACGCGAAAGAATTCCATCACGCACTAGCTCGACGCTATTCACCCCCCTCCCTCTAGCGTTCCAATGATCCCTTACATCAAGGAGCCCGTTGTCCTGCTACCACGCATTCCTGTGATGATTGAAGATTTCGTGATACCCACGGACTTCATTATACTAGACACAGGACCGAATCCCCATAATCCTATCATTTTGGGAAGGCCTTTTCTAGCAACCGTAGGGGCGTGCATAGATGTCAAGGCACACCGGATCTCCCTTGAGGTAGACGGGGAGATCATCCTTTATAGTCTTTCGGAGCAAAGAGCTTCCTACTTTGACAGCTTCACGATTAGCAGATTGAAGCCGGAACCCCCAGATGCAAATCCCGAGACCGGTGAATGGAGGTTCACTGAACCACCAGAGCCGAGTTAATAGAAGAGTGCGGTCGAGCTAAACGACCTTAAACAAAGTGCTTCTTGGGAGGCAACCCAAGTTTAGTTGTAGATTTCCCTTTTTTCTATTGCATTGCATACATGTGTTAGATTTTAGTTTTGATTTCCATCACATTTAGAGTTAGGAGTAGAAATGAACTTTGTTAGGCAAAAATGAAACACATATTAGTCTACACGGCGAAGAGTATGAACAAATTTGGGCCATGGTGTATGAAAGGGGTGAAAAATGGGGGCACACGGCTTGGCCATGTGTTTTCCCATGGTCGTGCCCGCTTGACCAAAGGCGCACCCGGCCTAGCCATGTGTTTTAACACGACTGTGGCGCGCGAGGTTAAAAGGGGCGAGCCATGTGTTTTCACCCTATTTGCGCCGTGTGCTTCAAAAGTTCTTGCCCTAGCCGTGTGATTTCGCTTTCCACTTCCTCTAGAAGAATTTTTACTCTCTTTAGAATCCAAAAAGAGCAAGGATGAGGATGACCATGACCATAGCATCCCGATCCGGTGCCTCGGAGCGACAAACAAGAAGAGTCGATGCTCCTCAAGCTCCGTAAGAGGGTAACGGCCTACCCCCTCTACTTTTTCGCAATAATGATCATAGAGATAGGTTCAATATGCACTCTACTCGTAAACTTACTGCTACTAGGTACTTAGATGAGGATTTGCTAGGATCTTTGGGTGACATGCAAACCCTATTTGCAAAAATGGGGTGGGATGAGATTATGGGAATAAGGCACCTAACCTACCCTAGGATAGTTTTGGAATTTTTGAATTATTTAGAGGTGAAAGTTTTAACGGGTAGAGAGAGCGAGGAGGGTAGGATAACTTTTAGACTTTTTAATATTGAGCATGAGTGGACCCTTCACCAATGGAATTCATACTTTGGCTTGCTAAGTGGGGGAGAGAGAAGAATCCCTAATGGGTACAACTCTCGTTTGATTTGGACTAAGTTGACAGGGGAGCACGTTTATGACCCTTCTAGGGCCAAAGTGTCGTGCCTCCAAAACCCCATCTTTCGATACCTTCACCGTGGCATGGCCAGTACTATATTTGGTCATGGGGAGAGTGACGGTGTAGTGAGAGCCAGTGAGCTGCTTTGCCTATGGGACATGCTACAAAAAAGGAGTAGCATCGATGTAGGGTCCCACTTCATCAGACACTTAGTGAAGATGGGCAAAGCAGCACGCGGAGAGATCAATGTGGGAGGCCTACTTACCCACTTTTGCTATAGGATGGCGTACGATTACACAGCATTGGAGAGTATAGAGGGGAGCCCTAGGATCGTCCTAGGAGTATGCATGGCCATGAAGAGGATTGTAAGAGAAGGAGACTCCTTATGCTTTGTAAGGAAAAATTTTACGGCCCTTAGGCTCCCCGATCCAGATCGTACCACCATAGCTATACGCGCCAATTGGTGCTTAGACCATCCACATCAGCGCCCATCTCTCCACCTTTGTACCACTCTCCCTCCAGTCCACACATACATAGGAGCCCACCTAGTCCACGCCGACATGAGCCTACACCTGTGCCACCATCTTATTTTATTTTTGAGCAGGATGCAGGTACATCGACATATGATTTCTCAAAGTTCCGATCATGCCTCGATGACATCTACACTGAGCAGCAAACGCAGAGGCAGCAATGGGAGGAGCAAAGCGCCTACCAGCAGGCAGAGTTCTAGGGATTTCGGGAGCATTTCTAGTGGGCAAAGGAGTTCTACGATGAGGCCCGCATATACTTCCAGGAGGAGGCTGCTCATCGCCAGATAAGGCTGACTTCAGTAGGGAGATGCGGCGACATATATGCACGCCAGAAGTGATGGGCTAGGAGGAGGAGAAGCAGAAGCGGCACGCTGCATCCACTAGGTCTCAGATTGACCACATGTATATGTGGCATCAGCAGCTCAGCAGCAGGTTCTCCCAGGATCCATAGATGCCCAGGCTCCCAGACTTTCCACCTCGTCCACCATATTAGAGGTATACTTTTGTTTAAGTCTGGGGGGGGGGGAACCCAAAAATCTATTTTGTTTTGTTTTCCTAGTAGTAGTTTCTTTTCTAGTATTTTCATTTGTTCATGCATGCATGAGTTGTTTAGTTCCTTTCAATACTTAATTTTTGGTGTCTTAAAAGCTACCTCAGTAGTATTTTTGAAAATTGCTTGCATGAGTTGTTCCCATAGATAGCTAACTTCATTTATCTTGTGGTATTTTATTCTATGTTTTCTATTGAATGTTCTAGACTTTCACTGATTAGCTCTGTTTTTGCACTTACACATGTTGAACAGTCTAACAGGGAGAATCTAGTACATACCTAGTTATGATTCACTTCAATAGTCTAGTACTTTGGAATCCATAGGTGACTCTAGGTTTAGCATTTTAGTTACTGGAGATCCTCGGATTGTGTAAGCCCATTCGGAAAAATCAAAATCCCTGTGAGCTGGAAAAAAAATTATGAGGGATAAAAAAAAATAGTTGTCGTGGATGGCAATGGCTAGGTGCCCATTTGAGACCGAGTTAGGTTACTGGGGAAATACCTCCCAATTTCTCTAAATACTGAGCACGCCTTTGAGACTTTATGCTAAATCTAGGGAATGACCCTTGCTTTGGGCAGGTAAGTGCCTAAGAGCCGAAAACTGTAGAAAATCTATGGGGTGACGACATAACTCACCATGGAATGGGCATCCCCTAAGAATGATTCGCCTAGCACGAACACGAGGAGCTAACCTAGTGAATTTTTAGAACATATCTGTTTTGTTTTGATTGCAAATACCACCTGATAAATTTAGTTAGCATGCTCATTATGGAAGAATCTTTTTTTTAAAAAAAAATTTATGCCACTGAGGTTTGCTTGAGAACAAGCAAAGATTCAAGTCTGGGGGAAGTGATGTGAGCAAAACATATGGGATTTTAGGAGTAGTTTTTGCTCACATCTTGTTACATTTTGCGTTAGTTTCATGCATATGTTACTTTGTTTTTGCATGCATTTCCTATTTTCTAGTTCGGAGGTCTGCTCGTTGTCTTTTGAATGCATGTTAGCTTTTTGGGCAGAAAAGATGCATTTTCGAAGCGAAAGAAGGACATTTCATGCTAGACGCAGATTGGGACACGACCAGGGCATGTGGATTCACATGGCCGTGTCTGATGGGTGAAGATCAACACACTAGGGCCGCACATGGCCTGGCCATGTGGAAACACATGGTCGTGTGGCGGATCGATAGAGTTGTGCAACTAGGGTTTTTTCCCGATTTCGCAGCGGTCCGAAGCAACGTCTATATAAGGATGGCTCCGCCCAAACCCTAGGGAGGAGGCACGACGGCTAGGACGGCACACCAAAGCCCTAAAAAGCTTCGGTAACTCACAGCGGGGAGGAGGAAGACCACCGGAGGTCCACAACTTGCAATACAACGCCGGAGAGAAGATCACAACGCATTGTATATCTCTATTTCTGTGCTTTATCTCTGTTGTATTCAAACTTAAACATGTTTTGTGATTCTTCCTTAGTATTTATGGAGCAGTACTTTTGATTCTAGGATTAGGGAGTAGCTTGAGTTAATATACAATGTTGGTTCATATTAAATTCTGGCCAAAAGTTTTATTTGACAGTTGGTAGTTGTTCTCTATTATACTTTCATGAATTTGGCTTTCTTTCCGCTGTGCTTAGGCGATACGAGGTGGTGACAACCCTCGCAATCTATATTTAGGAGGTTTGATCAAGGAACCTAGGGGTAAACATGACCTCCCGTAACTGCGGGGAGAAGGGAGAGGTGGAATCGGAAACGATCCACCGCAAGGATTGATTTGGCATCCTCGTACCCTCTATCCCGTCCTTTTGGGTGAGGATAGCTCCCGGTGAATGCGGCGGCTCTGCAGGAGAGTGTATGATGTCCCTTCCCAAAACCGTAGGTAGACATTTAGACGACGCCAATTGACAACATTGTTATATGGTACACAAGCGAAACCAAAGTCCTAGAATCGCCTTTTCAAGACCCCTGCACACTCTTTTCCTCCTCCGTGTGACACCGCACTGAGTAGGGTCCTCTGATAGTCCTCACCAAGCAACTCTCTCTGAGAATCCGTCCGAACAATCGCAACCACTTAGCATATTGGTACTCGAATCCCAGTCTCTGTGGGATTGATAATCATTATTACTTGACGACATCCGTGCACTTGCGGACAATGAGCATGAGCATGCACTTTGAGTCTTCGACGGTCTCCATTGCGGGATTTAAGGTCGCGACCGTGCGCATCATAATGTGGGACCCAAGATCCAACAACTTTGAGTTACTAGGATACTCTGACTCAGACTATGCAGGGGTGCAAATGTAAGATATCGAAATAAAAAAAAAAGAATAAAATACCCCTTATAAATTAAGAAATTATCTTATTTAATTTTTTAGGAAATTTTGGAAATTTTTCTGAGTTTAAAACAAAATTTCTATGGTGTTTCATGGGGATTAAGTAAATAGGCTTTATTAAAGCTTCTTTAGACTATGAGAGTGAATTAGTGTTATTAACCTAGGGTTGTATGTTTATTTTTCCTTCGGTTCCCCTTTTCTCCCGATATCCCCAATTTCTTCTTCTTTCCAGATCTTGCTCGAGTGTCCGTCACTCTTTCTCTTCACTTGATCACGCACCTACTTTGGTGCCACCTTCCCCTATCTTCCGATCTCCACTTGCATGCCACCAACCGACATTCACCATGAGCGCCTGCACCTCCAGGAGCAGTAGTCCCGTCGCAATTCTCTTCTTCCTCGTGTTCTCATCGACCTTCTCTCCATTGCAGACCACACTTGAGATTTGCACCTGCAACCACTGTGAGCTCAATCTATCACAAGATCAACCCTTTCAACTAAGTGGTAGCTCCATCTCCATCATGAGCAACGGATTCGATGCTGGTGTTATGTCTAATTGGTGTCACCGATTTGATTTCCACTGTCGGTAATCCCTTCCTAGCTCTTTGTCGCAAGTGATGGATTCACCACTATCGATTTTCCCTTCATCTATAGCAGCATCAAACCATCCATCGCAGTGAGATTCTTGGGTCACTGAAGCCGCCTTGGTTGTGGTGTTATCACCGAGGGGCAACGCAACCATCATTAGTAGCTAACCTTATTACGGGCGGCAGCTTCATGATGCCTACTCTATTCCAACTTTGGGCGATGTGAGTAAGGTTGGAATTGGATTGTTTATACTCTATGATTGGATTAAGAGGTTGCTGTGATTTTTAGGTGAAGGATATGGGTTGTTGCCTCTGTTCATTTGAATTATATAGATCGGTGTTGTCCTACGATGGAACAAGAAGTTGTGGAGGGAGTCTAACTGAGGTGATTTTGATTGATTGTGATAATGGTTGGAAATTGTGAAACATGGTGATGATTAGGTGAGGAGAGTAATTAAATTAATGATTCAGCTTATCTATCTAATTGTTATATATTGCTACTTCAGATGTGGATCAAGAAGCTGTTGGTGATTACAACAATTGAAAGGTAAGCTTTGATTTGGTATGTTATGAAGTAGGATGTGTTACCTTTTTTGTTGATGCTAAGTTGATTCATGAATTATACGGTGAATTTAATCTGATTAAGAATGGAGAATTATTGGTTATTAATAAGTGGAATGAGATTAGGCCACAGTGAAATTTGGGTAATTAATCAGGGATTAATATTGGATTGGATTCTTATCCCTACTGTTGGTTTATGCTAGCATTTGATTATATTGGATTATACAGTTTCAAGGTTGATTCAAGGTAGATTCTTGGACTTGAAGACTATCAGCATAGTAAACATATCAGGTGGGTAATATTTCCTACCCTGGTCAGGTAGTTGATTATTCTTAGTGCATGAGTTTCTATATGGTTGATATCTTATCTTGACTCCACTCATGTTATTTTGTGCTTGATACTTAGTCTTTGCACTTTGAGATATACTGTTGTTGTTGTTATAATTCGTTCATCATTGTTATAAATTACCGATGCTATGGTATGTGGATCTTTAGATGCTTAACCATGTGTATGTAGTTGAGTATGATTGTAGATTTGACTCATGTCATCAGGACTTGTGGTGGGTGATGTCCTTAATGTAAAGTTGGTTGTTGTATCATCTTACCTTTTGTTGTATAACTATTACGGATCATAAGTCTGTAAATGGTAGTGTGGGTGGTCGACAGTGTGTCACTACGGACTCAAGGTCCTAGCATGGTCGATTGTTAGTTGTGTACGACTCTTTGAGGGATAGAGAGTGTGTTGTGGATGTACGTATGTGTGGTTGTGGATTCATTCTATTTAAATGGATGCTGGTGACTTGGTCTCTCTTGTGGTTTAGAGAGTCTTCAGTCATCCTTCCTCCACAGTTACTCATGGTAGTAGTAACTGGTGTGAGGGCAGTTCATTTATTATGTCGCACTCGGTCACTATTCATAGTGGTAGCTGGAGTTTCTTGCAGTTGTCCTGTGTATGTGACACTCGACCACTCATGGGTAATGTCATTTGGAGTGGCCAACAGCAAAGACCCCCATTGTGTAGCTTATAGCTCTTTAGCTTGTCGCTACTTATTCATACTACCCACTCAGCCACTCGAGAGTAGTGGTTGTTGATGAGTTAGGATAGTTGTCATGTCGTGCCACCTAGGCCACACTGGGGGCATAGTAGTGAGTGGGTGTGCATGCATGACCATGCATTTGCATTGCCATGTATGATGGCGTCTGTGTGTGTGTGTGTGTGTGTAGACATAGTCTATATATTCTTGTTGTGATGTTGCATTTGTTTGAGCTATGCTTACTGCATATGTTTGTTCATCATCTTGCATGCTATTTGTATATTCTATACTGTTGTGTGTGGATTACAGTGTACGAGTTGGATCAGATTATTGTACTCATTTGATTAGTGTTATATTGTGGTATAGGATGGACTAGGTTAGTAATGTATTTGTTTATATGTTCATCATATACTGTGTGTTGATTACAGGTGTAGAATTGTTCATACATGTTTTATGTGTTATATTGTTGTATACTTGTTCAGGTTGTATAGGTTGTGTCGTGCAGACCTTTTAGGTATGTTGGTACAGTATATTATGTACAATTGATTAGTCAGGTTGTATATGCACTGATTAGTATTATACTGATAGTTATTTGTTGTTTCCTTTAAGAATGTAGGTCCATTGATCTCCGTTTGTATGCCTGTAGAACTTCATTTGTATACTTGTGGCTCTCCATATGTTATATATTGTTCATGCACTATTTTTATATTACCTCTGAGTCTTTACTCACCACCATAGACCCTGGGTTTTCTTGTCGCCTAGGTAATTGATAGAAGATTCCTTGGATGCTCGACGCACCGCCAGCAGATCCCATCTCACCTTGAGTATTTGGATTGTAATCCATGTTGGAGTTGTATTACTTTGGATTTGTGTTTTGGGATTTTATCCTATGTTGTTACGCATTTTTCGTTTATGGTTGTGTTGTATGTATTTGGCTTTTATCATGGATTTGGATGGATGTTGGTTCCGATTATAATTCCTTGTTGTGTCAAGTCATACCGGTATGCAAACATTTGAATCTTTGTATATTTATTTTTTGTCAATATATTTCGCTGTGATTTATGGTTTATTTATGATAACAGCTATTTGGGCAGTGTATTGGTATTGTATCTTATATTGTCACAAGAGGGTACTGTCCGGTTGATGGATATATATACTCTTAGGGCATGACAATTTTATTGTTATCAGAACCCTAGGTTACGAAGTCCACTTTTGGATTTTTATATCGTTTGGACATTGAGTTTTTGTTTACTCGATTTTGGTTTTGTGAGTTTTGGGATCTAGCTGTAGCAGGACATCTCCGAGCCACAAATATTAAGGTATGTTAACTGTTATCACATATCCTTTGTTGGCTATAAATTCAGTTGTTTATAACAGGGAATGACATGTAGTGTGTTAGTCACTATTCGTAGCCGTGATTTGAGTTGACTACGGGAATGACTTATTGAGTTTGTGAGTCTTGGACCTATTGTCGAAATAGGTGAATTTCTTTTGAGAGTCGACTGATACCGAGTCGGATAGTAGGGGTCAGGTAGTAACATTTCTTATGGAGATCAAACAATACAGTCTTAGAAATTTTCACGAACTATATGCTGGATCGAAATGAGCGCTAGAGGGGGAAGGGGGGTGAATAGCGTACAAGAAAACTTTTCGTTTGTTGAGTATAAAATAAGTGAAAGAGAAATACACAGTGGAAATAAAATGATACGAGTTTATTTTTACTTGGTTTATAACCTACCGGCTTCTAGTCCGAGTCCCTAGCGATCCGAGATCGCACACGGAGGGAAATTAACTAAAACAATCTCCTCCTCATTGGAGGTAGGAGACAACGAATACACAAATTAAAAAGATCAAGGTAGAGGGGCACTCCCCTTCTCCTTGTTACGATTAAAAGCTCTGACACAAAATTAAATACAAGAATTAGAATAAGCTTATACTGATGACTAATGAGGTAGAGAATTTGAGCTTGGATTATCGGAGATTCGGTAGCACTTCGTCATAGGAAGATTGTCGTAGAAGAGCGGTGTTACGATAGCACTTTGGAAGCTTGGAGATGATGAAAATGGTGAAGAACATACCTTCTTTTATAGCATTTGAGAACCCTAGACATCTAGCTCAAGTCTTATCTTCTAAAGCCACCTCACCCTAAGATAAGGGGATGAGGTTTTGACTATCCTCGAGGCTGGAATTTCAACAATAGTCGACTACCATCCTTATCAGTCGAACTGATGCCAAGCAGTCGACTGCTACAAGCCATCAGTCGACTGTTGGCTAAGGTTTTTGACTGTAATAAAAAGTTAGCTCGAAATCATATAAAACTAAGTGTTTTCGACGACCACCAATCGTCCGATCTTGACATAGACCTTCCATGGGATGTCTAAGTCGGATCCTCACCTAAGGACGTCCCCGTACCGAGGACTCAACCTTACTTACACTTACTCACACGAGATTACCTCAAGCTTTACCTTTGTAGCTTTTGCTTTTGGTCTCCACCTGATTTCTTTGGCTCCCTCTAAATTCCTCTAGGTGTCACCCGACCACCATAGTTTCTCAACATGAGAACCTCCGGGTGTCGCCGACCTTCATCTTAGCTTAGCATTCCTGCACACTTGATTCAGCTCATGAGATAATAATATGAGCTTAACTTTGTGTCTTTGCTATAATCAAAACTTAGGTTCAATTTTGGTGCCTACTGTACCAATAATCTCCCCCTTTTTGATCTATGGCAAACCAACACAAAGTTAAGGAAATAAATAAAATGCATTAAGTAAATTGAATATCATGAAGCATGAATACAAAATATGGAAGACGAAATATGAAAGAGTATACTTAACTTAATAAGTTAAGTAGGAGTAAAAAAAACTCTTTTTCAAGTCCTCTCCCTTGAGGTAACCTCCCCCTTGACCGAGGGTGAGTACTTGAAAAAGGATCTTAACCCTCCCCCTATGATGTTTTCTACTTAAGAAGAGTTTAAGTAATTGAAATTACTTAACATTGGCCTTAGTGTTTAAAATAAGTTCAAGTTAAGTAATAAAAAACTAATTTTTGATTTCTTAACCTTGGGCTTTCTCCCCCTTTTTCAATTAATAAGGTTTAACCATAAAGGTTAAGTTTTAAAAATTAAGTTAAGTAAACATTTACTTAACTCGGGGCATTAAAAGATACATAATATGTATTAAGTTACCAAAAAATTTGATCCCTTAACTTTGGTCTTTTCTTCCCCTTTTGCCATAAATCGAAAAGAGCGGGGGATTTTGAAAAACATAGTGTTTGAATTTTTTTCGTAAATTAAATTTTAAGTCCAAGCATGTTCTAAATAAATTTTGAAAATAATAGTTTAAACATAAGGTCATTTGTTTGGATGTTCAACTCTATTTGACTTGATTGATATGGAATGATCAATAAGTCCTGATTAGAGTTAGTTAATTTATGTAATTATACTCCGTGGTTAATGTTGATGCACTAGATCTACATATGGAACCAGGAGTAAGGTGCTAACATCTTATGCCCATGTACGTGGCTAAGTACACAAACACATCAGTCCTATGTGTTGTGAGATGTTTTGGCTCCTTAAATCTATAGGTGCATGATTTCGAGGGTAACTCCTAAGCTAGTTCCATTTTGGATGAAAAGTAACTCCTATAAGTTTTATTTCCTACTCTATTGAAGGTAGGAAACTTCGCTTCCCACTTCAACTCGGTCGCTTGATCATGGCGATCCCTTCTACGTCTCCGGATAAAAAAAAATTATCCTTGACATGAGGGATTACCCAAGCAACCGTTTCATTGTCGAGCTATTCGATTAGAGTGGTCACTTGAACAAACTTATTGTTCAAGCCACCAACCTCTATTCTACGAATAGCCGCGGAATACACGATATACGGATCGTCGGCTTTTGTGTTTATGTTCGTGGTCCAAGTATATTTAGCCACAAAATAAAACATATAACATGCATATAATTGAAAAATAATTTTAGACATAATACAAAAGAACACTAATCAAAATAAACAAGATTATATCTCTTGTTATACCTCTTGATCTTCTATTGTATGTCCTTCCTCCTTTTGGACGTCGTGTGGGAGACGATCTTCCAAAAGTTGAAGCTCCTAGATCACCAATCTTCCTTTCCTTGTTCACTCCGAACAAAGGAAGATCATAAAACAAAACTCTTCTTCCTATCTAGAACCGGCCACCAAGTCAATAGACTCGATGTTGCCACCGACCAAGGAAGAGAATATGGAGTATGGGAACTGGCCATAAGAGAATCAAGGAGGGTGATGGGGGCCGGCCAACTCTTGGAGAAGAGAAAGGAAACCAATCCTTCACCTTGTAGCAGCCCAAAACCCTAACCCTCGCTCTCCTAGTTGCCACTGGCCAAAGAAGAGGGGAAGAGGAATAGGTTGAGCACCGACCAAGGAATATGGGAGAGTGATAGGCGTCGACAACCAAGGAATAAGAAGAAGACCTCTCCAAATGTTGCCGCCCACTCTTTCTCCCAAACCCTAGACACCCAACCTCCCAACCTGAATCCTAACCTAACTAGGATTCCTTGCCGCCCAAGGGAAGCAAACCCTAATCTCCTAAGCCATAAGCCTTGCCGCCCACCTTAATTCTATATTTACAGAGTTGGCCTCAAGCCTTGTTTTAATCTCTACCATTGGTTCTAGGGATTTAATCTCAATCGTCGGATCAAGAGATTTAATCTCAACCATCGGATCTAGAGATTTAATCTCTACCATTGGATCTAGAGTTTTGTTTTAATCCATTGGATCTAGGATTCATGAGGTTTTAATAGGAAACAATAGAGACCATGAGGAAGAGTTGGATCTTGGCCACCTAATGGATCAAGCCAACATAATGTCCGATCCATTAATAATAATCCAATCCACTAGAGGATTATCATTGATCCACCTCACCAACCCCCATAAGTTAATATGGGCTCCATATATTATTTGTAAAATTTTCTCCCTTTGTTTAAGATCTCGAATGTCCGTCGATTAATTATTTTACTTATAATTAATTAATCAACATCTAACTCCATGAGTAGTACCACTCAACCTTATCATCATGTCGAACCAAGTCCACCTGCAGGGTTTACATGATGAACCTTATGAGCTCCTCAAGGGGACATCATCATCCTAATATATAGGACACGGTTTCCTCCTTTAATCAATGTCACACCATATAAATAATATCATTTCCCAACTTACCGAGCCTATCAATTTAATCTATAAATCTCGCCCATTGGTAAATCAAAGAAATGAATACTAAGTATATGTGCCCGTTATTATATCGGGATTAAGAGCATGTACAATATAATATCTGAGGTCTGATTCGATTATGTACTCAGCAATAAATTGAATCACCTCTAAGTCGGTCCTGCTCAATACACACAAAGTGCACTAGTGTGATTCTATGGTCAAGACAAACCAATGCCAAATCACACAACAACCATACCAATGGTTTGTCCAAAGCCATCTCGGTTGTTAGCCTATACTTATACTTTACAAGGAGCCGATAACATGATCTCCCGTGTGACACCATACACCATGTTATCTACAATGTAATGTATTAGACAATATGCATCATCATAAATATGCAAACAATGATCATGTGATTCTTATTTTAAAAATAAAGATGTTCATACAAAAGATAGACTTTTCAGTATACATCCCAACAATCTCCCACTTATACAAAAAGACTATGCTATCCTCAAACTACCATACATCTGATTCTCATTCCCTCCACATGCCTATCAAAAGCTCACACTTGAAGGGCCTTAGTGAAAGGGTCTACCAGGTCATCCTCTGATGCAATCTAGGCGACAGCAACTTTTACCTCCTTTACGATTTCTCGTATAAGGTGGTACTTGCGCTCTATGTGTTTAGCCTTATGAACTCGTGGTTCCTTCGAGTTTGCAACTGGACCACTATTATTACAATAAATTATGATAGTTCTGGGCAAACTAGGAATCACATCCAAGTCCATCAAGAAGTTCCTGAGCCATCCAGCTTCTTTGGCCACCTCAGAGGCCACCACATACTCAGCTTTCATGTTAGAGTCCGCCATGCATTTCTACTTGACACTCCTCCATTCAATGGCTCCACCTTTCAAAGTAAACACAAAACCTAAGGTAGATTTACTGTTATCCCTATCTGATTGGAAGTCGAAATCCGTAGAACCCATAGGGGGTAATTGGTCTACTTGGTAAACTAGCATATAATCCGTAGTCCTTCTCAGGTACTTTAATATATGTTTTACCGTAGTTCAATGTCCCTGTCTTGGATTACTCTAATATCTACTGACCATGCCCACGGCAAAGCAGATATCTGGTCTCGTACATAGCATCACATACATGAGGCTTCCTACTGTCGAAGCATATGGAACCACCTTCATCTCCTCTATCTTTTCAGATGTTCTAGGACACATCTCCTTGGATAAAGGAACTCCATGCCTGAAAGGTAGAAAACCCTTCTTGGAGTTCTGCATGCTAAAATGATCAATAATGGTGTCTATGTATAATGCTTGAGATAAGCACAACATCCTTTTCTTGCGATCCCTTATAACCTTGATCCCAAGGATGTGTCCCACTTCTCCCAAGTCTTTTATATCAAACTGTTTGGACAACCACACCCTTTCATCCGATAACAACTTGACATTGTTGCCAATTAACAAAATATCATCTAAGTATAGTACAAGAAATACCACTACGTTTCCGTCACATCTCTTGTATACACAAGACTCATCCGGGCTTTGAATAAATCCATAAGACTAGATTACCTCATTAAAGCGGATGTTCCAAGACCTTGAAGCTTGCTTCAATCCATAAATGGACCGATTAAGCTTACACACAAGATGCTCTTTGCCCTTTTCAATGAATCCCTCTGGTTGCTTCATATAGATGTTTTCCTCAAGACTTCCATTAAGGAAAGTTGTCTTGACATTCATCTGCCACACCTCATAATCCATATGAGCTGCAATGCATAAGAGAATCAGGATAGACTTAAGTGTTGGGTTTCCGGCACCGCGGCGTGTGTGTGTTCGATCATGTTTCGTAAACATGAACACAGCGGAAGCAATTAAAAATAATAAATACTCTTATTTATTACAACACACACAACACACGCATGCTTTTACAACAAGTGTAGACATAACCGTAAATTAAAATTGCAATAAAAGGAAATTAACTACGTTATACCTTTCGTATGACGTGTAGCGGGAACGGCATCAACCGGAACGATCCTCGTAAGAATCGTCTCTATCCGTATCCACGCCGAGCTCCTCGGGATGACTTCGCTAAGTCACGAGCTTCGTCTTCGTACGGGTTACTAGCCTCGTGTTGAAGACGACATGATCGAGAGATGATCACGATCCGAATCCAAATTCGGATCCAAAACGAGTTCTCAAAACTCGCTTCTCCGGAGAGGTATTCGTCAAGCGTTTGACGAATCCTTCGTCCTCCACCTCAGAGGATTACCGGAGATCAAATCCCCGGTATGTTAGCCGCTGTCGGAGCACTAACCGTCGTCCAAACGACGCTCCGACGAGAGGAGAAGAAGCTGTCCAGAAAACTGGACAGCTTGGTGGAGGAGATAGGCGCCGGCCAAAACAAGGAGACTAAAGCTCACCTTGATGCCGAACCTTTTAGGGGATCACCGGAGGGTCGCCGGAGGTTCACCGGCTGGAGCTTGGACGCCGGCAACAAGTTAGAAGGCTGCACCAAGATGGGCGGCAACAAGATGTTGGGCGGCCACAATGTGTTGGGCGGCAACTAGATGATTAGGGTGTTAGGGTTAGGGTTTAAGCCCTATTTTATAGAGAACTAATTCTCTTAATGGTTAATGGATCATATCCATAAAGCCCGTTAACCCGCTCCATTAAGATAAGTTAAAATAAACCAAACCATGATGGTTTATTTTAAGTTAAAACGAACCTAACCAACCTTTGGTTCATTCGTTTAATATAAACCAAACCCTTTGGTTTATTCTCATCCATTGGATTAGAACCAAACCATTTTGGTCCATCCATTATGTCTTCATAAGACACGGCCCATCCACGCTTCCATTGCGACTGAAACAATTTCATGCTCGCTTTATGTTTAGTCCAACCAAACATAGTTTCTCTCGGTCTGAGAATCCCATTCTCAAGCTCGTTTTAAATCCTTTGGATTACACTCGTTGTGCGTGTGACCAAATAGGTTCTCGGTTTATGTTGGCCGTCTATAATTAACCATTAATTATAGAACGATCATGAGTGGCACCTAGTAGTACATCATGATCCCCAATTAACCGAAAAGATCAACTGTTGATCCAGAACTATTTACGAAACCCTTGTGGCTCGAATGAATCGTGCCCCATTCCCTTCACTCATCTTATACCCACTTGGTTCAGGACATGGTCTATTGTGTCAGTCCCCACTAGGCTGACTACGTCACACCTAGCCCAAGTATCATTTCCTCGTCCTACGGATTCTAGTTACTCCACATTTATCGAAGAGTACTTTACTCTAAACATGTAATGCTTTGGACAAAGACTTTAGTAACAATCCGACGAGAGGCCATGGGTATACATCTCCTCGCAAGGAGTGGTGAATCCTTTATAAGCTATTCAAACACCTTCGATCACTTTGACTTATACCCAATCATCCCGGGTCCACATCTCCTTAGAGATGTTTGCTTAAGATGTCAAAGCATAAGTCTCCATGATCAAGATGACTTGAATACCGCAAGTCAAAGGAACATCGCACTTAAGCTACAGTAAGAACTTCATTGACATATCTATATATGCAGAGAACCATATGAAGTCTTACGGATGGTCACTCCAATGAACTAGTTACCATAACTAGCATCCACGATCAACTCCGGACATCACTATGTCTCCAGCCAGTGAGAATCAGCTGCTTGGATACACCAAGGAGTATACCTCGTGCTAGTCTCCACAGAATTGATGGTGTCCAGATTCATCAATTCATCGACTAGGGATAATTCCGATACATCACAATTACACATGTAGAGATACTCACTAGTTGTGATCCAATCACAAATTCTCTCATGCTGTGAATCGTATCGTGGACATTCAGTAAATGAGTTTAAGATCCAATCAGATACATAAAACATGTATACTCAAATAGTGAATCTTCATTTATCATATAAATGGTTCATACATAAGGCGATTGCCTTAGGACATCTCTCATATATTACTAACAGACTCCCACTTGGCCTAATGCCAATCTCTACGGTATCCAATACCATAAGCACCAACATGACCCTCAAACTTACTTTGAGGTAATGCTTTAGTCAAAGGATCCGCTAAGTTCCTTTCAGTGGGAATTTTCTCGATTTTTATTTCGTTCCTACTTATGATCTCTCTGATAAGATGATAGCGGTGGCACATGTTTGGATCGTTGATGAGACCTTGGCTCTTTCGCTGCAATTGCTCCATTGTTGTCATGATGAGACCGATTGCTTCAACAATGGCCGAATCACACCAAGTTCATGAGCGAACTTCTTGATCCAAACCGCTTCCTTTGCGCTTGGCCGCAATATATTCGCCTCAGTGGTAGAATCCGCTCTGATCTCTTGTTTGGAACTTTTCCAACTCATCGCGCCCCCCATTCAAGGTGAACACGTATCCGATCTGAGACACGGAATCATCCTTGTCTGCGAAGCCGCATCGTATACCGCGTATCACCATGTCCCCTTCTCCATATATTAGGAACACATCCTTAGTTCTTCTCAAGTACTTAAGGATCGTCTTAACACCCCAATGATCCATTCTGGATCGGTGAGTATCTGCTCGTGACACTCAGAGCATACGATACATCGGGCCTCGTACATAACATAGCATACATGATAGATCCTATTGCGGATGCATAGGGAATCTTACTCATGCAAATCCTCTCGTCTTCTATGCGCGGACACATAGACTTCGAAAGGTGTACCCCATGCCTGATGGGCAGATAACCTTTCTTGGATTCCGACATGCTAAACCTCTTTGCTTTTCGGTCTATATATGTAGGCTGCGAAAGACCAAGCAATTCGATCTATCTCTATAGATCTTAATCCCAAGGATGTAGGTTGCTTCTCCCAGTCTTTCATGGAGAATGTCTTGGATAACCAAACCTTAATCGATCAGAAGATTGACACATCGTTTCCTATAAGTAATATGTCATCGACATACAATACTAGGAACACGACTGCACTCCCACTAACCTTCTTGTACACACAAGGTTCGTCTGGATTTTATGAGAAATCAAACTTTTTGATCGTCTCATCAAAACGGATATTCCGACTCTGGATGCTTGCTTGATCCATAAATGGATCGCAACCTTGGTTTTATCAACCGATGTGAAACCCTCAGGCTGTATCATATACACGTCCTCGAGCAGGTTTCCATTAAGGAAAGCTGTTTTCACATCCATCTGCCATATCTCATAATCATAATGAGCCGCTATGGCCGGGAGCATCCGAATGGATTTAAGCATAGCTACAGGCGAATAGGTTTCGTCATAATCAACACCTTGTTTTTGACGATATCCTTTCGCCACCAATCTAGCCTTATAGGTAATCACATTACCATCCATGTCGGTTTTCTTCATGAAAACCCACTTGCACCCTATAGGCTTTATGCCTTCAGGTGGGTCAACCAAGTTCCAAACTTGGTTTTCGTACATGGAATCCATTTCCGACTTCATGGCACCAAGCCACTTATCCCTTTCTGAACTTGTCAGCACTTCTTCATAACTGGTAGGCTCCTCATCATCAATGAGTAACACGTCGTTCGATTCACTTACGAGAAATCCATATCTCTCAGGAATGTTGCGTGTTCTACCAGATCTACGAAGATGTGGTGTTACAATAGGTCCAGCAGATTGCTCATCACTATGAGTTGTCGGCTGTTGTGCTTCACCAGGTATCTCATTAATGTCTATTTGAGTCTCTCGAGCCTCCTCAAGCTCGACGACACTCCCACTGTTTTCTTGCAAGAGAAACTCTTTCTCTAGAAACACAGCATGCCTTGAAACAAACACCTTTTGTTCCACAGGATGATATAATTGGTAACCCCTTGTTTCCTTAGGATATCCAATAAATAGACATTTATCAGACTTAGCATCCAGTTTGTCTGATACAGTCCGCTTCACATAAGCAGGACAACCCCATATCTTCAAGTAAGATACATGAGGTTTCTTACTAGCCCATATCTCATATGGAGTAGTAGAGACTACCTTGGTAGACATTACATTTAACAAGTAAACAGGTATGCAAGTGCATAACCCCAAAAGGACTTGGGAAGAGTCGCATGATTCATCATTGACCTGACCATGTCCAACAAGGTCCGGTTACGCCTCTCAGATACACCATTATGCTGTGGTGTGTAGGGCGGAGTCCATTGAGACAATATGCCATTGTCTCTTAGATAATCAAGAAACTCTTGACTTAAGTATTCACCACCTCGATCCGATCGAAGTATTTTAATACTTTTGTCATGTTGTTTCTCTACTTCATTTCTGAATTCTTTGAACTTTTCAAAGGCTTCAGACTTGTGTTTCATCAAGAACACATACCCAAACCGTGAATGATCATCGGTGAAGGTAATGAAGTAGCTATAGCCTCCTAATGCTTGAGTTGACATAGGTCCACATACATCAATATGTACTAGACCTAGTAACTATCCCACTCGTTCACCTTTTCCAGTAAAAGGTAACTTAGTCATCTTGCCTTTTAAGCATGATTCGCATGTATCGTATGAATCCAATTCAAACGATTCCAGAATTCCACATCGGTGTAATTCGGACATGCGTTTCTTGCTTATATGGCCAAGACGACAATGCCACATATAGGAGTCTATGTGATTATCTTTTCGAGCACGCGTGTTGCTCGCTTCGATATTGAAAATGTCCTTTGGATCGTCCAGCGTATAAATGCCATTACTCAAAGTTCCAGTTCCATAAAGTACGCCATTCAAAGTTATATAACAACAATTGTTACTAAACGTTAAATGGAAACAATTTCTATTTAAGCAGGAAATAGAAACAATGTTCTTTATTAGAGAAGGAACATAATAGCAATTGTCCAGTTCCAAGACTAGTCCACTAGGGAGCTTCAGCAAATAAGTTCCGATGGCGTAGCGGCAACCTTTGCTCCATTGCCAACTCATGAAATTTGACTCCCCTTGACAAGTCTTCTTCTATTCCTTAGTGTATGTCATTACATATATGTGAGCTACACCCGATATCCAATACCCAAGTGTCTAAGGAAATAGAATGACAATCAATAACGAAGATACAGAAGAGGATGGGGCATCGGATGCCTTCTTCTTCTTCATGGACTCAAGATAAATCTTGCAGATTTCTTCGCCAATGGCCTTCCTTGCACATGATGATGGCAAGTGCCCTTTTAATTTAGTTCCGCCTTCTTTGCCTTTTTCTTTCCTTTCTTGTTCTTTTGCCTTCCTCTTAGAACCTTTCTTTGAGGAATCAACTATGAACCGCCTTCTCCTCATGCTTCGTAAGGCTCCACAGTCTTCAGCATATTGAGGAGCTCGGGAATGGTGGATTCCAATTTGTTCATCCGATAGTTCATCACAAATTGCGAGAAACTCTTGGGCAAACAATGTAGAATTAAGTCAATACTTAACTCATGATCCATCACAAAACCGAGGGTAGCTAGCTCGATGTACCGCTCATCTTTAGCACAAATCTGAGCGAACCTTCTTGCATCTTCGTGGTGAAGAGGAGCCTAGAGACCTCGAACCTTTGGATCTCGCTTGCTCATCGAACAACTCATGAAGATGGAAGACCATAGTGTTAGCATCCATATGCTCATCTGCTTCGCACTCGTACCATCGCCGCTAGCATGATGCAACTCGCCACCAGAGAATCGCCACATGCTTACGATAGACCAACATTTGATCTGAGTTGCATCGCCCTTAGGACGGTCGAAGAGGCTCTTCAAGGACATATGCTAGCTTTTCCGCCTTGAGAACAATTCTCGTGTTTCTAAGCCACCCAGAAGTTAGGCCCGATTTGTTCAATCCAAAATAGTGCGCAAATTCAAAGACGCCATGATCAATTTATTGACCTAGAAATACAAAAGCGAGCATATATGAAAGATGATTTTAAAATGCATCAATATACATTTATAAATCCCATTCATTTTTGAATTCAAAAACCCCAAAATCACTTGGAGATCGTAGGTCCATCTCGAATGGTGATATCCATCATAGATAAGAACAACCTTGGAGTGAGTCCAACAAGCCATTCTTAGCTATGATGGTGGGTATCAATATCGATTACATATCATGTATATGTAACTATCACAATGTGCTATCAACTAATTGAATGTTCACACATACATTGGGTTGTTAACACATTAACAAGTATGCATCATATGCATAGCACCCCTTCACCTCTCTTCACATCGACCTTGGAGTGAGTCCAACAAGATGCTCCAAGCAAAGCCGACTCCATTAATCGTGAAATAGTTTTAATATGGTTAGAGCGCATTCAACCAATTAGCCGTGCTTGGAGTGAGTCCAACAACCCAAACTAACGATTGACCTCGACTCTTACCATATTAGAGTTAAACTATTCCAATGATTTGAACATGTTCAGTTCGAGCCGGCTTGGAGTGAGTCCAACAACCCAAACAAGAAATGAACTCTGGTTCTAACCATATTAATGGAAGGTGTAGGCTTTAATATTGAGTTAGGGTTTTTATGTCTCATCCTCTTTGCATGCAAATAACTATTATCTACATGGCATGGCATACATGGCATACATCTACATGTCACGACACGCATGGCATAATGTTATGCATCTAATGCAATTACATGGCATACAATTATGTCATGTATATATTTCCTTATATGTCATAACTATTTATGGAAATAAAATATGTTTAAGATTTGATTCTCCAAATCAAATCATAATTAAATTAGGAAACAAATTTCCAAATCTAATCACATATTTTATTCATGGAATTATTTGATTAAGGAAAATCTATTTAGGAAACAAATTTCCTAAATCATTAAAACTACTTATGGAAATAAAATATTTTAAGATTTGATTTCGCAAATCAAATCATGATTAAATTAGGAAACAAATTTCCAGAATCTAATCAAATATTTTATTTATGGAAAATATCAATTTCCATAAATACTTCCAACTTTCCAAAAGTGGAAGATTTCCATAAATACTTCTAGACTTTCCAAAATTGAAAAATTTCCATAAATACTTCTAAATTTCCAAAATTAGAAAATTTCCAGAAATACATTATGACTATCGCAAACCATTTTACGATTATGTCGAAACACAACCTGGGCTCGATACCATATCAAGGTTTCCAGATCACAAGGCAGGTGTGTGTTCGATCATGTTTCGTAAACATGAGCACAGCGGAAGCAATAAAAATAATAAATACTCCTATTTATTACAACACACACAACACACGCATGCTATTACAACAAATGTAGACATAACCGTAAATTAAAATTGCAATAAAAGGAAATTAAACTACGTTATACCTTCCGTATGACGTGTAGCGGGAACGGCATCAACCGGAACGATCCTCGTAAGAATCGTCTCTATCCGTATCCACGCCGAGCTCTCGGGATGACTTCGCTAAGTCACGAGCCGCCTTCGTACGGGTTACTAGCCTCTTTTTGAAGACGACGTGATCGAGAGATGATCACGATCCGAATCCAAATTCGGATCCAAAACGAGTTCTCAAAACTCGCTTCTCCGGAGAGGTATTCGCCAACCGTTTGACGAATCCTTCGCCTCCACCTCAGAGGATTACCGGAGATCAAATCCCGGTATGTTAGCCGCTGTCGGAGCACTAACCGCCGCCCAAACGACGCCCGACGAGAGGAGAAGAAGCTGTCCAGAAAACTGGACAGCTTGGTGGAGGAGATAGGCGCCGCCAAAACAAGGAGACTAAAGCTCACCTTGATGCCAACCTTTAGGATCACCGAGGGTCGCCGGAGGTTCACCGGCTGGAGCTTGGGCGACGGCAACAAGTTAGAAGGCTGCACCAAGCTGGGCGGCAAACAAGATGTTGGGCGGCCACAATGTGTTGGGCGGGCAACTAGATGATTAGGAGTGTTAGGGTTAGGTTTAAGCCCTATTTTATAGAGAACTAATTCTCTTAATGGTTAATGGATCATATCCATAAAGCCCGTTAACCCGCCTCCATTAAGATAAGTTAAAATAAACCAAACCATGATGGTTTATTTTAAGTTAAAACGAACAACCAACCTTTGGTTCATTCGCTTAATATAAACCAAACCCTTTGGTTTATTCTCATCCATTGGATTAGAACCAAACCATTTTGGTCCATCCATTATGTCTTCATAAGACACCGCCCATCCACGCTCCATTGCGATCAAACAATTTCATGCTCGCTTATGTTTGGTCCAACCAAACATAGTTTCTCTTCGAGAATCCCATTCTCAAGCTCGCTTTAAATCCTTTGGATTACACTCAGCGTCGGTGACCAAATAGGTTCTCGGTTTATGTTGGCCGCCTATAATTAACCATTAATTATAGAACGATCATGAGTGGCACCTAGTAGTACATCATGATCCCCAATTAACCGAAAAGATCAACGGTTGATCCAGAACTATTTCTGAAACCCTTCAGCAGCTCGAATGATTCGTGCCCCATTCCCTTCACTCCTCTTATACCCACTTGGTTCAGGACATGGTCTATTGTGTCAGTCCCCACTAGGCTGACTACGTCACACCTAGCCCAAGTATCATTTCCTCGTCCTACGGATTCTAGTTACTCCACATTTATCGAAGAGTACTTTACTCTAAACATGTAATGCTTTGGCCAAAGACTTTAGTAACAATCCGACGAGAGGCCATGGGTATACATCTCCTCGCAAGGAGTGGTGAATCCTTTATAAGCTATTCAAACACCTTCGATCACTTTGACTTATACCCAATCATCCCGGGTCCACATCTCCTTAGAGATGTTTGCTTAAGATGTCAAAGCATAAGTCTCCATGATCAAGATGACTTGAATACCGCAAGTCAAAGGAACATCGCACTTAAGCCACAAGAAGAACTTCATTGACATATCTATATATGCAGAGAACCATATGAAGTCTTACTACTGGTCACTCCAATGAACTAGTTACCATAACTAGCATCCACGATTAACTCCGGACATCACTATGTCTCCAGCCAGTGAGAATCAGCTGCTTGGATACACCAAGGAGTATACCTCGTGCTAGTCTCAACAGAATTGATGGTGTCCAGATTCATCAATTCATCGACTAGGGATAATTCCGATACATCACAATTACACATGTAGAGATACTCACTAGTTGTGATCCAATCACAAATTCTCTCATGCTGTGAATCGTATCGTGGACATTCAGTAAATGAGTTTAAGATCCAATCAGATACATAAAACATGTATACTCAAATAGTGAATCTTCATTTATCATATAAATGGTTCATACATAAGGCGATTGCCTTAGGACATCTCTCATATATTACTAACATTAAGCATGACTACCGACAAAAGGGTCTCCTCATAATCGATACCCTCTTTCTGAGTATACCCTTTCGCAACAAGCCTCACTTTGAAGGTCTCAACATTCCCGTCTATTCCTCTCTTTCTTTTGTAGATCCACTTGCATCCAATGTTTTTTTACACGATCGGGTGGTTCTACTAGCTCCCAGACCAGATTTGAATCCATAGATTCAATCTCTGTTGGGATGTATACTGAAAGCCTAGCTCTTTTGTATGAACATCTTTATTTTGAAATAAGAATCACATGATCAATGTTTGCATATTTTTAGGATTATGCAAAATTGTCTAATATTTTACATTGTAGATAACATGGTGCTTGGGTGTGGCACAGAAGATCATGTTATCAGTCCCTTGTAGAGTATAAGTAGAGGCTCACAACTAAGATGGTTTTGGACAAACCATTGGCATGGTTGTAGTGTAGCTTGGTATTCTTTTATCTTGAACATAGAGTTACACTAGTACACTTAGGTGTATTGAGCAGGACCGACATAGAGGTGATTCAATTTGTTGCTGACTACATAATTGAATCAGACCTCGGATATTATGTTGTACATGCTCTTAATCCCGATATAATAACGGACACATGTACTTAGTATTTATTTCTTTGATTTATCAGAGGGTGAGATTTCTATGGATTAAATCAATATACCCGGTAAGTTGGGAAATGATATTATTTACATGGTGTGGCGTTGATTATAGGAGGAATCTGTGTCCTATGTATTAGGTTGATGATGTCCCCTTGAGGAGCTCATAAGGATGATCATGTAAACCCTTCAGGTTGACTTAGTCAACATGATGATAAGGTTGAGTGGTACTACTCGAGGAGTTAGATGTTAATTAATTGATGATCAGCAAATCAATTAATTGACGGACATTCGATATCTTAAACACGGGGAGATGGATGTACAAATAATATATGGAACCCATATTAATTTATGGGGGTTGGTGAGGTAGTTCGATGATGATCCTCTAGTGGAATGGAACATCATTGATGGATCAAGTTTGTGTGGTTCCGATCCATCGGGTGGCCAAGACCCAACTCCTCCTCATGGTCCCTATCGTAGCCTAATATAAACCTCATGAAGTATAGATCAAATGATGGAAAACAAATCTCTAGATCCGATGGTTGGGATTAAATCCCTAGAACCGACAGTTGAGATTAAATCTCTAGATCCGACGGTTGGGATTAAAACCCTAGAACCGACGGTGGAGATTAAACCAAGGCCTAAACCTAACTCTATATATATATAGGCTTAAGGTGGGCGGCAAGGGTAATTAATCATGGATGGTTTAGGGGATTAGGGTTTGCTTCCTTTGGAGGCAAGGAACCATAGTTGGTTTAGAATCTTTTGGCCGGCTAGGGTTTGGGAGAAAGGTATGGGGCGGCAACAAGTGGAAGAAGAGTTTCTTCTTCTTCCTAAGGCATGGCCGGTCCCTTCCTTCTACCCTTCTATTTTGGTTGGTCCACATTCTATTCTTCTATCCCCTCTTCCATGGCTGACGCATAGTTGATGGAGTTGGATGGCTTTGGCGGCAAGCAACCCTAAGGAGGAAACCCTAGTTAGGGTTTGGCTCCTTTAGGGTTGGGCGGCCAAGGTTTGGAAGGAGGGCAAGCGGCATCTTGTGGAAGAGTTCTTCTTCTTCCTAGGAAAGGTGGCCGGTTTAGATCTCTTCCTTCCACCTTGGTTGGGCGGCAAGAAGACCTAAGGAGGAACCCCTAATTAGGGTTTGTCTCCTATGGTTGGGCGGCTAGGGTATGCAAGGAAGGTGGGCGGCAACTATAGGAGAGGAGCTCTTCCTCTTCCTAGGTTGTGGCCGGCTCCTTCCTCTATTCCCTCCACAGTAGCCGGCGCCCAACATATTCCCTTTATCCTCTTCACTCCATCTTGGCCGGTGGCACCAAAACAAGGGTTTGTCCCTAGTTTGGTACCTCGGTTGTTTCCATTATGTTATCTCTATTCTTGGGGCCGGCAGCATCAATCCTTTTGTAGATTGGTGGTTGGCTCAAGCAAGAAGGGAAAGAGAGTTCTTCTTTCTTTGGATTGAAGAAGATCTAGGAAGCTTCAACTTGTGGAGGATCTTCGCCCACACGAAGTCTACAAGGAGGTTAGGACATACGATAGAAGATCAAGAGATATAAAAGTTTTATAACTTTTATTATTGTTCTTTGCATGTTCTTATTGATATGCTAGCCTATGTTCTTTATGTTAGTATATGTTGATTATACTAGTTTACATTTGTATGTATTTGTATAATCATGGACCCCGAATAAGAAACACAAAAACCGGCGATCCGTCCGTCGTCTCTTCCGCGGCTAATCGACTAGAAGAGTTTGGTTGCTTGAACAACTAGTTTGTTCAAGCGATTGCTCGAGTCGTTGGCACGACGACGAATTAGTTGTACTTAGAAAACTCATCCCATCCGGATTTGTTCTTAATTAGTGAAAATTTTAATCCGGGGACATGGGAGCCGATAAGCATTCCGAGGATTAGCACATTGCCAACAATTGGTATCAGAGCCACGGTTTCCGGTTTTGTGTGTTTTGGATTCGGTTACTTTCACGCACTTATCATATATTGTGTATGCCGGATAATAGTAGGATGTGCGTAGGCTAACTTTTTGGTTGCAGGCATAAGATCCAACTATTATGGCTATATATGTGTGTATGTGATTGCATGTGTGTGTGATTGTATATTATTTGAATCCTCGGGGTTGACGAGGCTAGATTAGTATTTAATTTTTGTAATTAAATACGACATTGTTTAGCCACTCTTTATTTTATTTTACTTTCGATCTAGATGTCATGTACACTCTCTCGTGGAGTATAGGATCGATGGATGTAAAATAAAATAGGTTTTATTCTCGGCTCGAATCTCCGGATGGCTCGTACATGGCGTAGGAGGAGCGGACGAGGTGGCGACACGACGGGAAGCATATTGGAGAACAATGCCATAATAGTTGGAAAAATTCTGATTTTTCCATATTTATTGCTGATTTGATTCATATGCATGTTGTGTGTGCTTGAAAATTCCTCATTTTCAATTTACTAAGTGGGAGAGGGATATTTTAATTAATTCCTGCGGCCTCCATTACAATTTGACGTGTGATGCAACAAACATGTGTGTCAGCTCTGAGTGCCTTCCTCCCTGAGGACGGGTTTGTTTGCGGATCACTAGGTCAAATAATGGTTATAGGAAATTATCTAGGAGCATGTGTACTTCCACAGAGGTAAGGCACATAATCCAAAATAATTCCCTTAGTATCGTGTAATGGTGCACACTTAGATGCAAATAAAAATATCCTCCCCATAGGAGTCACTGCTTTTATTTGTAGGGCCAAAGAGGAACCAACTATTAATTTTATTTGTCAAAAAGTAAGGTTGACAAGATAATAAAATTAATGGGTAAAACCTCCTCTTACAAATGTAGAATTCGTATACGTCCACACTGCGTGGCATGTGATATTCTCGGTGTTTTGAGGTGTTGGTTGATTTCGGAATTTTATTGTTTTGAGGAATCAATAATATTTGAAATCTAAAATAATGATCTATGTGATTCTTAGGATTTTCAAAATTGACTTTCAGTCCACTTACTGTGATACTAAAGGAAATAAACTTACTGTATCCAAATAATATTGATTGGAAAAGATTCTAGATATTGTCTTATCTGCTAAGGAGTACAAGTATGCACTCTTCAAAGAGTGTCCTCAAGCCATCATTGCTCAAAAGGGTTTCTACTTCTAAGCCGAAAGGCAAGAAGAAGAAGAAACAAGGTGAAGCAAAGATGGTCGGAGGATCTCAGGGAAGAGTGAAGAAGCCGAAAGGCAAGTACTTCACTTGCAAGCTGGATGGACATTGGAAGAAGGACCGTCCCAATCCAAAATAGAACAAAGGTATATCTTTTGGACTAGTCATTGAAACAGGTTTAGCGGTGATATCTACCGGCACCTGGTGAGTAGATACGGGAGCCGCTAATCATGTCTGCAACAATTTACAGGGGTTCCAGGAAACCCGATGACTAGCTAAAGGGGAGATTACCATTTACTTGGGCAATGCCATGATGGTGGCGGCTATTGCAGTGGGAGAAGTTTTATTTATCTCTTGAAAATAATAAAACTTTAGTTCTGGAAAATTCCCTTTATGTACCTTTATTTAGAAAGAATTTAGTTTCAGTTTCTAAATTATTATGGATGGATATTCTATTTCTTTTAATGACAGAGTTGTTATAAAAAGGAATAGGGAGAATATCTATTCAGGTACATTGAAAGGAAATTTGAACCAAAACCTCCCACGATGCAAATTGAAGTTAATAACTCATCTTCTAATTCCAATAAGAGAAAAGAACCTTCAAAGATAAACCAAACATATCTTTGGCTTCTTAGGCTTGGTCACATTAACCTAAGCAGAATTCAAAGGTTGATAGCTGATGGACCTTTGGGTTCATTAGTGGTGGAGGATCTCCCAATCTACGAATCTTGCTTGGAGGGTAAGATGACCAAGAGGCCTTTTTCAAGGCCAAGGGGTATAGATCCAAAGATGTGTTAGAAATGGTTCATTCTAATTTGTGTGGTCCTATGACTATCTAGGCAAGAGGTGGTCTTGAATATTTCGTCTCTTTTATAGACAATTATTCAAGATATGGATGACACTACGATTTGATCGTAGTGGTGAGAACCTCTTGGGAGAGTTTAGGAACTACTTATCAGAGGTTGGGATTCAATCCCAATTGACTGCACCTGGCACACCCCAGCAGAACGGTGTAGCAGAGCGAAGGAATAGGACTCTTATGGAGATGGTTAGATCGATGATGAGTTATTCTGACTTATTTTATAGTCTTAGAGATCAGAGGGTGATCGTTAACACAAACGCCAGATTTCTAGAGGAAGACTATGTGATGAGCCACAAACCCAACGGTAAAATTGTTCTGGAGGAGTTAAAAGGGAAGTCACTTCTTTAGTACCACCGGTACAAGAGGATATACCACATATCACTGCACCACATGTCACAGAGGATACGCACATGATACCTCGTCATAGTGGGAGGGTTGTTAGACAACCTTATTGATTCATGTTCTTGGGTGAATCTTCTGATTCATGTCCCTAGCAAACATGAACCTGATCCCTAGACATACGATGAGGCAATCCAAGATATAGATACAACATCTTGGCAAAGTGCAATGAATACTGAGATTGAATCTATGGATTCAAGTCAGGTCTGGGAGCTCTTATGCATAGCAGCTCATATGGATTATGAGGTGTGGCAGATGGATGTCAAGACAACTTTCCTTAAGGGAAGTCTTGAGGAAAACATCTATATGAAGCAACCAGAGGGATTCATTGCTAAGGGCAAAGAGCATGTTGTATGTAAGCCTAATCGGTCCGTTTATGGATTGAAGAAAGCTTCGAGGTCTTGGAACATCCGCTTTGATGAGGTAAATCCAGACTTATGGATTTATTCAAAGTCCGGATGAGTCTTGTGTATACAAGAGATGTGACGGAAACGTAGTGGTATTTCTTGTACTATACGTAGATGACATTTTGGTAGTTGGCAATAATATCAGAGTGTTATAAGACGTAAGGGTATGGTTGTCCAAACAATTTTGAAGGACTTAGGAGAAGTGGGACACATCCTTGGGATCAAGGTTAGTGTGCTAATCCCAAGCTTCATACATAGACACAATCTTGATCGTTTTAGCATGTAGGACTCCAAGAAAGGTTTTCTACCTTTTTGGCATGGAGTACCTTTATCTAAATAGATGTGTCCCAACATCAAAGGAGATAGAGGAAATGAAGGCAGTTCCTTATGCTTCGGCAGTAGGAAGCCTCATGTATGCTATGTACGAGACAAGATGTCTGCTTTGCCGTGGGCATGGTTAGCAGATATCAGAGTAATCCAGGACAGGGACATTGGACTGCGGTAAAAGCATATATTGTAGTGCCTGAGAAGGACTAGGGATTACATGCTAGTTTACCGGGCAGACCAATTACTCCCTGTGGGTTGCATGGATTGCAATTTCCAATCAGATAGGGATAACAGTAAGTCTACCTCAGGTTTTGTGTTTACTTTAGGAGGTGGAGCCATTGTATGGAGGAGTGCCCAGCAGAAATGCGTGGCGGACTCCACCATGGAAGCTGAGTATGTGGCAGCCTATGAGGCAGCCAAAGAAGTTGTGTGGCTCAGGAACTTCCTGATGGACTTGGATGTGATTCCTGGTTTGCCCAGAACTATCACAATTTATTGTGATAATAATGGTGCAGTTGCAAACTCGATGGAACCACGAGCCCATAAGGCTAGTAAACACATAGAGTGCAAGTACCACCTGATACGAGAAATCGTAAAGGAGGTAGAAGTTGTTGTCGCCTAGATTGCATCAGAGGATGACCTGGTAGACCCCTTCACTAAGGCCCTTCTAGTGAGAGCTTTGATAGGCATGTGGAGGGAAGGGGAATCAGATGTATGGAAGTATGATGACAGCATAGTCTTTTAGTATAAGTGGGAGATTGTTGGGATGTATACTGAAAGCCTAGCTCTTTTGTATGAACATATTTATTTTGAAATAAGAATCACATGATCATTGTTTGCATATTTTTATGATTATGAAAAATTGTCTAATATTTTACATTGTAGATAACATGGTGCTTGGGTGTGGCACAGAAGATAATGTTATCAGTCCCTTGTAGAGTATAAGTAGAGGCTCACAACCAAGATGGTTGTAGTGTAGCTTGGTATTGTTTTTCTTGAACATAGAGTTACACTAGTACACTTAGGTGTATTGAGTAGGACCGACATAGAGGTGATTCAATTTATTGCTGACTACATAATTGAATCGGACCTCGGATATTATGTTGTACATGCTCTTAATCCCGATATAATAACGGACACATGTACTTAGTATTTATTTCTTTGATTTACCAGAGGGTGAGATTTCTATGGATTAAATCAATATGCTCGGTAAGTTGGGAAATGATATTATTTACATGGTGTACCATCGATTATAGGAGGAATTCGTGTCCTATGTATTAGGTTGATGATGTCCCCTTGAGGAGCTCATAAGGTTCATCATGTAAACCCTGCAGGTTGACTTAGTCAACATGATGATAAGGTTAAGTGGTACTACTCGAGAAGTTAGATGTTAATTAATTGATGATTAGCAAATCAATTAATTGACAGACATTCGATATCTTAAACACGGGGAGATGGATGTACAAATAATATATGGAGCCCATATTAATTTATGGGGGTTGGTGAGGTAGTTCGATGATGATCCTCTAGTGGAATGGAACATCATTGATGGATCAAGTTTGTGTGGTTCCGATCCATCGGGTTGCCAAGACCCAACTCCTCCTCATGGTCCCTATCGTAGCCTAATATAAACCTCATGAAGTATAGATCAAATGATGGAAAATAAATCTCTAGATCCGACGGTTGGGATTAAATCCCTAGAACCGACGGTTGAGATTAAATCTCTAGATCCGACGGTTGGGATTAAAACCCTAGAACCGACGGTGGAGATTAAACCAAGGCCTAAACCTAACTCTATATATATATAGGCTTAAGGTGGGCGGCAAGGGTAATTAATCATGGATGGTTTAGGGGATTAGGGTTTGCTTCCTTTGGAGGCAAGGAACCCTAGTTGGTTTAGAATCTTTTGGTCGGCTAGGGTTTGGGAGAAAGGTATGGGGCGACAACAAGTGGAAGAAGAGTTTCTTCTTCTTCCTAAGGCATGGCCGGTCCCTTCCTTCTACCCTTCTACCTTGGTTGGTCCACATTCTATTCTTCTATCCCCTCTTCCATGGCGGTGATAGTTGATGGAGTTGGATGGTGGTAAAGCAACCCTAAGGAGGAAACCCTAGTTAGGGTTTGGCTCTTTAGGTCATGCCAAGGTTTGGAAGGAGGGTAAGCGGCATCTTGTGGAAGAGTTCTTCTTCTTCCTAGGAAAGGTGGCCGATTTAGATCTCCTCCTTCCACCTTGGTTGGGCGGCAAGAAGACGTAAGGAGGAAACCCTAATTAGGGTTTGGCTCCTATGGTTGGGCGGCTAGGATATGCAAGGAAGGTGGGAAGCAACTATAGGAGAGGAGCTCTTCCTCTTCCTAGGTTGTGGCCGTCTCCTTCCTCTATTCCCTCCACCGTGGCCGGCGCCCAACATATTCCCTTTATCCTCTTCACTCCATCATGGCCGGGGGCACCAAAACAAGGGATTGTCCCTAGTTCGGTACCTTGGTTGTTTCCATTATGTTCTCTCTATTCTTGGGGCCGGCGGCATCAATCCTTTTGTGGATTGGTGGTTGGCTCAAGCAAGAAGGGAAAGAGAGTTCTTCTTTCTTTGGATTGAAGAAGATCTAGGAAGCTTCAACTTGTGGAGGATCTTCGCCCACACGAAGTCTACAAGGAGGTTAGGACATACGATAGAAGATCAAGAGGTATAAAAGTTTTATAACTTTTATTATTGTTCTTTGCATGTTCTTATTGATATGCTAGCTTATGTTCTTTATGTTAGTATATGTTGATTATACTAGTTTACATTTGTATGTATTTGTATAATCATGGACCCCGAATAAGAAACACAAAAACCGGCGATCCGTCCGTCGTCTCTTCCGCGGCTAATCGACTAGAAGAGTTTGGTTGCTTGAACAACTATTTTGTTCAAGCGATTGCTCGAGTCGTTGGCACGACGACGAATTGGTTGTGCTTAGGAAACTCATCCCAGCCGGATTAGTTTTTCATTAGTGAAAATTTTAATCCGGGGACATGGGAGTCGATGAGCATTCCGAGGATTAGTACATTGCCAACAATCTCAGAATTCATTGCACTTTGCCAAGATACTGCATCTTTATCTTGGATTGCCTCGTCATATGTCCAGGGATCAGGTTAATATTCACCAGGGACCAAATCAGAAGATTCTCCCAAGAACATGAATCTATCAGGCTGCCTCACAACCCTCCCACTACGACGAGGTATCACCTTGTTAGGTTGATCCGTGAGGGGAAACTTCGCTTCCCACTTCAACTCGGTCACTTGTTCCTGGCGATCCCATCGATGTCCTCGGATTAAAAATTTAATCCTAGACAAAAGGGAACACCCAAGCAACCTTGTCATCGTCGTGCTATTTGTTTAGAGTGCTCACTCGAACTAACTTGTTGTTCAAGCTACCTACCTCTATTCTACGAGTAGCCGCGGAATAGACGATGTACGGATCGCCGACTTTTGTGTTTATGTTCGGGATCCAAGTATTATTTAGCCACAAAACAGAATATATATCATGCATATAATTGAAAAAGAAAAATAAACATGTAACATATGAAAATAGAGAATCGATATACCTCTCGATCTTCTATTGTATGACCTTCCTCCTTTCAGACGTTGTGTTGGCGATGATCTACAAAAAGTTGAAGCTCCTAGATCACCAATCTTCTTTCCTTGCTCATTCCGAGCAAGAGGAAGAATAGAAACAAGGCTCTTTTCCTTCTTTCAACCAACCACCAACCTCAAAGGATGGAGCTTGCTGCCAACCAAGAATGAAGAGGAGATTATGAAGGAAAATGGAAAAGACACCAAGGGAATGCCCTATATCTTGTTACCACCAGCCAAGGAGAAGGAGAAGGGAAGCTTTGGCCACCGGCCAAGGTGAGGAAGGAGCTATTTGGGCGTCGGCAAGCTTGAGGAAGAAGGAGATAAGGAAATAGATTCCTTATTTGGTGTCGCCAACCCCTATTCCTCTTGCCGCCCAAAACCCTAGTCCTTTCTCTATTGGAATTCTTCTCCACGCCAACCCCTTGTCCTCTTTTTATAGAGTTAGGGATAAGCTTCCTTTTAATCTCCACCATTGGTTCTAGGGATTTAATCTCAACCGTCGAATCTTGAGATTTAATCTCAATCGTCGGATCTAGAGATTTAATCTCTACCTTTGGATCTAGAGTTTTGTTTCTATCCATTGGATCTAAGCTGCATGAGTGTTTAATAGGCTACAATAGGGACCATGAGGAGGAGTTGGATCTTGGCCACCCATGGATCAAGCCCACATAAAGTCTAATCCATTAATGATAATCCAATCCACTAAAAGATTATCATTTATCTACCTCACCAACCCCCAAAAGAAAATATGGGCTCCATATATTATTTGTACATTTTCTCCCCGTGTTTAAGATCTCGAATGTTCGTCGATTAATAAATTTAGTGACCATTAATTAATCAACATCTAACTCCATGAGTAGTACCACCCAACCTTTTCATCATGCCAGACCAAGTTCACCTACAGGGTTTACATGATGAACCTTATGAGCTCCTCAAAGGGACATCATCATCCTAATTTATAGGACACAGTTTCCTCCTATAATCAACGACACACCATATAAATAATATCATCTCTCAACTTACCGAGCCTATCAATTTAATCTATAAATCTCGCCCAATGGTAAATCAAAGAGATGAATACTAAGTATATGTGCCCGTTATTATATCAGGATTAAGAGTATGTAAAATATAATATCTGAGGTCCGATTCGATTATGTAGCCAGTAATAAATTGAATCACCTCTAAGTCGGTCATGCTCAATACACACAAAGTGTACTAGTGTGATTCTATGATCAAGACAAGGCAATCCCAAATCACACTACAACCATTCCAATGGTTTGTCCAAAGCCATCTCGGTTGTGAGCCTTAACTTATACATTACAAGGAATCGATAACATGATCTCCCGTGTGACACCACACAATATGTTATCTACAATGTAATGTATTAGACAATATTCATAGCCATAAAAATATGCGAACAATGATCATGTGATTCTTATTTCAAAATAAAGATGTTCATACAAAAGGTAGACTTTTCAGTATACATCCCAACAATCTCTCACTTATACTAAAAGACTATGTTGTCCTCAAACTGCCATACATCTGATCCCCATTCCCTCCACATGCCTATCAAAAGCTCTCGCCAGAAGGGCCTTAGTGAATGGATCTGCCAGGTTATCCTCTGATGCAATCTTGGCCACAATAACTTCTCCTCTCTTTACAATTTCACGTATCAGGTGGTACTTGCGCTCTATGTGTTTACTAGCCTTATGGGCTTGTGGTTCCTTCGAGTTTGCAACTGCAACACTATTATCACAATAAATTGTGATAGTTCTGGGCAAACCAAGAATCACATCCAAGTCCATCAGGAAGTTCCTGAGCCACACAACTTCTTTGGCCACCTCAACTTCCATGGTGGAGTCCGCCACGCATTTCTTCTTGACACTCTTTCATACAATGGCTCCACCTCCCAAAGTAAACACAAAACCTGAGGTAGACTTACTGTTATCCCTATCAGATTGGAAGTCGGAATCCGTGTAACCCATAGGGAGTAATTGGTCTGCCTGGTAAACTAGCATATAATCCCTAGTCCTTCTCAGGTACTTCAATATATGCTTTACCGTAGTCCAATGTCCCTGTCCTGGATTACTCTGATATCTGCTGACCATGCCCACGGCAAAGCATATATCTGGTCTCGTACATAGCATCGCATACAAGAGGCTTCCTACTGCCGAAGCATAAGGAACCACCTTCATCTCATCTATCTCCTCAGATGTTCTAGGACACATCTCCTTAGATAAAGGAACTCCATGCTTGAAAGGTATAAAACCCTTCTTGGAGTTCTACATGCTAAAACGATCCATAATCGTGTCTATGTATGATGCTTGGGATAAGCACAACATCCTTTTCCTGCGATCCCTTATAACCTTGATCCCAAGGATTTGTCCTACCTCTCCCAAGTCCTTCATATCAAATTATTCGGACAACCATACCCTTACGTCTAATAACACCTTGATATTATTGCCAATCAACAAAATGTCATCTATGTATAGTACAAGAAATACTAATACGTTTCCGTCACATCTCTTGTATACACAAGACTCATCCGGACTTTGAATAAATCCATAAGACTAGATTACCTCATCAAGTGGATGTTCCAAGTCCTCGAAGCTTGCTTCAATCCATAAATGGACCGATTAAGCTTACATACAAGATGCTCTTTGCCCTTCGCAATGAATCCCTCTGGTTGCTTCATATAGATGTCTTCCCCAAGACTTCCATTCAGGAAAGTTGTCTTGACATCCATCTGCCACACCTCATAATCCATATGAGCTGCTATGCATAAGAGAATCCGGATAGACTTAAGCATTGCTACCAGTGAAAAGGTTCCTCATAATCGATACCCTCTTTCTGAGTATACCCCTTCGCAACAAGCCTCGCTTTGAAGGTCTCAATCTTCCCGTCTATTCATCTCTTTCTTTTGTAGATCCACTTGCATCCAATGGTTTTTACACCATTGGGTGTTCTACTAGCTCCCAGACATGATTTGAATTTATAGATTCAATCTCAGTATTCATTGCACTTTGCCAAGATGATGCATCTATATCTTGGATTGCCTCGTCATATGTCCAGGGATCAAGTTCATGTTAGCCAGGGACCAAATCAGAAGATTCTCCCAAGAACATGAATCTATCAGGCTTTCTAACAACCCTCCCACTACGATGAGGTATCTCCTGTGTATCATCTGTGACACACGGTGCAGTGACTTGTGATATATCCTCTTGTACTGGTGGTACTGAAGAAGTGACTTCTCCTTTTAATTCCTCCAGAACAATTTTACTCTTGGCCTTATGGCTCATCACATAGTCTTCCTCAAGAAATCTGGCATTCGTGCTAACGATCACCCTCTGATATTTAAGACTATAAAACAAATCACCCTTCGTTCCTCTAGAATAGCCAACGAACATGCGTACTTCTGTACGAGGTTCTAACTTACCAGCATCTGTCTTCAGAACATGTGCTAGACTCCCCCATATCCGAATATGTCTTAGAGTAGGCTTTCGTCCAGTCCACAACTCTGTGGGAGTAGAAGGCACTGATTTAGATGGAACCAAGTTCAGAATGTACACCATCGTATCTAGAGCATATCCCCAGAACGAATCTGGCAACTCATAATAACTCATAATTGATCTAACCATCTCCATAAGAGTCTTATTCCTTCGCTCTGCTACACCATTCTGCTGGGGTGTGCCAGGTGCAGACAATTGGGATTGAATCCCAGCCTTTGCTAAGTAGTTCCTAAACTCTCCCAAGAGGTACTCTCCACCACGATCAGATCGTAGTGTCTTGATACTTTTACCTTGACATTTCTCCACATCATCCTTGAATTCTTTGAACTTGTCAAAGCATTCAGACTTGCGGCGCATCAAGCAAATGTATCCATATCTCGAATAATCATCTATAAAATAGACGAAATACTCTAAACCACCTCTAGCCTGGATAGACATAGGACTACACAAATCAGAATGAACAAATTCTAACACATATTTGGCTCTATGCCCCTTGGCCTTAAAAGTCCTCTTGGTCATTTTACCCTCCAAGCAAGATTCGCAGGTTGGGAAATCTTCCACCACTAATGAACCCAAAGGTCCATCAGCTATCAACCTTTTGTTGGGTTGATCCGTGAGGGGAAACTTCGCTTCCCACTTCACCTCGGTCGTTTGTTCATGGCAATCCCATCGATGTCCCCAGAGTAAAAAAATTTAATCCTAGAAAAAGGGATTGCCCAAACAACCAAGTCACCATCGTGCTATTCATTTAGAGTGGTCACTTGAACAAACTTGTTGTTCAAGCGACCAACCTCTATTCTACGAGTAGCCGCAGAATAGACGATGTCTGGATCGCCGGCTTTCGTGTTTATGTTCGGGATCCAAGTATTATTTAGCCACAAATAGAATATATTATGCTCATAATTGAAAAACAAAAACAAACATGTTACAAAAGAGAATAAAGAATTGATATACCTCTCGATCTTCTAATGTATGACCATCCTCCTTTCGGATGTCGTTTAGGCGACGATCTACCAAAAGTTGAAGCTCCTAGATCACTGATCTTCCTTCCTTGCTCTTTCAAAGCAAGAGGAAGAATAGAAACAAGGCTCTTCTCCTTCCTATAGCCAACCAACAAGCAACAAGGAGAATCCTTGCCGCCGCCCAACAAGGAGGAGGAGATTATAAAGGAAACCAGAAAAGACACCAAGAGAAAGCCCTAAATCTTGTTTCCACCGGCCAAGGAGAAGGAGAGGAGCTTCTTTGGATGTCGGCCAAGAGCTGGAAAGACTTCAATGGGCGCCGGCCACCAATGGAGAAGGAGAAGACAAGGAAAAACTTTCCTTATTAGGTGCCTCCAAGCCCAAACCCTAGCTCCAAGCTCTTGCCGCCAACCTCCAAAACCCTAGCTTCTCTCAATTGTTCTCCACGCCAACCCCTTGTTCTCCTTTTATAGAGTAAGGGATAAGCCTCCTTTTAATCTCCACCATTGGTTCTAGGGATTTAATCTCAACCGTCGGATCTAGAGATTTAATCTCAATCGTCGGATCTAGAGATTTAATCTCTATCTTTGGATCTAGAGTTTTGTTTTTATCCATTGGATCTAAGCTTCATGAGGTGTTAATAGGCTACAATAGGGACCATGAGGAGGAGTTGGATCTTGGTCACCCATGGATCAAGCCCACATAAAGTCCGATCCATTAATGATAATTCAATCCACAAAAGGATTATCATTGATCTACCTCGTCAACCCTCATAAGTTAATATGGGCTCCATATATTATTTGTACATTTCTCCACGTGTTTAAGATCTCGAATATCCACCGATTAATTAATTTACTGACCATTAATTAATCAATATCTGACTCCATAAGTAGTACCACTCAACCTTTTCATCATGTCGGACCAAGTCCACCTGTAGGGTTTACATGATGAACCATATGAGCTCCTCAAGGGGACATCATCATCCCAATATATAGGACACGATTTCCTCCTATAATCAACGACACACCATATAAATAATATCATCTCCCAACTTACCGAGCCTATCGATTTAATCTATAAATCTCGCCCATTGGTAAATCAAAGAGATGAATACTAAGTATATGTGCCCGTTATTATATCGGGATTAAGAGTAGGTACAATATAATATCTGAGGTATGATTCGATCATGTAGTCAGTAATAAATCGAATCACCTCTATGTCGGTCATGCTCAATACACACAAAGTGTACTAGTGTGATTCTATGGTCAAGATAAACCAATACCAAATCACACTACAACCATTCCAATGGTTTGTCCAAAGTCATCTCGGTTGTGAGCCTTTTCTTATACTTTACAAGGAGCTGATAACATGATCTCCCATGTGATACCACACACCATGTTATCTACAATGTAATGTATTAGACAATATGCATAGTCATAAAAATATACAAACAATGATCATGTGATTGTTATTTCAAAATAAAGATGTTCATACAAAAGATAGACTTTTCAGTATACATCCCAACAATCTCCCACTTATACTAAAAGACTCTGCTCTCCTCAAACAGCCATGCATCTGATCTCCATTCCCTCCACATGCCTATCAAAAGCTCTCGCCGGAAGTGCCTTAGTGAAAGGATCTGTCAGGTTATCCTCTGATGCAATCTTGGCCATAACAACTTCTTCTCTCTTTATGATTTCTTGTATCAGGTGGTACTTGCGCTCTATGTGTTTACTAGCCTTATGGGCTCGTGGTTCCTTCGAGTTTGCAACTGCACCACTATTATCACAATAAATTGTGATAGTTCTGGGCAAACCAGAAATCACATCCAAGTCCATCATGAAGTTCTTGAGCCACACAGCTTCTTTGGCTGCCTCAGAGGCTGCCACATACTCAGCTTCGATGGTAGAGTCCGCCACGAATTTCTGCTTGACACTCTTCCATACAATGGATCCACCTTTCAAAGTAAACAAAAAACCTGAAGTAGACTTACTCTTATCCCTATCAGATTGGAAGTCAGAATCTGTGTAACCCATAGGGAGTAATTGGTCTGCCTGGTAAACTAGCATATAATCCCTAGTCCTTCATAGGTACATTAATATATGCTTTACTACAGTTCAATATCCCTTTCCTGGATTACTCTGATATCTGCTGATCATGCCCACGGCATAGCAGATATCAGGTCTCGTACATAGAATTGCATACATCAGGCTTCCTACAGCCGAAGCATAAGGAACCACCTTCATCTCCTCTATCTCCTCAGATGTTCTAGGACACATCTCCTTAGATAAAGGAACTCCAAGCCTGAAAGGTAGAAAACCCTTCTTGGAGTTCTGCATGCTAAAGCGATCCATAATTGTGTCTATGTATGAAGCGTGGGATAAGCACAACATCCTTTTCCTGCGATCCCTTATAACCTTGATCCCAAGGATGTGTCCCACTTCTCCCATGTTCTTCATATCAAACTGTTTGGACAACCATACCCTTACGTCCGATAACACCTTGATATTGTTGCCAATCAATAAAATGTCATCTACGTATAGTACAAGAAATACCACTACTTTTCCATCACATTTCTTGTATACACAAGACTCATCCAGACTTTGAATAAATCCATAAGACTGGATTACCTTGTCAAAGCGGATGTTCCAAGACCTCAAAGCTTTCTTCAATCCATAAATGGACCGATTAAGCTTACATAAAAAATGCTCTTTGCCCTTAGCAATGAATCCCTCTAGTTGCTTTATATAGATGTTTTCATCAAGACTTCCATTAAGGAAAGTTGTCTTGACATCCATCTGTCACACCTCATAATCCATATGAGCTGCTATGCATAAGAGAATCTGGATAGACTTAACCAAGGCTACCGGCGAAAAGGTCTCCTCATTATCGATACCCTTTTTCTGAGTATACCCCTTCGCAACAAGCCTCGCTTTGAAGATCTCAACCTTCCCATCTATTCCTCTCTTTCTCTTGTATATCCACTTGCATCTAACGGTTTTTACACCATCGGGTGGTTCAACTAGCTCCCAGACTTGATTTGAATCCATAGATTCAATCTCAGCATTCATTGCACTTTGCCAAGATACTGCATCTTTATCTTGGATTGCCTCGTCATATGTCCAGAGATCAGGTTCATGTTTGCCAGGGACCAAATCAGAAGATTCTCCCAAGAACATGAATCTATCAGGCTGTCTCACAACCCTCCCACTACGACGAGGTATCTCCTATGTATCCTCTGTGATATATGGTGCAGTGACTTGTTGTATATCTTCTTGTACCGGTGGTACTGAAGAAGTGACTTCCCCTTTTAATTCCTCCAGAACAATTTTACTCTTGGGCTTGTGGCTCATCACATAGTCTTCCTCTAGAAATCTGACATTCGTGCTAATGATCACCCTCTGATCTCTAGGACTATAAAACAAATCACCCTTCGTTCCTCTAGGATAGCCCACGAACATGCATACTTCTGTACGAGGTTCCAACTTACCAGCATCAGCTTTCAACACATGTGCTGGACTCCCCCATATCCAAATATGTCTTAGACTAGTCTTTCGCCCAGTCCACAATTCTGTGAGAGTAGAAGGCACTGATTTAGATGGAACCAAGTTCAAAATGTACACCGCCGTATCTAGAGCATATCCCTAAAACGAATCTGGCAACTCAGAATAACTCATCATCGATCTAACCATCCCCATAAGAGTCCTATTCCTTCGCTCTGCTACACCGTTATGCTTGGGTGTGCCAGGTGCAGACAATTGGGATTTAATCCCAGCCTTTGATATGTAGTTCCTAAACTGTCCTAAGAGGTACTCGCCACCATGATCAGATCGTAGTGTCTTGATACTTTTACCTTGACGCTTCTCCACATCAGCCTTGGATTGTTTGAACTTGTGAAAGCATTCAGACTTGCGATGCATTAGGTAAATGTATTCATATCTCGAGTAATCGTCTATAAAAGAGACGAAATACTCAAAACCACCTCTAGCCTGGATAGTCATAGGACCACACAAATCAGAATGAACCAATTCTAACACATCTTTGGCTCTATACCCCTTGGCCTTAAAAGCCCTCTTGTTCATTTTACCCTCCAAGCATGATTCACAGGTTGGGAAACCCTCCACCACTAATGAACCCAAAGGTCCCTCAGCTATCAACCTTTGAATTCTTCTTAGGTTAATATGACCAAGCCTAAGATGCTAAAGATATGTTTGGTTTATCTTCGAAGGTTCTTTTCTCTTATTGGAATTAGAAGATGAGTTATTAATTTCAATTTGCATCGTGGGAGGTTTTGGTTCAAGTGTGTATAGATTTCTTATTAATGCACCTGAATAGATAATGTCCCTATTTCTTTTTATAACAACTCTATCATTAAAAGAAATAGAATATCCATCCATAAATAATTTAGAAATTGAAATTAAATTCTTTCTAAATAGAGGAACATAAAGGCAATTCTTAAGAACCAAAAGTTTATTTTTCTCAAATGATAAATGAACGTCTCCCACTGCAATAGATGCCACCTTCGTGGCATCGCCCAAGTACACGGTAATATCCCCCTCAGCCAGTCGTCTGGTTTCCTATAACCCCTGCATAGTATTGCAGACATGATCAGTGGCTCCCGTATCTACACACCAGGTGCCGGTAGATAATACCGCTAAACATGTTTCAACGACTAGACCAAAAGATATACCTTTGTTCTGCTTGTGGTTGGGGCAGTCCTTCTTCCAGTGTCCAGTCTGCTTACAAGTGAAGCACTTGCCTTTCGGCTTCTTCACACCTCCCTGAGTACCTCCGACCGCCTTTGTCCCAGTTTGTTTCTTCTTCTTCTTGCCTTTCGGCTTAGAAGTAGAAACCTTTTGGGTCACCATGGCATGTGCCTGAGCACTATGACGAAATAGCCCCTCTACCGCTTGGAGTTTTGTCAGAAGCTCCGCCAACGAATACAACCTCTTGTTCATGTTGTAGTTCAGGCAAAACTGCTTAAAACTCCAAGGTAGAGACTGGAGTATGATATCGACCTGGGTTTCTCCATCGATCATAGCTCCAAGGACCTCCAACTCATTCAAATGAGCCATCATCTTGAGAACATGATCCCTCACGGGTGTTCCCTCGATCATGGTGGTCGTCATCAAGTTCCTCATGGCTTCCTGCCTCGCAGCTCAATTCTGGTGTCCGAAAAGCTCTTTGAGATTGAGCATCATGTCATAAGCTGTGGGCATGGCTTGATGCTGATGTTGCAGTACATTTGACATAGATGCCAAAATGTAACACCGCGCCATCTCATCGGCCTTTATCCACTTCTTATAACATTCTTTCTCCTTTTCCCCAGAATCTTCTGCAGGCTTAGGAGGGCACTCTTCAAGGAGTACATATTTGTATTTCTCAGCAGTCAAGACAATGTCAAGATTCCTCTTCCAATCAACATAGTTGGGTCCAGTAAGTTTATTCTCTTTCAGTATCACAGAAAGCAGGTTGAAAGTCATTTTGAAAGAAAACCTAAGAATCACATAGATCAAAACATTAGATTTCAAAAAATTATTGATTCCTCAAACAATAAAATTTTAAAATCAACCAACACCGAGAATATCGTATGCCATGAGAGTGTGGACGTATACGAATTCTACATTTGTAAGAGGAGGTTTTACCCATTAATTTTACTATCTTGTCAACCTAACTTTTTGACAAGTAAAATTAATAGTTGGTTTCTCTTTGGCCCTACAAATAAAAGCAGTGACTTCGATGGGAAGGATACTTATATTTGTATCTAAGTGTTCACCATTACTCGGTACCAAGGTAATTATCTCGGGTTATGTGCTTTTCGATGGGGAAGTACACACGCTCCTTTATAATTCCCTATAACAATATTTGACCTTGTGATCCGTAAACAAACTCATCCGATGGGGAGGAAGGCACTCAGAGCCGACACGCAAGTTTGTTTGCATCACTTGTCAAATCGTAATGGAGGCCATGGGAATTTATAAAAATATCCCTCTCCCACTTAGTAATTTGAAAATGAGGAATTTTCTATCCTACGACATGCATATCAAACAATAAGAAATAAATATGAAAAATAAATTATTTTCCAACTATTATGGCTTTTGTCTTCAATATGTCTCCCGTCGCATCGCCTTCTCGTCCGCTCCTCGTACGCCATGTACGAGCCATGCGGAGATCCGAGCCGAGACTAAAATCTATTTTAATTTACTTCCATCGATCCTATACTCCACGAGGGAGTGTACATGAAATCTAGATCGAAAGTAAACTAAAATAAAAAGAGTGGCTAAACAATGTTGTATCTAATTTATAAAAAATTAAATGCTAGCCTCGTCAACCCCGAGGATTCAACAAAATATACACATACAATCACATACAGACATATGGCCATAATAGTCGGATCTTATGCCCGCAACCAAAGTGTTAACCTACACATATCCTACTATTATCCGACACATATAATATATGGAAAAAATGCATAAGAGTAACCGAATCCTAAACACACAAAACCGGAAACCTTGGCTCTTATACCAATTGTTGGGTTGATCAATGAGGGGAAACTTCGCTTCGCACTTCACCTCGGTTGTTTGTTCATGGTGATCCCATCGATGTCCCCGGATTAAAAAAAGTTAATCCTAGACAAAAGAGATTTCCCAAACAACCAAGTCATCATCGTGCTATTCATTTAGAGAGTTCACTTGAGCAAACTTGTTGTTCATGAGACCAACCTCTATTCTATGAGTAGTCGTGGAAAAGACGATGTCCAGATCGCCGATTTTCGTGTTTATGTTCAGGATCTAAGTATTATTTAGCCACAAACAGAATATATCATGCTCATAATTGAAAAACAAAAACAAACATGTTACAAAAGAGAATAGAGAATCGATATACCTCTAGATCTTCTAATGTATGACCTCCCTCCTTTCGGACATCGTGTGGGCGACGATCAACAAAAAGTTGAAGCTCCTAGATCACCGATCTTCCTTCCTTGCTCTTTCAAAGCAAGAGGAAGAATAGAAACAAGGCTCTTCTCCTTCCTATAGCCAAACAACAAGCAACAAGGAGAATCCTTGCCGCCGGCCAACAATGAGGGGGAGATTATGATGGAAACCTGCCAAGACACCAAGGAAAATCCCTAAATCTTGTTTCCACCGGCCAAAGAGAAGGAGAGGAGCTACTTTGAATGCCGGCCAAGAGCTGGAAAGACTTCAATGGGCGCCGTCCACGAATGAAGAAAGAGAAGACAAGGAAAAACTTTCCTTATTAGGTGCCGTCAAGCCCATACCCAAGCTCAAAGCTCTTGCCGCCAACCTCCAAAACCCTAGCTTCTCTCAATTGTTCTCCATGCCAACCCCTTGTTCTCATTTTATAGAGTTAGGGATAAGCCTCCTTTTAATATCCACCATTGGTTCTAGGGATTTAATCTCAACCGTCGGATCTAGAGATTTAATTTTAACCGTTGGATCTAGAGATTTAATCTCTACCTTTGGATCTAGAGTTTTGTTTCTATCCATTGGATCTAAGCTTGATGAGGTGTTAATAGGATACAATAGGGACCATGAGGAGAAGTTGGATCTTGGCCACCCATGGATCAAGCCCACATAAAGTCCAATCCATTAATGATAATCCAATCCACTAAAGAATTATCATTGATCTACCTCACCAACCCCCAGAAGTTAATATGGGCTCCATATATTATTTGTACATTTTCTCCCCGTGTTTAAGATCTTGAATGTCTGTCGATTAATTAATTTTTTACCATTAATTAATCAACATCTAACTCCATGAGTAGTACCACTCAACCTTTTCATCATGTCGGACCAAGTCCACCTGCAGGGTTTACATGATGAACCTTATGAGCTCCTCAAGGAGACATCATCATCCTAATATATAGGACACGGTTTCCTCCTATAATCAATGTCACACCATATAAATAATATCATCTCCCAACTTACCGAGCCTATCGATTTAATCTATAAATCTCGCCCATTGTTAAATCAAAGAGATGAATACTAAGTATATGTGCCCGTTATTATATCGGGATTTAGAGTATGTACAATATAATATATGTGGTCTGATTCAATCATGTAGTCAGCAATAAATCGAATCACCTCTAAGTCAGTCCTGCTCAATTCACACAAAGTGTACTAGTGTGATTCTATGATCAAGATAAATCAATACCAAATCACACTACAACCATTCCAATGGTTTGTCCAAAGCCATCTCAGTTGTGAGCCTTTACTTATACTTTACAAGGAGCCGATAACATGATCTCCCGTGTGACACCACACACCATGTTATCTACAATGTAATGTATTAGATATGCATAGTCATAAAAATATGGAAACAATGATCATGTGATTCTTATTTCAAAATAAAGATGTTTATACAAAAGATAGACTTTTCAGTATACATCCCAACACCTTTGAATTCTGCTTAGGTTAATATGACCAAGCCTAAGATGCCAAAGATATGTTTGGTTCATCTTCGAAGGTTCTTTTCTCTTATTGGAATTAGAAGATGAGTTATTAACTTCAATTTGCATCGTGGGAGGTTTTGGTTCAAGTGTGTATATATTTCCTATCAATACACCTGAACTAGATAATGTCCCTATTCTTTTTTATAATAACTCTGTCATTAAATGAAATAGAATATCAATCCATAAACAATTTAGAAAGCGAAATTAAATTCTTTCTAAATAAAGGTACATAAAGGCAATTCTTAAGAAACAAAACTTTATTTTTCTCAAAAGATAAATGAACGTCTCCCACTGCAATCACCACTACCTTCGTGGCATCGGCCAAGTACACGGTAATCTCCCCCTCAGCCAGTTGTCTGGTTTCCTGGAACCTCTGCAAAGTATTGCATACATGATCAGTGGCTCCCATATCTACACACCAGGTGCCGGTAGATAACACCGCTAAACATGTTTCAACGACTAGACCAAAAGATATACCTTTGTTTTGCTTGCGGTTGGGGCAATCCTTCTTCCAGTGTCCAGTCTGCTTATAAGTGAAGCACTTGCCTTTTGGCTTCTTCACTCCTCCCTGAGTACCTCTCACCGCCTTTGCCCCAGTTTGTTTCTTCTTCTTCTTGCCTTTTGGCTTAGAAGTATAAACCTTTTGGGTCACCATGGCATCTTGAGAACATGATCCCTTACGGGTGTTCCCTCGATCATGGTGGTCGTCATCAAGTTTCTCATGCCTTCTTGCCTTGCAGCCTGATTCTGGTGTCTGAAAAGCTCTTTGAGATTGAGCATCATGTCATAAGCAGTGGGCATGGCTTGATGCTGATGTTGCAGTACATTTGACATAGATGCCAATATGTAATACTGCGTCATCTCATCGGCCTTGATCCACTTCTTATAACTCTCTTTCTCCTTTTCCCCAGAATCATCTGTAGGCTTAGGAGGGCACTCTTCGAAAAGTACATATTTGTATTCCTCAGAAGTCAAGACAATGTCAAGATTCCTCTTCAAATCAACATAGTTGGGTCCAGTAAGTTTATTCTTTTTCAGTATCACAGCAAGCGGATTGAAAGTCGTTTTGAAAGAAAACCTAAGAATCACATAGATCAAAACATTAGATTTCAAAAAATTATTGATTCCTCAAACAATAAAATTTTAAAATCAACCAACACCTCAAAACACCGTGAATATCGTATGCCACGATAGTGTGGACGTATATGAATTCTACATTTGTAAGAGGAGGTTTTACCCATTAATTTTACTATCTTGTCAACCTAACTTTTTGACAAGTAAAATTAATAGTTGGTTCCTCTTTGGCCCTACAAATAAAGGCAGTGACTCCGATGGGGAGGATACTTATATTTGTATTTAAGTGTTTACCAATACTCGGTACTAAGGTAATTATCTTGGGTTATGTGCCTTCCGATGGGGAAGTAAACACGCTCCTTAATAATTTCCTATAACCATATTTGACCTTGTGATCCGCAAACAAACCTATCTGATGGAGAGAAAGGCACTCAGAGCCGACGCGCAGGTTTGTTTGCATCACTTGTCAAATCGTAATGGAGGGCATGGGAATTTATAAAAATATCCCTCTCCCACTTAGTAATTTGAAAATGAGGAATTTTCTAGCCTACGACATGCATATCAAACAATAAGAAATAAATATGAAAAATAAATTATTTTCGAACTATTATGTCTTTTGAATTCTATATGTCTCCCGTCGCATCGCCTTCTCATCCGCTCCTCGTACGCCATGTACGAGTCATTCGAAGATCCGAGCCGAGACTAAAATCTATTTTAATTTACATCCATCGATCCTATACTCCACGAGGGAGTGTATATGAAATCTAGATCGAAAGTAAACTAAAAATAAAAAGAGTGGCTAAACAATCTCGTATCTAATTTATAAAAAATTATATACTAGCCTCGTCAACCCCGAGGATTCAAAAAAATAAACATTTACACACATACAATCACATACACACATATGGCCATAATAGTCGGATCTTATGCCTGCAACCAAAGAGTTAACCTACACATATCCTATTATTATCCGACACATATAATATATGAAAAGTGCATAAAAATTAACCGAATCCTAAAAACACAAAACCAGAAACCTAGCTATGATACCACTTGTTAGGTTGATCCGTGAAGGGAAACTTCGCTTCCCACTTCAACTCGGTCGCTTGTTCAAGGCGATCCCATCGATGTCCCCAGATTAAAAATTTAATCCTAGACAAAATGGAACACCCAAGCAACCTTGTCATCATCATTCTATTCGTTTAGAGTGGTCACTTGAACAAACTTGTTGTTCAAGCGATCTACCTCTATTCTACGAGTAGCCGCGGAATAGACGATGTACGGATCGCCGACTTTTGTGTTTATGTTCGGGATCCAAGTATTATTTAGCAACAAAATAGAATATATATCATGCATATAATTGAAAAACAAAAATAAACATGTAACATATGAAAATAGAGAATCGATATACCTCTCGATCTTCTATTGTATGACCTTCCTCCTTTCAGACATCGTGTGGGCGATGATCTACCAAAAGTTGAAGCCCTAGATCACCAATCTTCCTTGCTCGTTCCGAGCAAGAGGAAGAATAGAAACAAGGATATTTTCCTTCTTTCAACCAACAACCAACCTCCAAGGATGGAGCTTGCCGCCGGCCAAGAAGGAAGAGGAAATTATGAAGGAAACAGGCCAAGACACCAAGGGAAGGCCCTATATCTTTTTACCACCGGCCAAGGAGATGGAGAAGGGAAGCTTTGGCCGCCGGCCAAGGTGAGGAAGGAGCTGTTTGGGCGCCGGCAAGCTTGAGGAAGAAGAAGATAAGGAAATAGATTCCTTATTTGGTGCCGCCAACCCCAATTCCTCTTGCCGCCCAAAACCCTAGTCCTTTCTCTATTGGAATTCTTCTCCACGCCAACCCCTTGTCCTCTTTTTATAGAGTTAGGGATAAGCCTTCTTTTAATCTCCACCATTGGTTCTAGGGATTTAATCTCAACAGTCGGATCTAGAGATTTAACTCTACCTTTAGATCTAGAGTTTTGTTTCTATCCATTGGATCTAAGCTTCATTAGGTTTTAATAGGCTACAATAGGAACCATGAGGAGGAGTTGGATCTTGGCCACCCATGGATCAAGCCCACATAAAGTCTGATCCATTAATGATAATCCAATCCACTAAAGGATTTTCATTGATCTACCTCACCAACCCCCATAAGATAATATGGGCTCCATATATTATTTGTCATTTTCTCCCTGTATTTAAGATCTCGAATGTCCATCAATTAATTAATTTACTGACCATTAATTAATCATCATCTAACTCCATGAGTAGTACCACTCAACCTTTTCATCATGTCGGACCAAGTCCACCTACAGGTTTACATGATGAACCTTATGAGCTCCTCAAGGGGACATCATCATCCTAATATATAGGACACAGTTTCCTCCTATAATCAACGACACACCATATAAATAATATCATCTTCCAATTTACCGAGTCTATCGATTTAATCTATAAATCTCGCCCATTGGTAAATCAAAGAGATGAATACTAAGTATATGTGCCCGTTATTTTATCGGGATTAAGAGTATGTACAATATAATATCTAAGGTCCGATTCAATTATGTAGCCAGCAATAAATCGAATCACCTCTAAGTCGATCCTGCTCAATACCCACAAAGTGCACTAGTGTGATTCTATGATCAAGACAAACCAAACCCAAATCACACTACAACCATTCCAATGGTTTGTCCAAAGCCATCTCGGTTGTGAGCCTTTACTTATACTTTACAAGGAACCGATATCATGATCTCTCGTGTGACACCACACACCATGTTATGTACAATGTAATGTATTAGACAATATGCATAGTCATAAAAATATGCAAACAATGATCATGTGATTCTTATTTCAAAATAAAGATGTTCATACAAAAGGTAGACTTTTCAGTATACATCCCAACACACTTGTATATGCTCTGTGATACGCGGTACATTGACTTGTTGTATATCCTCTAGTACCGGTGGTAATGAAGAAGTGACTTCCCCTTTCAATTCCTCCAGAACAATCTTACTCATGGGCTTGTGGTTCATCACTTTGTCTTCCTCAAGAAATCTAACGTTCGTGCTAACGATCACCCTCTGATCTCTTGGACTATAAAACAAACCACCTTTCGATCCTCTAGGATAGCCCACGAACATGCGTACTTCTGTACGAGGTTCCAACTTACCAGCATCTGCCTTTAGCATATGTGCTGGACTCCCCCAAATTCGAATATGTCTTAGACAAGGCTTTCGCCCAATCCACAATTCTGTGGGAGTAGAAGGCACTGATTTAGATGGAATCAAGTTCAGAATGTTCATTGTCGTATCTAGAGCGTATCCCTAGAAAGAATCTGGCAACTCAGAATAACTCATCATCGATCTAACCATCTCCATAAGAGTCATATTCCTTCACTCTACTACACCATTTTGCTAGGGTATTCTAGGTGCAGACAATTGGGATTGAATCCCAGCCTCTGATAAGTAATTCCTAAACTCTCCCAAGAGGTACTCACCACCACGATCAGATCGTAGTGTCTTGATACTTTTACCTTGACGTTTCTCCACATCAGCCTTGAATTCTGTGAACTTGTCAAAGCATTCAGTCTTGCAGCGTATCAAGTAAATGTATTTATACCACCTCTATAAAAGAGATGAAATACTCAAGACCACCTCTAGCCTGGATAGACATAGGACCACACAAATCTGAATGAACCAATTCTAACACATCTTTGGCTTTATACCCCTTGGCCTTAAAAGGCCTCTTGGTCATTTTACCCTCCAAGCAAGATTCGCAAGTTGAGAAATCTTCGACCACTAATGAACCCAAAGGTCCATCAGCTATCAACCTTTGAATTCTCCTTAGGTTAATATGACCAAGACTAAGATGTCAAAGATATGTTTGGTTCATCTTCGAAGGATCTTTTCTCTTATTGGAATTAGAAGATGAGTTATTAACTTCTATTTGCATCGCAGGAGCTTTTGGTTCTAGTGTATATAAATTTCCTTTCAATGCACCTGAACAGATAATCTCTCTATTCCTTTTTATAACAACTCTGTCATTAAAAGAAATAGAATATCCATCCATAAACAATTTAGATGCCGAAATCAAATTCTTTCTAAATAAAGGTACATAAAGGCAATTCTAAAGAACTAAAACTTTATTTTTCTCAAAATACAAATAAACATCTCCCACTGCAACATCCGCCACCTTCGTGGCATTGCCCAAGTAAATGGTAATCTCCCCTTTAGCTAGTCATCGGGTTTCCTAGAACCCCTGCAAAGTATTGCAGACATGATTAGTGGCTCCCGTATCTACACAACAAGTGTCGGTAGATAACACTGCTAAACATGTTTCAACAACTAGACCAAAGGATATACCTTTGTTCTGTTTCGGATTGGGACAATCCTTCTTCCAATGTCCAGTCTGCTTGCAAGTGATGCACTTGCCTTTCGGTTTCTTCACGCCTCCCTGAGATCCTCCCACCAGCTTTGCTCCACCTTGTTTCTTCTTCTTCTTGCCTTTCGGCTTAGAAGTAGACACCTTCTGATCAACCTTGGCCTGAGCCTGAGCAAGCTTTTCTATCAACTGGAGAGTGATATCGAATTGGGTTTCCCTATCGATCTTAGCTCCAAGGACTTCCAGCTCATTCGCAGGCTAAGGAGGACACTCTTCGAAGAGTACATACTTTTACTCCTCAGCAGTTGAGACAATATCAAGATTCCTTTTTCCAATCAACATAATTATGTACAGTAAGTTTATTTTCCTTTAGTATCATAGCAAGTGGACAGAAAGTCATTTTGAAAAAAAAAACTAAGAATCACATAGATCATTACTTTAGATTTCAAAAAATTATTGATTCCTCAAACAATAAAATTTTAAAATCAACCAACACCTCAAAACACCGAGAATATCGTATGCCACGATCATGTGGACATATACGAATTCTACATTTGTAAGAGGAGGTTTTACCCATTAATTTTACTATCTTGTCAACCTAACTTTTTGACAAATAAAATTAATAGTTGGTTTCTCTTCTGCCCTACAAATAGAAGCAATGACTCCGATGGGGAGGATACTTATATTTGTATCTAAGTGTTCACCATTACTTGGTACCAAGGTAATTATCTCGGGTTATGTGCCTTCTGATGGAGAAGTACATACGCTTCTTAATAATTTCCTATAACCATATTTGACCTTGTGATCCACAAACAAACTCATCCGATGGAGAGGAAGGCACTCAGAGCCGACGCGCAAGTTTTTTTGCATCATATGTCAAATCGTAATGGAGGTCGTGGGAATTTATAAAAATATCCCTCTCCCACTTAGTAATTTGAAATTGAGAAATTTTCTAGCCTACGACATGCATATCAAACAATAAGCAATAAATATGAAAAATAAATTTTTTTCCAACTATTATGGCTTTTGTCTTCAATATGTCTCCCGTCGTATCATCATCTCGTCCGCTCCTACGTCATGTATGAGCCATCCAGAGATCCGAGCCGAGACTAAATATTTTAATTTACATCCATCGATCCTATACTCCACGAGGGAGTGTACATGAAATCTAGATCGAAAGTAAACTAAAATAAAAAGAGTGGCTAAACAATGTCGTATCTAATTTACAAAAAATTAAATACTAGCCTCGTCAACCCTGAGGATTCAACAAAATATACAATTACACACATACAATCACATACACACATATGACTATAATAGTTGGATCCTATGTCTGCAACCAAAGAGTTAAACCACACATATCCTACTATTATCCGGCATATATAATATATGAAAAGTGCATAAAAGTAACCGAATCCTAAACACACAAAATCGAAAACCGTGGCTCTGATACCACTTGAAGGGTTTTGCCCAGAACCGAAGCTCTAATACCACTTGAAGGTAGGAAACTTCACATCCCACTTCAACTCTGTCGTTTGTTCATGGCGATCCCTTCTACGTCCCCGGATAAAAAAAAATTATCTTTGACATGAGGGATTACCCAAGCAACCATTTCATCATCGAGCTATTCGATTAGAGTGGTCACTTGAACAAACTTATTGTTCAAGCCACCAACCTCTATTCTACGAATAGCCGCGGAATAGACGATGTACGGATTGCCGGCTTTTGTATTCATGTTCGGGGTCCATGTATATTTAGCCATAAAATAAAACATATAACATGCATATAATTGAAAAAAAATTATAGACATAATACAAAAGAACACTAATCAAAATAAACAAGATTATACCTCTTGTTATACCTCTTGATCTTCTATTGTATGTCCTTCCTCCTTTTGGACGTCATGTGGGTGACGATCTTCCAAAAGTTGAAGCTCCTAGATCACCAATCTTCCTTTCCTTGTTCACTCCGAACAAAGGAAGATCATAAAACAAAACTCTTCTTCCTATCTAGAACCGGCCACCAAGTCAATAGACTCGATGTTGCCACCGGCCAAGGAAGAGAATATAGAGTATGGGAACCGGCCATAAGAATATCAAGGAGGGTGATGGGCGCCGGCCAACTCTTGGAGAAGAGAAAGGAAACCAATCCTTCACCTTGTCGCTGCCCAAAACCCTAACCCTAGCTCTCCTAGTTTCCATCGGCCAAAGAAGAGGGGAAGAGGAATAGGTTGAGCACCGACAAAGGAATATGGGAGAGTGATAGGCGCCGGCCACCAAGTAAGAAGAAGAAGACCTCTCCAAATGTTGTCGGCCACTCTTTATCCCAAACCCTAGCTGCCCAACCTCCCAACCTCAATCCTAACCAAAGTAGGATTCCTTGCCGGCCAAGGGAAAGAAACCCTAATATCCTAAGCCATAAGCCTTGCCGCCCACCTTAATTCTCTATTTATAGAGTTGGGCTCAATCCTTGTTTTAATCTCTACCATTTTTTCTAGGGATTTAATCTCAACTGTCGGATCTAGAGATTTAATCTCAACCGTCGGATCTAGAGATTTAATCTCTACCGTTGGATCTAGAGTTTTGTTTTCATCCATTGGATCTAGGCTTCTTGAGGTTTTAATAGGCTACAATAGGGACCATGAGGAGGAGTTGGATCTTGGCCACCCAATGGATCAAGCCCACATAAAGTCCGATCCATTAATGATAATCCAATCAACTAGAGGATTATCATTGATCTACCTCACCAACCCCCATATGTTAATATGGGATCCATATATTATTTGTACATTTTTCTCCCCGTGTTTAAGATCTCGAATGTTTATCAATTAATTAATTTACTGATAATTAATTAATCAACATCTAACTCCATGAGTAGTACCGCTAAACCTTATCATCATGTCAGACCAAGTCCACCTGCAGGGTTTACATGATGAACCTTATGAGCTCCTCAAGGGGACATCATCATCCTAATATATAGGACACGGTTTCCTCCCATAATCAACGACACACCATATAAATAATATCATTTTCCAACTTACCGATCCTATCATTTTAATCTATAAATCTCACCCATTGGTAAATCAAAGAAATGAATACTAAGTATATGTGTCCGTTATTATATTGGGATTAAGAGTATGTACAATATAATATCTGAGGTCCAATTCAATTATGTAGTCAGCAATAAATCGAATCACCTCTAAGTCGGTCCTTCTCAATACACACAAAGTGCACTAGTGTGATTCTATGGTCAAGACAAACCAATGTCAAATCACACTACAACCATACCAATGGTTTGTCCAAAGCCATCTCGGTTGTGAGCCTATACTTATACTTTACAAGGAGCCGATAACATGATCTCCCGTGTGACACCACACACCATGTTATCTACAATGTAATGTATTAGACAATATGCATCATCATAAATATGCAAAAAATGATCATGTGATTCTTATTTGAAAAATAAAGATGTTCATACAAAAGATAGACTTTTCAGTATACATCCTAACATTTATTAAACACATGCCTAATTTACGTCTTAGGAGACTAAATTCAGCTTCGATTAGAGGTTTGGTAAAAAGGTCTGCTATGTTAGATTTGGACTCCACGTATTCGAGTTGTATGGTTCCTTTAGCTACATGTTCTCGAATGAAGTGGTGTTTGACTTCTATATGTTTGGTTCTAGAATGGCATATAGGATTTCTGGTTAAATTGATTGAACTAATGGTATCTATGTGAATTTTAGTATTGTTGAAGTTTAACTTAAAGTCTTGGAGAGTGTGCTTCATCCAAAGAAGCTGAGCTACACACTCACCCATTGTGACGTAATCGACTTTGTGGTAGATAAGGCAACACAGTGTTTCTTCCTACTGCACCAACTCACTAGACTTCAACCAAGAAGTTCACAACAACCACTCGTGCTCTTTTTATTGAGTTTACCACCTACATAATCCGAGTCAGAGTAGCCGATTCATTCGAACTCAGTAGATCTAGGGTACCAAATACCTACGCTTAGCGTGCTCTTTAAATATCTAAGGATACACTCATCTAATGTTACGTGTGACTCCTTGGCACAAGTTTGAAACCTTACGCACATACTTACTGTGAATAATATATCGGGTCGACTCGTAGTTAAGTAAAGGGGACTCCCTATTGTGCTTCTATAGTATTTTAGGTCAATAGGTTTTCCTTCTACATATTCTCCTATATTAACGTTTGTTGCCATGGGCGTATTAATTATTTTAGCATTTTGCATCCCATATCGGTTAATTAATTCCTTAGAGTATTTTTGTTGATGTAGGTAGATTCCTTCTTTAGTTTGTTTAATTTGTAATCCTAGGAAGAAATTTAATTCTCCTACTAAGTTCATTTAAAATTCACTTTCCATTAGTGAAATGAACTCGTTTAGTAGGATTGAGTTAGTTGTTCCAAATATTATGTCATCTACGTACATTTGGGCTATAAAAATTTCTTTGCCTACGGATTTTACGAAAAGAGTTGGGTCGACTAAGCCTTGGCTATACCCTTTAGACTTAAGTTATTTGGAAGCCTTTCATACCAATCTCTTGGAGCCTATTTTAGTCCATATAGGGCTTTCTTAAGTTTAAACACATGGTTGGGTTTGTCTAGGCTTTCAAATCCTAGGGGTTGGCTAACATATACCTCTTCCATAATGTAACCATTTAATAATGCTGACTTGACATCCATTTGAAATAGTTTAAATCCTCGATGTGCAACGTATACCAACAACATTCGGATGGATTCTAATCTAGCTACAATAGGTTTCTCATAATCTAACTGCTCTACTTGACTAAATACTTTTGCAACTAACCTTGCTTGGTTTCTAACTACTTCACCTTTATCATCGAGTTTGTTTCTGAATACCAACCTTGTTCTAATAATTGATTTATCTTTAGGTGGTGGTAATAATTCCCAAACTTCGTTCCTAGTGAATTGAGCTAGCTCTTCTTGCATTGCAATAATCCAATCAGGATCAAGAAGAGCTTGTTCAATTGTCTTGGGTTCGATTATCTAAATCAATGACATTTGACTAAGGTTTTGATATGAGTCTCTAATTCGAACCCCTAGGTTAGGATCATCTATCACTTGGTCAGTAGGATGATTTGATTGTACCCTAGACTTAATTGGGTTAGGTTCACCTATCACTCGGTCGATAGGATGATTTGATTGAATCCTAGACTGACTCGGGTTAGGATTGATACTAGACTCGATTTCATGGTCAGAGTCGAGTCTGGTATGAGTCGGTTCGTCAATTGGTTTTACTACGGGTTTTGTGGGTTCATGTCCTTCATCGAACACTACATTGATGGTTTCCTCGATTTTAAGGGTTTTATTGTTGTAGACTCAATAGGCTCTACTCGTAGTTGAGTATCATAGGAAGATTCCAGTGGACGTTTTGGATGTGAACATTCCTAGGTAGTCTTTTGTGTTTAGGATATATACCTTACATCTAAATACCCTAAAGTATTTAATGTTAGGCACTTTTTTAGGGTAGATTTCGTATGAGGTCTTAAGGTGCCTCTTGACCAATAGGATTCTATTTTGGACATAACAAGTCATACTAATAGCTTCTACCCAAAACCTATCAGGTAGTTTATACTCATTCAACATGGTTCTAGTGGCTTCTTGTAGGGTTCTATTTTTTCACTCAACTAGACCATTTTGTTGTGGGGTTTTAGGACAGGAGAATTCATGGTGGTATCCATTTAGGTTACAAAAGTCAGTGAACCTATGGTTTTCGAATTTGCCACCATGATCGCTTCTAAGTCTTTTAATCTTAAGGTTCTTTTGGTTTTCGATTAGTTTACATAAGTTTGTTAGTTGGTCTAAGGTATCACTTATGTGTTTAAGGAACCTAACCTAGGTAAACCTAGAATAGTCGTCAATTATGACTAAGAAAGATTGACTACCATTCAGTGACTTGGCTCCATGAGAATTGAATAGATCCAAATGTAGGAGCTCAAGCAACTTTTGGTTCGTTCTTGGTTAGTTAGTTGATGTTGTGCCCTAGGTTGTTTACCTTGTTGACAAGCATTACAGATTTTATTATATATGTTGTTAAGGTTAGGCAAACCTCTGACTAAGCTACTCTGACTCATCTTGTGAATGAGTCTTGGGTGTGAGTAACCGAGTCATCGGTGCCACAACCAAGATTCCTCTTGCTGTGTCATAAAATACTTGGTTGAGGAATTGGGTAAGTTAATTGTGTAGATGTTGCTATTCCTAGTTCCTTTAAGTATTGTTTAAGAGGTTTCATTAGTTTTAATTAAGCATTCATTTTCTAGTAATAAAACCTTATAGTTATTATCACACAACTAGCATACACTAAGTATGTTATATTCAAAATCTTCGACTAATAAGACATTTTGAATCGTAAAATTGGAGTTTAGCTCAATATCACCTGATCCGATTATTTTGAGCTTGTCGTTGTTTACGAAAGTTACCGACCCTTGTTTTTTAAATCTAAGCTTTGAAAATTTAAGTTTGTCTCCAGTCATATGTCGGGAGCACCCACTGTCCAACATCCATTGATCCTACACATATAGTAGTTGGATCGAATATTTGAATTTATAGGTTGGTTGAAGATTATTAGTCCTTAGAATCATCTCACCCTTTTCTACATGATCAAACACGTTATCCTTATGTGTTCTTGTGAGATGACTTCAATTTTACTTGTTTAAATTTAATGGAATGAACTAGTCAACCTTGGGTTAGATTCGGATTTAACCCTTCACTCGTCAAGTCGCCTTTTCAAGAAATTGGCTTCAAGGTCGTGGCAAGGCACAAAGTCCTTGTTTGATCGAAACAACGACCAATTCCTTAGACAAAGAAAAGTTCACAAAAATAATAACTTAATTCACTTAAGATTATTTCCTAGTCTAACTAGTTAAGGATACGACGAGGTAGATTCAGGTAGTTCCATTTAGTTGAGTGCACCGAGCTAGATATGCCTTATCTAACTTGGACACACGGGACTTCGCTTCCCTAGCATACTATCATCTTACCACATCCTAGTACTATGTTGTCAAGAATTGACTAGTTATAGGTCCTATCTAACCATTCTAAAAATAAAAAGAAAAATACCTAAGCATGCAAAGTCTAATTTTAAGTAAAAGCATAAAAAAAATTTGTACTAACTCTCCCTGGACCATTGAATCGGTTCGGTCATTTCACATAGTGGATTTGGTCCTTGAGAACTCAGTACTTGTTAGATTCTAATTGAGAAATCAAAGTGGTCTTAGGGACCCATGCTTGGACTTGTTTTCTATTGCGATTAACTATTGACATATATGACTTGTTAGTCGTATTTGAGAAAAAACCTAGTCCGGCCTTGTTGTATAGGACCCTTTGTGATCCAAGTAATAGGTCAAGTCCCTTGGATCCCAAAGTAAACCTTTCCAACGTTTGACTAAGATCTTTGTCCATTCAAGAGTGAGTTCTCAACTTGAGTTGAGTCCTTTTCTTGAACTTGACTAGTCGAAAAGGTTAGGGAGACCTCGTGTTTATGGAGTTTAACCTCCTCAACTAAGATCTTGACCTTGGACTCAGACTTAGCTAATTTTCTATTTAGAAATTTGATTCCATTATACAATGTACTAAGCAAAGACCGACTTAGCTTAAGTGAACATTTTGAACTAGATGCGGATCGATGGCTTGTCTTAAATAGTGACTCATCGTGTGATCCAGAATCGGGCTCTTCCTCAGGTTCAGACTCTTGCTCGGGTTCATTCGGTTTGGCCATGAAGATGAGGTTGTCATCTTCCTCCTCCGATGATTCCTCCCATGTGGCATTAAGTGCTTTCTTGGACTTAGGTGCTTTGTTCTTGAGTTTTGTGTTAGTGAAAGCCCTAGAGCCAATCATGTGATGATTGTTGTATGAACTTTGTTGTATCATATTCCTATTTATAAAGGCATGGTTATTATACTTACTTGTATTGGTGTCAAATAACTAAGTATAATAACGTCCTTGAGTAGAAGGTTCTTATCTATATCAATCGATTGGTTGAATCGATAATGAGCTGATATAGAGAACACTATTCTTAATCATTCCTAGTCAAGTATTAATATTCAGGGACAATGTTAACGCAAAGAGACTAGCATGTAGGTCAACTCGATGACTTGATCTCACAAGTCATGGATATGTGATATCAAGTTGACACATGGGTATGCATTGAAGAATGTATACTGAATGACCCACCATGAGAAAGTATCATGGATCATTATATGAGTGTCATATACTTTCTCATGCGACTATTATTATGACTATTAGTCCTTAGACCTGAAGTCACCATGGTTCCCTACATAAGATGTTGCATACTTTGGCTTCGTCAAATGTCACCCATAAATGGGTGGGCTATAATGGGGATTACTGGGTATGTAACAAATTATGCGGAGGCATGTGAGTGATGTAGATGGGATCTATCCCTCCTATATGATGGGAGTAACATCGTTATTCTTGATAGAGTGAGATCACTAAGTGCATGGCCATTGCAAAATGAGTCAATATGAGATATTAAGCTTATTTGATTAGAGTGAGTCTACTTGGAGTTCAAGATATAGATTGTACCGAGGATGACATGGTCTATGCCTCCATTGGTCAATCTAGATGTCAAGGATAGAGGGACATTGTCACATATTGTGAGAGTCACAATTAGTAGTCACAAAGGTGATGTTGGATCTCAACATTCTTGTAACTTGGGTAGCAATGATGTGTTGCTAGACACCGCTCAATGCTTATGTTCCTAAATCGGTTTAGGAGCATTGCCAATGTTAAAAGAACCTATAGGGTCACACACAAAGGGCAATTAGATGGAGATTAGGTTCATATGATGAACCATGAGGATTAGGTTCATGGGATGAACCAAATTGGATTAAGGGTAATCCAAATTAGACTAATTGAGTTAGACTCAATTTTATTCAAGTGTTGAATGAGTCTAATTTAGATTTGATTGATTGAGTCAATTTAAAATAATGAATAGAGATTCATTAAATAAAATTCACTTGAATCAAATGGTTGGATTTGATCAACCATGGGAGATAAGAGGTCAAGTTTGACTTGACTTGAGAGGGAAGATGAATAGTCAATTTTGACTTGACCAATTGTCATGTCATGGTGACTTGGCATGGGGGCTGGCCAATTATAATGTTCTACATCATCATGGATTCATCATGGGGTGCCACCACATGAGGGAGACCAAGAGCCATTGGCGCTTGGAGTTACATGCATGCATGTAACACCCCAAATAGTGGCCGGCCACTTTGATGGGTTATCAAAGTGTGAAGTTAAGTGTGTGACTTCATCATCTTCTTCCTTGGATCTACCCTCAAGATCTCTCCCTCTCCCCTTGCCATGGGTTTATTAGTGTGCTAGCACACTCTAAGTTATCTTCTCCACCTATTGTTCATGTGGATACCGATAGAGGAGTGTACACTTGACACTCTCGAGTTCCGGCAAGCCATTTGGACGAGCGGGAGAAGCGAAGGGTGTCGCATCGAGGGTAAACTCTTAACATGTAGATCTAGAGTAGATCTAAAATTTTTAAACACGTACATGTAGTTTTATTTACCTTCGCATGGATCCGTGGTCGACTTCTGGGGTTTTCGCAATGCAAAAAGTGATTTTTGCGGCTCGGATAGTCCAACAGTGGTATCAGGGCCACGTGCGAAGAATGTATGTGTTTTAGTTTTGTAGTTTTTTTTATTAGATATAAAAATTACATATATATAAGTTTCTGTAAATTTACTATTTTTATAGATTTTTTGAGTATTTTTCTCGAAGAATTGAAGCAACAAGTGTTGGGACACGTGTAGGCTTCAACCACCGAGAAAAACTCTCCGAAATGGCGAGAACTCACTTTAGGTTTTTAGGAAAGTGACTTAAGTTTCTGTAAGATCAAGGTGGGACACTCGTAAGGTTAATTTTGTGAGTAGGGGCGTTGCCCCTAACTCCGAAAGGGGCATTGTCCCGTGATCGTGCCCGGAAATCGCTTAGCGGGACCGTTACGGAGATGTGACTCATAAAATTGAAAAAAATAAGAAAAATTATATAAATTTATGTAAAATACATAATTTAGAATTATGTACAATATTGTGATGGTCATGGCCAAAGAAGCCTAATGTAATTTGATAAATGTGTTGTAATTCATAATACAACTTGCGCACCGTTTTTGTGGTTGTGCATGTTGTATATGGTATGCGACATGCGCGTCGTACCTCTTCTTTTAATATTCCTATTGTAAATAGTTTTAGACTCAAATGTAACTCGAGTTTCATGTTTTTAATGTACAAAATGGAGTGGTGGAAGGTCCACTAGTAGACGGAGTTACGAGAAGGGTGTCGACGACACATGGCGGTCAAAGGAGGCGCTTGGAGAAGCGGCTAACCCTAGGTTGACTATCCGATCTTCTCATTGGCTTGAGAAGATCATAGTAGGGCCATGACCTCATCACAATTAATTTATATGTATATATATATGTTGATATATATATATATATATATATCTATATATATATATATATATATATATATATATATATATATATATATATATATATATATTTGTTTTGCTTGTATGTATGTGATGCATGCTAGTAAATTTTGCTTGTATGTATAAGATGCATGCTAGGATATTTTGCTTGTATGTATATGATGCATGCTAGTATATTGCTTGTATGTATTGTTGGGATGTATACTGAAAAGTCTATCTTTTGTATGAACATCTTTATTTTGAAACAAGAATCAGATTATCATTGTTTGCATATTTTTATGGCTATGCATATTGTCTAATACATTATATTATAGATAACATGGTGTGTGGTGTCACACGGGAGATCATGTTATCGGTTCCTTGTAAAGTATAAGTAAAGGCTCACAACCGAGATGACTTTGGACAAACCATTGAAATGGTTGTGGTGTGATTTGGTATTGGTTTGTCTTGACCATAGAATCACACTAGTGCACTTTGTGTGTATTGAGCAGGACCGACTTAGAGGTGATTCGATTTATTGCTGCCTACGTAATCGAATCGGACCTTAGATATTATATTGTACATACTCTTAATCCCGATATAATAACGGGCACATATACTTAGTATTCATCTCTTTGATTTACCAATGGGCGAGATTTATTGATTAAATTGATAGGCTCGGTAAGTTGGGAAAAGATATTATTTATATAGTGTGCCGTTGATTATAGGAGGAAACCATGTCCTATATATTAGGATGATGATGTCCCCTTGAGGAGCTCATAAGGTTTATCATGTAAACCCTGCAGGTGGACTTGGTCCGGCATGATGAAAAGGTTGAGTGGTACTACTCATGGAGTTAGATGTTGATTAATTAATGGTCAGTAAATTAATTAATCGATGAACATTCGAGATCTTGAACACGGGGAGAAAATGTACATATAATATATGGAGCCCATATTAACTTATGGGGGTTAGCGAGGTAGATCAATGATAAACCTTTAGTGGATTGGATTATCATTAATGGATCGGACTTTATGTGAGCTTGATCCATTGGGTGGCCAAGATCCAACTCCTCCTCATGGTCCCTATTGTAGCCTATTAAAACCTCATGAAGCTTAGATCCAATGGATAGAAACAAAACTCTAGATCCAAAGGTAGAGATTAAATCTCTAAATCCGACGGTTGAGATTAAATCTTTAGATTCGACAGTTGAGATTAAATCCCTAGAACCATTGGTGGAGATTAAAACAAGGCTTATCCCTAAACTATATAAAAGGAGCCTTTAGGGTTGGCGTGGAGATTATTAGAGAAGCAAGGGTCTTTGGAGTTGGCGGTAAGAAGCAAGGGGCTAGTGTTTGGAGCTTGGCGCCACCAAATAAAGAAACAATGTCCTTATCTTCTTCTTCCTCAAGCTTGCCGGCGCCCATACAGCCCCTTCCTCACTTTGGCCAGCATCCAAACTCCCTCCTCTCCTTCTCTTTGGCCGGTGGAACCAAGCCTTAGGGTCCTCCCTTGGAGCTTTTGGCAGGCAACCATTGTTTTCCTTCTCCTTGTTGGCCGACGGCAAGCAAGGTGCTTGTTGCTTGTTGGTTGGCTAAAGGAAGGAGAAGGATCTTGTTTCTATTCTTTCTCTTGCTCGGAACGAGCAAGGAAGGAAGATTGGTGATCTAGGAGATTCAACTTCTGGTAGATCGTCGCCTACACGACGTCCGAAAGGAGGAAGGTCAAACAATAGAAGATCGAGAGGTATATCGATTCTCTATTTTCATTTGTTGCATGTTTATATTTGTTTTTCAATTATATGCATGATATATATTCTGTTTTGTGGCTAAACATACTTGGACCCCGAACATAAACATAAAAGTCGGCGATCCGTACATCGTCTATTCCGCGGCTATTCGTGGAATAGAGGTTGGTCACTTGAACAACTGTTAGTAATATATGAGAGATGTCCTAAGGCAATCGCCTTATGTATGAACCATTTATATGATAAATGAAGATTCACTATTTGAGTATACATGGTTTCATGTATTTGATTGGATCTTAAACTCATTTACTGAATGTCCGCGATACGACTCACAGCATGAGAGAATTTGTGATTGGATCACAACTAGTGAGTATCTCTACATGTGTAATTGTGATGTATCAGAATTATCCCTAGTCAATGAATTGATGGATTTGGACACCATCAATTCTGTCGAGACTAGCACGAGGTATACTCCTTGGTGTATCCAAGCAGCTGATTCTCATTGGCTGGAGACATTGTGATGTCCGGAGTTAATCGTTGATGCTAGTTATTGTAACTAGTTCATTGGAGTGACCAGCCGTAAGACTTCATATGGTTCTCTGCATATATAGATATGTCAATGAAGTTCTTACTATAGCTTAAGTGCGATGTTTCTTTGACTTGCGGTATTCAAGTCATCTTGATCATGAAGACTTATGCTTTGACATCTTAAGCAAGCATCTCTGAGGAGATGTGGACCCGGGATGATTTGGTATAAGTCGAAGTGATCGAAGGTGTTTGAATAGCCTATAAAGGATTCACCACTCCTTGCGAGGAGATGTATACCCATGGCCTCTCGTCGGATTGTTACTAAAGTCTTTGGCCAAAGCATTACATGTTTAGAGTAAGGTACTCTTCGATACATGTGCAGTAACTAGAATCCGTAGGATGAGGAAATGATACTTGGGCTAGGTGTGACGTAGTCAGCCTAGTGGGGACTGATACTATAGACCATGTCCTGAACCAAGTGGGTATAAGATGAGTGAAGGGAATAGGGCATGATTCATTCGAGATGCTGAAGGGTTTCAGAAATAGTTCTGGATCAACCGTTGATCTTTTCGGTTAATTGGGGATCATGATGTACTACTAGGTGCCACTCATGATCATTCTATTATTAATGGTTAATTATAGACGGCCAACATAAACCGAGAACCTATTTGGTCACACGCACAACGAGCGTAATCCGAAGGATTTAAAACGAGCTTGAGAATGAGATTCTCAGACCGAGAGAAACTAAGTTTGGTTGGACCAAACAAGAGGCGATCATGAAATCGTTTCAGTCGCAATGGAAGCGTGGATGGGCCGTGTCTTATGAAGACATAATGGATGAACCAAAATGGTTTGGTTCTAATCCAATGGAGGAGAATAAACCAAAGGGTTTGGTTTATTTTAAACGAATGAACCAAAGTTGGTTCGGTTCGTTTTAACTTAAAATAAACCATCATGGTTTGGTTTATTTTAACTTATATTAATGGAGCGGGTTAACAGGCCTTATGGTTATGATCCAATAATCATTAAGAGAATTAGTTCTCTATAAAAGAGGGCTTAAGGGTTTGTTAAGCCCTAATCTAAAAAACCCTAACCTAGAGTTGCCGCCCACCTCTCCCCTTTGAAGAAGTCGGCGCCAACCCTAGTGTCGCCGCCCCTTCTCCTCCAACCGGCGACCAGCTGCTGCCGTCTTCTCCTCTTTCCGGCATCGAGCTACTTCCGGAGGAGCTCCGGTGATCTCCCTTGGGTTCGGCAATAAGGTGAGCTCAAACCTTCCCTTTTGGCCGGCCCTAATTCCTCCACCAAAGCTGTCCAGTTTTCTGGACAGCTTGTTTCCCTCTCGTCGGAGCGTCGTTTGGATGACGTTTGGAGCTCCGACAGTGGTAGCCTTATCAGGGATTCGATCTCCGGTAATCCTCATATGTGGAGGACGAAGGATTCGTCAAACGGTTGACGAATACCTCTCCGGAGAAGCGAGTTTTGAGGACTCGTTTTTGGATCCGAATTTGGATTCGGATAGTGATCTTCTCTCGATCACATCGTCTTCAACACGAGGCTAGTAACCCGTACGAAGACGAGGCTCGTGACTTAGTGAAGTCATCCCAATGATACTCGGCATGGATATAGATAGAGACGATTCTAGCGAGGATCGTTCCGGTTGATGTCGTTCCCGCTACACATGATACGTAAGGTATACGTAGTTAAATTTCCTTTTATTGCAAAATTTAAATTTACGGTTATGTCTACACATGTTGTACTATGCATGCGTGTGATGTGTGTGTTGTAATAATGTAGATTTATTATTTTTGTTTCTTCCGATGTGCACATGTTTACGAAACATGTTCGAACGCACACTCGCCGCGGTGCCGGAAACCCAACAGTGGTATCAGAGACCAGGTTGTGTTTCGACATAATCGTAAAATTGTTTTGTAATAGTCATAATGATATTTCTGGAAATTTTCTACTTTTGGAAAGTTAGAAGTATTTATGGAAATTTTTCAATTTTGGAAAGTCTAGAAGTATTTCTGGAAATCTTCCACTTTTGGAAAGTTGAAAGTATTTATGGAAATTGAGTCATACTAAGTCTTGGGCGATTTAGCCAAAGCTAAATCAAGGCGTAGTATGATGTGGATCTTGTCCCGCGAGAATTATAGCTAATTTGTATTAATCTAGTAATGTGGTTTGACCACATCCATGACTCGATTCTACAAAAGTCCAATAATTCAGTGGGAGCATCATTTGATTAAAGACCTAATTAAATGATAAATGAAATATGATATTAATTTTCTATATTGTGTATGTTGTAGATTACCATGTCGACAAACACGAACACTCTCTCCCTGCATTCTGTCCTTGAGAAGGACAAGCTCAATGGAGCTAATTTTCTGGACTGGTATAGGAATATGAGAATCGTTCTCACCCAAGAAAGGAAACTGTATGTCCTGGAGTAGCCCATTCCGGAGGCACCTCCTTCCACTACCTCGCGAACTGACCGAGATGCTTACAAGAAGCATCAAGATGATGCATTAGATGTGTCATGTCTCATGCTCGCGACCATGAACTCTGAGCTTCAGAAGCAACACGAGTTCATGAATGCTTATGATATGGTTGAATATCTTCGTCAACTATATCAAGGACAAACAAGGCACGAGAGATACGAGATCTCTAAGGCATTATTTCAGTTCAAGATGCAAGATGGGACTCCCGTAGGTCCATGTGTACTCAAGATGATTGGGTACATATAGAACCTACAGAGGTTGGGATTCCCACTTGGGCAAGAGCTGTCCATTGACTTGATCTTGAAATCTTTGCCACAAAGCTACAATAAATTTTTCATGAATTACAACATGGATTCCCACTTGGGCCTGAGATGCTTAACATGTTGAGAACTACTGAGCTCAACCTTAAGAAGGAAAAACCTGACTCCATTTTGATGGTGCAAAAGAAGAAAGGCAAGGGCAAGCCTAAAGGTAAGGGAAAGTCCCAAGCTAAGGGCAAAGGCAAGGCACTAAAACTGAAAGGAGGGGTGACCAAGGAAGGGACTTGCTTCCACTATAAGAAAGCTGGATATTGGAAGTGTAACTACAAAGCATACCTGGAAGATCTTAAGAAGAAGAGAAATGAGACTTCCACTTCAGTTATAAATGCTATAGAAGTCAATCTATCTATTTCTTCATCATGGGTATTAGATATCGAATGTGTATCTCACATTTGTACGAATATGCAGTCGCTGAGAAATAGCAGGGCATTGACGAAGGGTGAGGTGGACCTACGAGTAGGCAATGGCGCAAGTGTTGCTACTGTTGCTGTAGGAACTTATTTTCTATCTCTGCCCTCTAGGCTTGTACTAGAACTGGATAAATGTTGTTATGTGCCTGCATTGACTAAGAACATAATTTCAGTTTCTTGTTTGGACAATAAAGGCTTTTCATTTATAATAAAGAACAAATGTTGTTCAGTTTATTTAAATAATATGTTCTATTGAAGTACACCTCTAATGAATGGACTCTACATTCTAGACTTAAAGATCTCCATCTATAACATAACTACCAAAAGGTTCAAGTCAAATGAGTTGAACCAAACCTATCTCTGGCATTGTCGCTTAGGTCACATAAATGAGAGTTGCTTATCCCAGCTCCATAAGGATAGGATACTGTACTCATTTGATTTTGAATCATATATGACATGCGAGTCTTGCCTTTTAGTCAAGATGACCAAGACTCCCTTTAGTGGACACAGTGAGAGAGCAACAGACTTGTTAGGACTTATACATAGTGATGTATGCGACCCTTTCAATGTTGCTGCTAGAGGTGGTTACAGGTACTTCAGTACATTTACTTATGACTTCAGTAGATATGGTTATGTGTATCTGATGACACATAAGTCAGAATTCTTTGAAAAGTTCAAAGAATTCAAAAATGAAGTACAAAACCATCTTGGCAAGAGTATTAAGATACTTCGATCAGATCGAGGTGGTGAATACCTTAGCCATGAGTTTCGTGACTATCTAGATGAGTGTGGGATTCTATCCCAACACACTCCTCCTGGAACACAAAAGTGGAATGGTGTATCTGAAAAGAGGAATCGTACCCTATTAGATATGGTACGATCTATGATGAGTCACACATATCTTTTTGGGGATATGCTCTAGACACAACAACCTTCACACTTAACCGTGTCCCATCCATGGTTGTGATAAAGTCACCATATAAGATATAGATAGGGAAAAATCCCAAGATGTCTTTCATGAGGATTTGGGGTTGTGAGGCTTACGTTCGATGTCAAGTCTCAGATAAATTGGGGCCCAAATCCGATAAGTGCAATTTTGTTTTACTCGGTTTTGATTTTTTGAGTTTTGGGATCTAGTTGTAGCGGGACATCTTCGAGTTACAAGGATTAAGGTATGTTAACTGTTATCACATATCCTTTGTTGGCTATACATTCAGTTGTTTATAACAGGGAATGACATGTAGTGTGTTAGTCGCTATTCATAGTCGTGGTTTGATTTGACCACGGGAATGACTTGTTGAGTTTGTGAGTCTTGGACCTGCTATCGAAAAAGGTGAATGATGTGAGCGAAACATATACGATTTTAGGAGTAGTTTTTGCTTACATCTCATTTCATTTTATGTTTATTTCATATATATATTTTACTTTATTTTCGATGCATTTCCTATTTTCTGGTTCGGAGATCTGTTCTGTATAATTTTTTTGTGTAGGATAGCATTTCGTGGGGAAAATAGCACACTTTCGGAGCAAAAAGAAGACATTTGGCAGCTGGACGCAGAAGGGAATAAGGCTAGGGCGTGTGCTTACACATGGTCGTGTTCAAGGGGTGAAAACGACTGCTACAGCCTGACACACGACCGTGTGGCAATCAGGTGATTTAATGTGACCAGGGTTTTTTCTAGATTTCACAGCGATCTGACGTAATGTCTATATAAGGAAAGCTACGCCCAAACCCTAGGGGGGCATGATGGTTGGGACAACACTCTGAAGCCTTAAAATGCTTCGGCAACTTGCAACGGGGAGGAAGAAGGCCACCGGATATCCAAGTTCTGCACTTCAATGGCGGAAAGAAGACCACATTGTATTGTAATTTTTGTTCTTTACATGCTATCTACTATTTATATGAATATGAACGTTCTTTGTGTTTCTCCTCTCATATTTATAGAGTAGTTTCTTCGATTCTAGGATTAGGGAGTAGTTTGTGTTGAGTTAGAACATGTTGGTTCAAATATCTTTTCGTTCCTGAATTTATATTTGCAATTGTCGTTTAGTTTAGATTGATTTCTATGTATTTTGGTTTTCTATCTACTATGCATAGCCGATACGAGGGGTGATAGCTCTCGTATCTAAGATTTAGGGGAATTAAAGAGGAACCTAGAGGTTGGCCTCATCTCTCGTAACCGTGGGTAGAAGGATGCGATAGAGTAGGAAATGCACCCTATTTTCAACTCATCACGGGGATTGATTTGACATCCTCGTACTGACTATCCCATCCTAAGTCCAGGAGTCGACCTGGTAATGGCAGAGGTAGCTTCCGATAGATGCGAAGACTCATCGGGGGAGTGTATGATGTCCTTTCCACAAAACTGTAGCTAGAAATCTAGACAAAAACCCAATTGACAACATGCTCTGTGACGCACAAACGAAACCAAAATCCTAGAATCCCTTCCAAACGACTCACAACATGTCTTTTCTTCTTCCGTGTGACACTGTATTGAGTTAGGACCACCAACAAACCTGACAATCACAACCATTAGATTTAACTTCCAAACCATAACGTCCACCGAATAGACTAGTACTCGAATCTCAGTCCTTATGGGATTGATAAATCTATTTATTACTTGACGACATATGTGCAGTTGTGAGTGTTGAGCACGAGCGTGCGCTTCGAGTCCTCGACGGTCTCCATTACGAGATTTGAGGTCGCATTCGTGTGCATCAAGTTTTTGGCGCCGTTGGTGGGGATTGATTCATTCGATATCGAATCGAAAGTGGACAATTAGATCAGACCTAGGATAGATTTACTTTTCTTATTTTATTTTATTTTATCTTATTTCAGTTTTGTTGGATCGAAGTGGATCGCTAGAGGGGGGTGAATAGAGATAAAACCTTTTCTTTTTGTTCGTTCGTTAAAACTCGAGTAGATAATTAATTTACAGCGGAAAGATAAGCAATAAATAAAATGAGACAAATATTTTTACTTGGTTCGTAGCCTTCGGCTATGACTCCAAGGCCCTAGTAATCCTTGATCACGCACGGAGGGTAATTCACTAAAAACACTCCTCCTCGTTGGAGGTAGGAGTTTGACGATTACAAAAAAAACCTTCGAAAGAAAAGATAGAGAGACAAACCCTCTCTTCTATTAATGTAAAGTGCAATGATAGAAAACCTCGATTAATAAAAGGAATTGCAATATTTAAAGAGACGACAAATTAAAATATCAACAACTAAAGAGTAGAAACTAAGATAGGGTTGTTGACAGCACTCGTCGTAGAGTCGTCGGAGAATCGCAGAGTTGCAAAGGTTTTTGAGCACTTAGAGATGATGGAAAACTCTAGGAGAGGCCCTCCTTTTATACCCTTTGAGCCCCTTTTCGAGAGGAACTTCACCCAATAGAGTTTTGGCACATGGCTCCTTGAAAAATGGTGATAAGGCTTGACTCATCGAGGCTGATCTTTGACCATCAGTCGACTGATGGCCATCATCACCGATCGATGGCGATCAATCAAATGTGGGATCGGAGATCGGTGATTCGACGATCGAGTCCTCCAAGCTGTCAGTCGACTGATGCTAGCTGAAATGACAAGTTATCTAAACAAAAATATTATTTCGACAGTCTATCACCGTCCGATCTCGACCAAGACCACCGATGGGATGTCCTGGGTCAGATCTACGCTTAAGTCTATCCCCGTAAAGAGGATACGACCTCACTTACACTCACACACACATGAGCTTACCTCGATACTTACTGTGTCACTTTCGCTTCCGACCTTCCACTCGAGTGTCGCCCAACCACCGTGGCTTTCTCTGAGTGTCGCTAGCCTTCAGCTCCAGCTATAACAATTTTCTGCACACTCGATTCAGCTCGTGAGATAATGACATGAGCTTAACTTTGTATCATTTGCTATAATCAAAACTCAGGTTCGACTTCGGTGCCTACTGCACCAACAATCTCCACCTTTTTGATTTATGGCAAACCCACATACAAAGTTAAGTAAATAGAAAGCATGAAGAATAATAATGTGCATGAGAAACAACAGTGAAGATTAAGTTGGAGTAGTAAGGATTTTCTTCAAGTACTCCCCCTTGACCGAAGGCGAGTCTTGAAGAATGACCTTAATCCTCCCCCTTGAGGGTTGATTTAAGTAATTAACATTACTTAAAGTTGGCCTTAGTAAAACGTTTAAGTTAAGAGGTTTCTTAACTTGGCCCTTTCTCCCCCTTAAGTAAAACATTAACGTTTTTGTTAAGTTAAGAATTCTCTTAACTTAGCCTTTGCTTCTTTTTGTTAAAAAGTTAAGTAAGTTTTCAAAACTTAAACTTAAAGTTAACTTTTGGTCATGTAAATAAATATGAAGTAAGAGTTAAGTTATCAAAAATTTTGACCCCTTAACTTTGGCCTTTTTCTCCCCCTTTTGCCATATATCGAAAAGTGTCAGAGTGGGTTAATATGTATGATTATACTCCGTGGTTCATGGTGATGCACCATCTCTACATCTGGAACCAGGAGTAAGGTCCTAACATCTCACGCCCATCTACGTGGCTAAGTATACAAACACATTAGTCCTATGTGTTGTGAGATGTACTTGCTCCTTAAATCTATAGGTGCATGATATCTAAGGTATGTCCTATGCTAGTTCCATGAAAATGAAAAGTAAGAAATAGTAGTACGAAAATATAATTTGTAAGTTCCTATTCTATTACGCACATGCCCAATTTTCATCTTAATAGACTGAATTCGGCTTCGGGTAGGGGTTTAGTAAATAGGTCTGCCAAGTTAGACTTCGATTCGACGTATTCGAGTTGTATGGCTCCGTTGGTCACATGTTCTCGAATGAAATGGTGTTTGACCTCTATATGATTGGTCCTAGAGTGACATATCGGATTCTTAGTAAGGTTAATTGAACTAATGTTATCTAGGTGGAGTTTTGTGTTCGTAAAGTCTAACTTAAAGTCGCGGAGAGTGTGCTTCATCCAAAGAAGCTGAGTGACACACTCACTCATCGCGATGTATTCAGTTTCGGTGGTAGATAAGGCAACACAGTGTTTCTTCCTACTGCACCAACTCACTAGACTCGAGCCGAGAAGTTGACAACAACCACTCGTACTCTTTCTATCGAGCTTACTACCGGCATAGTCCAAATCGGAGTAGCCGGTTAGTTCGAACTCGATAGATCTAGGGTACCAAATACTGACATTAAGTGTACCCTTTAGATATCTAAGGATACGCTTGGCTAGAGTTAGGTTAGACTTCTTGGCACAGGTTTGGAACCTTGCGCACATACTTACTGCAAATAGGATATCAGGTTGGCTCGCAGTTAAGTAACGGAGACTCCCTATTATGCTCCTATAGTATTTTAAATCAATTGAGTTTCTGATTAAATCATCTTCTATATTCACATTAATTGCCATTGGGGTATTAATAATTTTAGCGTCTTCCATTCCAAAGCATTTGATTAATTCCCTAGTATATTTGCGTTGATGTAGGTATATTCCATCTTTAGTTTGTTTAATTTGTAGACCTAAGAAGAAACTTAACTCGCCTACTAAATTCATTTCAAATTCACTTTCCATAAGTGAAATGAACTCATTTAGTAGGATTGAGTTGGTGGTTCCGAAAATAATATCATCTACGTAGATTTGGGCTATGAATATGTCTTTACCTAAGTTTTTACGAAAAGGGTTGGGTCAACTACACCTTAGTTAAATCCTTTGGACTTGAGATAAATCGAAAGTCTCTCGTACCAAGCTCGAGGAGCTTGTTTAAGTCCATAGAGAGGTTTCTTTAACCTAAGGACATGGTCGGGTTTGTCTAAACTTTCGAAACCGGGGGGTTGACTAACATAAACCTCTTCTTTAATGTATCCATTCAAGAACGTAGATTTCACATCCATTTGAAACAACTTAAATCCTCGATGTGCAACATATGCTAATAGCATTCGAATGGACTCTAATCTAGCTACTAGGGCATAGGTCTCGTCGTAATCTAAACCTTCAACTTGACTAAACCCTTTAACAACTAGTCTAGCTTTATTTCTAACTACTTCACCTTTATCATCAAGTTTATTTCTAAACACCCACCTTGTTCCAATGATTTTTTTATCTTTAGGTGGTGGTACTAATTCCCATACTTCGTTCCTAGTGAATTGAGCCATCTCTTCTTGCATTGCAATAATCCAATCGGGATCAAGAAGAGCTTGGTCAATAGTTTAGGGTTCAATTTTAGAAATCAAGGAGATTTGACTAAGGTTTCTGTATGAGGCTCTAGTTCAAACTCCTAGACTTGGATCACCTATCACTTGGTCGATAGGATGATTCGTTTGAGTCCTAGTTGGATTTGGGTTTGAGTCTACAACTTGATCCATAGGATGACTCGTTTGAGTTCTAGTTTGGTTGGAGTCATCTATCACTTAGCCGATAGAGTGACTTGGTTGACTTAGGTTAGGATTAACACTAGACTTGATCTTCGGATCAGAGTTAGGTCTAGTATGAATCGACTCGCTAATTGGGGTTGCCGGGGGTTTTGTAGGTTCGTGTCCTTCATCAAATACTACATTGATAGTCTCCTCGACTCTAAGGGTGTCATGGTTATATACTCTATAAGCTCTACTTGTAGTTGAGTATCCTAGAAAGATTCCAGTCGTGGTTTTGGATGTAAATTTACCTAGGTAATCCTTAGTGTTTAGGATATGTACCTAACACCCAAATACCCTAAAGTACTTGATGTTAGGTATTTTATCGTGATAAATCTCGTATGAGGTCTTAAGGTGCCTCTTTACCATAAGGATCCTATTTTGGACATAGCATGTCGTACGCACGGCTTCCGCCCAAAATATATCGGGTAGGTTATACTCATTTAACATTGTCCTAGTGGCTTCTTGTAGGGTTCTATTTTTGCGTTCTACTAGGCCATTTTGTTGTGGAGTTCTAGGGCAAGAGAACTCATGGTGGTATCCATTTAGGTTACAGAATTCTATAAACCTATGGTTCTCGAATTCACCACCATGATCAGTCCTAAGTATTTTGATTTTAATGCTTTGTTGATTTTCTATTAATTTAAATAGGTTGATTAATTGATCTAGGGTATCACTTTTGTGTTTGATGAACCTAACCCAAGTAAATCTAGAATAGTCATCAATTATGACTAAGCAGAATTTACTTCCATTAAGTGACTTAGCTCCGTGTGAATCAAATAGATCCATGTGTAGGAGCTCAAGCTCACTTTTGGTTCGTTCTTGATTAGTTAGTTGATGTTGTGTCCTAGATTGTTTACCTTGTTGACACGCATTACATATTTTATTGTTCAAGTTATTGAGGTTAGGCAAACCTCTGACTAAGTCACTCTGACTCATCTTGTGGATGAGTCTTGGGTGTAGTGAGAGTCGTCGGTGCCACAACCATGATTCCTCTTTAGTGTCATAAGACACTTAGTTGAGGAGTTAGTTAAGTTAATAGTGTAAATATTGTTATTTCTAGTTCCCTTAAGAATTGTTTTAGAAGTTTCATTTGTATTAATCACGCATTCATTTTATAGAAATATGACCTTATAGTTATTATCACACAATTGGCTTACAATAAGTAAATTATATTGGAAATTTTCTACTAATTAAACAATTTGAATAACAAAATTTGAGTTGAGCTCAATATCACCTAATCCGATGATTTTGAGCTTGCCGTTATTTCCGAAGGCTACCGATCCTTGTCGTTTGAATCGAAGCTTCAAAAACTTGAGTTGATCCCCGGTCATGTGTCGGGAGCAACCACTGTCCAACATCCATTGATCCTACACGCAAGGTAGTTGGATCGGATATTGGATTTATTAAAGATTGGTTGAAGATTATTAACCTAAATCATCTCACTCATGTCTACATGATCAAACATGTTAACCCTATATGTTCTTGTGAGATGACTTCCAATTTTACTTGATTTAAATTTAATGACTTGAACACTTGTCAACCTTGCGTTAGATTCAAATTTGACCTTAGGTTCATCAAGTCACCTTTTCAAGATCATGGCTTCCAGGTCGTGGCGAGGCACAGAGGCCTTCTTTGATCGGAATAACGACCACTTCCTTAGACAAAGCCATTTTCAAGAAAATAGAGACTTGACTTACCTAAGACCACTTCTTGGTCTAACTAGTCTACGATACGACGAGGTAGCTTCAGCTAGTTCCGCTTGGTCAAGTGCACCGAACTAGATACGCCTTATCTAGCCCGAAAACACAAGACTCCGCTTTCCTAGCGTACTATCATCTCGCCACATCCTGGTACTATGTTATCAAGTATTGACGAGTTATATTCCTATCTAACCATTCTAAAAATAAAAATCAAACTAAACAAAAACCTAGGCATGCAATTTCTAAGTTAAAACACAAACAAGTTTCGTACTAGCTCCCCCTGGACCGTTGAATCGATTCGGTCTCTCCACATAGATTTGGTCCTTGAGAACCCAGTACTGGTTCAATCCTAAGTTTGAAATTAAGGTGGTCTTAGGGACCCATGCTTGGACACATTTTTTATGTCGACTTACAATCGACATATACGACTTGTTGGTCGTATTTGAGCTAAACCCTAGTCCGGCCTTGTTGTACACGACCCTTTGCTATCCAAGTAGGAGCTCAAGTCCTTTGGATCCCAAAGTAAACCTTTCCAACGTGTTCCTAAGATCTTTGACTTGACGCTTCAAGAGTGAGTTCTCAACTTCGAATTTTTCAACCCGAGTTGAGTCCTCCTCTTGAACTCGACTAGTCGAAGAGGTTAGGGAGACCTCGTGTTTGAGGAGTTTAACTTCCTCAACCAGGGTCTCGACCTTTGACTCGGACTTAGCCAATTTTCTAGTTAAAAACTTAATTTCATTATAAAGTGTACTAATGAGGGATCAACTTACCTTGAGTGTATCTTTTGAACTGGATGCGTATCCGTGGCTTGTCTTGAATAGTGCTTCACAATCCGACTTGTCTTCGGTTTCCGATTCATGTTCCGGTTTCGACTCCATCTCCGATTCCACCGGTTTAGCCATGAGAACACGATCATTATCTTCTTCCTCGGATGCTTCTTCCCAAGTAGCATTGAGTTCCTTTTTGTGTTTTCAAGCTTTGTTCTTGAGTTTCGGGCATTTGGACTTGATGTGTCCAAACCTGTTGCATTCGTAACATCTAATATTCGAACTTTTAGGCTTACCTTCATTGGGTTGAGTGACGGTTCATTTTTAGCCCTTGACTATCCTCCGAACTAGGTTGACTAGTTCGGCCTCCATTTTCGAGTCGACCTCCGAATCGGACTCATCCTCTTCTTCCTTTGGGGGTGGCTTGCTTGCGGTTTTCTTCCTCGAACCTACAAAAAGTGCTATACCCTTCTCGGGTTCTGAGTTAGATTGCTCATGAAGCTCAAAATCAAAAAATAATTCATCTAACCTAAGCTTCGAAAGATCCTTGGAGACCTTGTAGGCATCAACCATTGATGCCCACAAGGTAGTCCTCGGTCGGGTTTTCGACCTTTTGCCCGATCCCGTGTAGATTATTGACTATGTCTTGAACGCGGGCGTGAAGTTGAGTTGCCGTTTCGTGTTCCTGCATTTTTAGATTATACAATTTATTAAACAAAAGATCGTGCTTACATACCTTGGCTTCATCGGTTCCTTCGTGTAGCTCCACTAGCTTTGTCCAAAGGTCCTTTGCACTGATGAAGGGGCCAACGCGATTAAGCTCCTCCTTGGACAAGCCGCATTGGAGGATTTGAGTTGCCTTGGCGTCGGCTTCGACTTGTCGTTTTGTCGCAATGGTCCATTGGTCATAATCTAAGGATTCACCCACTTCGTTAGTCGGAAGTGTGAATCCCGTTTGGATTATGATCCACATCTCAATTTGGGTTTTAAGAAAGCACTCCATCCGACCTTTCCAGTAACGGAAATCATCTCCATTGTAAAACGGAGGTCGGACGGTGCTAAAACCCTCGAGATGGGCCATTTGGAAGGGAAACCTTGCACACAAAATACCAAAAAAAATATGAAAAAGGTTCCAAGACTTCGCCTTGGATTAGTAATGTAGGAAATGAAAAGAAACAAAAGAAATAAACGAGAAATAACCAACTAAAATAAAAGATGAGCACTTACAACCTTCAATGTCCCATAAATGGTACTAAATGTTGGTTTTTGGGGATGAAGACAGCTTGTTATGAGGGTAAACCCTCGTAAGAATGTAGATCTCTCCGAGAGCTTCATTTTGGTAGGTAGCCCGTTTCGTCGGTCAACTTGTACGATAAGTTATACCCGTTTTACCGTCGGCTACTCCAAAAGCGAATACTTGCAAAACAAAACCAAAAGAAGAGTACCAAGACTTCGTCTTGGATTAGTAGTGCGGGAGAAAAATTTAAATGAATGAAAAACAAATCTATAAAAAAAATGCTAGATTGGTGGTTTCGCCAAATCTAAGCGACCCCGGGTCTGATACCAATTGTTGGATCGAAGCGGATCGCTAGAGGGGGGTGAATAGCGATAAAACCTTTTCTTTTTATTCGTTCGTTAAAACTCGAGTAGATAATTAATTTGCAGCAGAAATATAAGCAATAAATAAAATGAGACAAATATTTTTACTTGGTTCGTAGCCTTCGGCTACTACTCCAAGGCCCTAGTGATCCTTGATCACGCACGGAGGGAAATTCACTAAAAACACTCCTCCTCATTTGAGGTAGGAGTTTGACGATTACAAAAAAAAACCATAGAAAGAAAAGATAGAGAGACAAACCCTCTCTTCTATTAATGTAAAGTGCAACGATAGAAAACCTCAATTAATAAAAGGAATTGCAATATTTAAAGAGACGACAAATTAAAATATCAACAACTAAATAGTAGAAACTAAGCTAGGGTTGTTGACATCACTTCGCCGTAGAGTCGTCGGGAGAATTGCAGAGTTGCAGAGGTTTTTGAGCACTTATAGATGATGAAAAACCCTAGGAGAGGCCCTCCTTTTATAGCCTTTGAGCCCCTTTTCGAGAGGAACTTCACCCAATAGAGTTTTGGCACATGGCTCCTTGAAAAATGGTGATAAGGCTTGACTCCTTGAGGCTGATCTTTGACCATCGATCGGTGATGGCCATCATCGATCGATGGCAAGATCACGAATGTCGATCGATATACCGATCGTGATGACGAATGAATCCTCCAAGCTGGGAATCGTCTGATGCTAGCTCAAATGACAAGTTAGCTAAACAAAAACATTATTTCGACGGTCTTCGACCGTCCGATCTTGACCTAGACCACCGATGGGATGTCATGGGTCGGATATATGCTTAAGTCTCTCCCCGTAAAGAGGATATGACCTCACTTACACTCGCACACACACGAGCTTACCTCGATACTTACTGTGTCACTTTCGCTTCCGGCCTTCCACTCGAGTGTCGCCCGACCACCGCGGCTTCCTCCGGGTGTCGCTAGCCTTCAGCTCCATCTATAATAATTTTCTGCACACTCGATTCATCTCGTGAGATAATGACATGAGCTTAACTTTGTATCGTTTGCTATAATCAAAACTCAGGTTCGACTTAGGTGCCTACTGCACCAACAAGTTTTGTTCATTCTATTGCTCTTTTCTTATTTATAATTTCCTGCATATAATAATACATGCTTTTACTCATGATTTTGGTGAATTTAATGTTGTGAGTTTTGGTAACATTTATTGTGAGCATTGTGGTGAAACATGGCATAACATTAACGATTGTCCAAATATATTTGATCCTTCACAATATGAACAAGAAGATATCACCTATGATTACAACCAGTGGCCACAAGATGATTCCTATTCATATAGTTATGACCCTAGCTACTTAAACTTTTAATATTGTCCGCCTAAATATCAACTAGAGTAGATGATAGAAAGCTTTATTCAGATGCAACAAGAGGCGAATGCTGAAATTCAGCAGCGGCATTCACAGACAAAAATGATGATTGAAGAATTAAGGTCATCTGTGAATGACATTACTAGTCGACAAAAGAAGTTGGAGATTCAGATAGCACAAATCACCAGTTAGTTTGCTAGAACACCGAGTCTATTACTAGGAAGTGAAGAAGGACAATCCATTCAATCACCACTAGAAGGAGAACTTGAGGATTATATAATTGATACATTAATCGAGGAGTGCATTGCTTCAATCAAAACACCTCATAACCTCAAAGATCTAAAAGAGTCTGCCTTAACCCTCACCAAAACTTTAGTTACAAATAATGAAGCCAATCTAGTGATTTGTGATGATAAAATTTCATTCGACTTAATAGAATCTACTAATCAATATTTTGGTGAGAATATTTATGGTGAGTTACATTATTTACATCATGGATGAAATGAAATATTATGATCAAACTCCTAAAAATTCTTTGAGGCTAAGCATGCTTAATCTCGAGTCAAGGAAAGTAGCTAACAAGTATCTTGCCCCTCCACGAGCAAGATTTAAGGGAGATAGTAATGGACGACCAAAAGGCAAGAGGCGAAAAACGATCAAGTATCTTGCTCCCCCACGAGCAAGATTCAAACAGATCAGGGGAGGGAGAAAGATCTCCTTGGGCCATCAAAGCCAAGTTAAAGCATAACGGTATGGTCGAGCTAAAGACCTTAAACAAGCACTTCTTGGGAGGCAACCCATGTTTATATTTTGTGTTTATTTCTTATTAGTTTGTTACATTGGTTTGTTTTGAACTTTGATTTATATTCGTTTAGCGTGTTGCCTTTGAATTAGGACTAGAAAGGGCTTGCTAGGTAGAAACAAAAATTATTTTGAACCTACACGACTGAGCGTGTAAGGAGAATTTGGACCATTGTGCACCATGAGAGAGAAATGGGGGGCACATGTCTTGGTCTTGTGTTTTCACACGGTCATGCCCCACATTCCAGTAGCGCACATGACATGGCCGTGTTGTGCAAGGGATAAAGGAGCCTGCACCTACACCACTACCTTTTTCTACATTTGAGCAGGATGCAGGTACATCTTCCTATGATTTTTTAGAGTTCCGATCGTGCCTCAACGATATATATACTGAGCAGCAGACGCAGAGATAGCGATGGGAGGAGCAGAGCACCTACACGTAGGCAGAGTTTCATGGCTTCCGGGAGCACTTCCAGCAGGCCGAGGAGTTGTACGACAAGGCCTGCATCTACTTCCGGGAGGAGGCTTCACGTCGCCAGGAGGAGGCCACCTACTGCCAAGAGATGCGGCAGCACATGTGTGCTTAGCAAGCGCAGTGCGCTAGGGAGGAGGAGCACCGAGCAACCGTTGTATCCACCAGCTCTTAGATCAACCACATGTATATGTGGCATCAGCGGATCAACAGTAGGTTTTCCCAGGATCCTGAGATGTCGAAGCTACCAGACTTTCCACCTCATCCACAATACTAAAAGTATTCTTCGGTTAAGTCTGAGGGGGACCCCAAGTTTTGATTTATTTTGTTTCTAGCTGTAGTATTTATTTTTAGTTAGCATTCATTTATTCATGCATAGGTTGTTCAGTTTCTTTCAGCACTTAGTTTTTGCTACCTATAAGCTGCCACAGTAGTATTTGTAAAAGTTTTTTTTATGAGTTGTTTCCATGTGTATCTTAACTTCATTTATCTCATGGTATTTTATTTTATTTGCTCTGAATGAATGTTCTAGATTTACACTGGTTAGCTTTTATGTTACACCTAACATATGCCGAACATTATGAAAGGGAGAGTCTAGTACATACCTAGTTATGATTCATCTCAATAGTCTAGTACTTTGGAATCCATAGGTGACCTTAATTTTAGCATTTTAGTTACTGAGATGCTCGGATTGTGTAAGCCCATTTAGAAAAATCAAAATCGTAGTGAGTAGGAAAATAAAAAAAATAATAAGAGAGAGAGAGAAAAAAAATTGAAAAAAAAAAGAGAAAAAGATTATGAGGGATAAAAAAATAATTGTCATGAGTGAAAATGGTTAGGTGCCCCTCTGAGACCGAGATAGGTTACTGGGAAAACACCTATCAATTTCTCTCAATACCGAGCATGTCTTTGAGACTTTGTGCTAGATCAAGGGAACGACCCTCGCTTTGGGCAGGTAAGTACCTAAGAGTTGGAGACCTTAGGAAAGCTATAAGATGACGACTTAACTTATCATGGAATGAGTATCCCCTAAGAAGATTCGCTTGGCACGAGCACGAGGAGCTAACTTAGTGAATTTCTAGAACATATCTATTTTTCTTTGATTTCAAATACCACTTGATAAATTTAGTTATCATGCTAAGTATGGATCAATACCTTTTTAAATTTCATAGCACTGAGGTTTGCTTGAGGACAAGCAAAGATCTAAGTCTGAGGGAATTGATGTGAGTGAAACATATAGGGTTTTAGGAGTAGTTTTCGCTCACATCTCGTTTCATTTTATGTTTGTTTCATGCATATTTTACTTCATTTTCTATGCATTTCCTATTTTCTGGTTCAGAGATATGCTCCATATACTTTTGTGTGTAGGATAGCATTTTATGGGGAAAACGACGCACTTTCAAAGAAAAAAGAAAACATTTGTAAATTGGATGCAGAAGAGAACACGACCAGGGTGTGTGACACACGACCATGTTCAAGGATGAAAATGTTGGGATGTATACTGAAAAGTCTACCTTTTGTATGAACATCTTTAATTTGAAATAAGAATCACATGATCATGGTTTGCATATTTTTATGGCTATGCATATTATCTAATACATTACATTGTAGATAACATGGTGTGTGGTGTCACACGGGAGATCATGTTATTGGTTCCTTGTAAAATATAAGTAAAGGCTCACAACCGAGATGGCTTTGGACAAACCATTGGAATGGTTGTAGTGTGATTTGGGATTGGTTTGTCTTGATCATAGAATCACACTAGTGCACTTTGTGTGTATTGAGCAGGACCGACTTAGAGGTGATTCGATTTATTGCTGGCTACATAATCGAATCGGACCTCAGATATTATATTGTACATACTCTTAATCCTGATATAATAACGGGCACATATACTTAGTATTCATCTCTTTGATTTACAAATGGGGGAGATTTATAGATTAAATCTATAGGCCCGGTAAGTTGAGAGATGATATTATTTATATGGTGTGGCGTTGATTATAGGAGGAAACCGTGTCCTATATATTAGGATGATGATGTCCCCTTAAGGAGCTCATAAGGTTCATCATGTAAACCCTGCAGGTGGACTTGGTCCGGCATGATGAAAAGGTTTAGTGGTACTACTCATGGAGTTAGATGTTGATTAATTAATGGTCAGTAAATTAATTAATCAACGGACATTCGAGATCTTAAACACGGGGAGAAAATGTACAAATAATATATGGAGCCCATATTATCTTATGGGGGTTGGTGAGGTAGATCGATGATAATCCTTTAGTCGATTGGATTATGATTAATGGATCGGACTTTATGTGGGCTTGATCCATGGGTGGATAAGATCCAACTCCTCCTCATGGCATTGATTGTAGCCTATTAAAACCTCATGAAGCTTAGATCCAATGGATAAAAACAAAACTCTAGATCCAAAGGTAGAGATTAAATCTCTAGATCCGACGGTTGAGATTATATCTCTAGATCCGACGGTTGAGATTAAATCCCTAGAACCAATGGTAGAGATTAAAAGGAGGCTTATCCCTAACTCTATAAAAAGAGGTCAAGGGGTTGGCGTGGAGGAGAATTCCAATTGAGAAAGGACTAGGGTTTTGGGCGGCAAGAGGAATAGGGGTTGGCGGCACCAAATAATGAATCTATTTCCTTATCTCCTTCTTCCTCAAGCTTGTCGGCGCCCAAACAGCTCCTTCCTCACCTTGGTCGGCGGCCAAAGCTTCCCTTCTCCTTCTCCTTGGCCGGTGGTAACAAGATATAGGGCTTTCCCTTGGTGTCTTGGCCGGTTCCTTCATAATCTCCTCTTCCTTCTTGGCCGACGGCAAGCTCCATCCTTGGAGGTTGGTGGTTGGTTGAAAGAAGGAAAAGAGTCTTGTTTCTATTCTTCCTCTTGCTCATAATGAGCAAGGAAGGAAGATTGGTGATCTAGGAGCTTCAACTTTTGGTAGATCATCGCCCACACGACGTCCGAATGGAGGAAGGTCATACAATAGAATATCGAGAGGTATATCGATTCTCTATTTTCATATGTTACATGTTTATTTTTGTTTTTCAATTATATGCATGATATATATTCTGTTTTGTGGCTAAATAATACTTGGATCCCGAACATAAACACAAAAGTCGGCGATCCGTACATCATCTATTCCGCGGCTACTCGTAGAATAGAGGTAGGTCGCTTGAACAACAAGTTTGTTCAAGTGACCACTATAAACAAATAGCACGACGATGACAAGGTTGCTTGGGTGTCCCTTTTTGTCTAGGATTAAATTTTTAATCCGGGGACATCGATGGGATCGCCATGAACAAGTGACCGAGTTGAAGTGGGAAGCGAAGTTTCCCCTCACGGATCAACCTAACAATTGGTATCAGAGCCAAGGTTTCCGGTTTTGTGTCTTTCGGATTTGGTTACTCTTATGCATTTTTCATATATTATATGTGCCGGATAATAGTAGGATATGCGTAGGTTAACTCTTTGATTGTAGGCATAAGATCTGACAATTATGGCCTTATGTGTGTATGTGATTGTATGTGTATATTTTGTTGAATCCTCGGGGTTGACGAGGCTAGTATTTAATTTTTTGTAAATTAGATACGACATTGTTTAGCCACTCTTTTTATTTTAGTTTACTTTCGATCTAGATTTCATGTACACTCCCTCGTGGAGTATAGGATCGATGGATGTAAATTAAAATAGATTTTAGTCTCGGCTCGGATCTCCGGATAGCTCGTACATGGCGTAGGAGGAGCGGACAAGAAGGTGATGCGACGGGAGACATATTGAAGACAAAAGCTATAATAGTTGGAAAATAATTTATTTTTCATATTTATTTCTTATTGTTTGATATGCATGTCGTAGGCTAGAAAATTCCTCATTTTCAAATTACTAAGTGGGAGAGGGATATTTTTATAAATTCCCACGGCCTCCATTTTGATTTGACAAGTGATGCAAACAAACTTGTGCGTCGGCTCTGAGTGCCTTCCTCCCCATCGGATGAGTTTGTTTGCGGATCACAAGGTTGAATATGGTTATCGATAATTATTAAGGAGCGTGTGTACTTCCCCATCAGAAGGCACATAACCCGAGATAATTACCTTGGTACCAAGTAATGGTGAACACTTAGATGCAAATATAAGTATCCTCCCTATCAGACTCACTACTTTTATTTGTAGGGCCAAAGAGGAACCAACTATTAATTTTATTTGTCAAAAAGTTAGGTTGACAAGATAGTAAAATTAATGGGTAAAACCTCCTCTTACAAATGTAGAATTCGTATACGTCCACACAATCGTGGCATATGATATTCTCGGTGTTGGTTGATTTTAAAATTTTATTGTTTGAGGAATCAATAATTTTTTGAAATCTAATGTTTTGATCTATGTGATTCTTAGGTTTTCTTTCAAAATGACTTTCAACCCGCTTGTTGTGATACTGAAAGAGAATAAACTTACTGGACCCAACTATGTTGATTGGAAGAGGAATCTTGACATTGTCTTGACTGCTGAGGAATACAAATATGTACTCCTCAAAGAGTGCCCTCCTAAGCCTGCAGATGATTCTAGGGAAAAGGAGAAAGAGAGTTATAAGAAGTGGATCAAGGCCGATGAGATGGCGCGGTATTACATATTGGCATCTATGTTATATGTACTGCAACATCAGCATCAAGCCATGCCCACTGCTTATGACATGTTGCTCAATCTCAAAGAGCTTTTCAGACACCAGAATCAGGCTGCTAGGCAAGAAGCCATGAGAAACTTGATGACGACCACCATGATCGAGGGAACACTCGTAAGGAATCATGTTCTCAAGATGATGGCTCATTTGAATGAGATGGAGGTCTTTGGAGCTGAGATCGATGGGGAAACCCAGGTCGATATTATTCTCCAGTCTCTACCTAGGAGTTTTGAGAAATTTCGCCTGAACTACAACATGAACAAGAGGTTGTATTCATTGCCGGAACTTCTGACATAACTCCAGGTGGCAGAGGGGTTATTTCGTCAGAGTGCTCAGGCACATGCCATGGTGACCCAAAAGGTTTCTACTTCTAAGTCGTAAGGCAAGAAGAAGAAGAAACAAAATGGGGCGAAGGCGGTGGGAGGTACTCAAGGAGGAGTGAAGAAGCCGAAAGGCAAGTGCTTCACTTGTAAGCAGACTGGACACTAGAAGAACGACTGCCCTAACCACAAGAAGAACAAAGGTATATCTTTTGGTCTAGTCGTTGAAATATGTTTAGCGGTGTTATCTACCAGCACCTGGTGTGTAGATACGGGAGCCACTGATCATGTCTACAATACTTTACAGGGGTTCCAGGAAACCAGACGACTGGCTAAAGGGGAGATTACCGTGTACTTGGGCGATGCCACGAAGGTGGTGGCTGTTGCAGTGGGAGACATTCATTTATCTTTTGAGAAAAATAAACTTTTGGTTCTTAAGAATTTCCATTATGTACCTTTATTTAGAAAGAATTTAATTTCAGTTTCTAAATTATTTATGGATGGATATTCTATTTCATTTAATGACAGAGTTGTTATAAAAAGGAATAGGGACATTATCTGTTCAGGTGCATTGATAGGAAATCTATACACACTTGAACCAAAACCTCCCACGATGAAGTTAATAACTCATCTTCTAATTCCAATAAGAGAAAAGAACCTTCGAAGATGAACCAAACATATCTTTGGCATCTTAGGCTTGGTCATATTAACCTAAGAAGAATTCAAAGGTTGATAGCTGATGGACCTTGGGGTTCATTAGTGGTGGAGGATTTCCCAACCTATGAATCATGTTTTGAGGGTAAAATGACCAAGAGGCCTTTTAAGGCCAAGGGGTATAGAGCCAAAGATGTGTTGGAGTTGGTTCATTCTGATTTATGTGGTCCTATGTCTATCCAGGCTAGATGTGGTTTTGAGTATTTCGTCTCTTTTATAGATGATTACTCAAGATATGGATACATTTACTTGATGCGCCGCAAGTCTGAATGCTTTGACAAGTACAAAGAATTCAAGCCTGATGTGGAGAAACATCAAGGTATAAGTATCAAGACACTATGATCTGATAATGGTGGCGAGTACCACTTGGGAGAGTTTAGGAATTACTTATCAAAAGCTGGGATTCAATCCCAATTGTCTGCAGAAGAACAGTGTAGCAGAGCAAAGGAATAGGAGTCTTATGGAGATGGTTAGATCGATGATGAGTTATTCAGAGTTGCCAGATTCGTTCTGGGGATATGCTCTAGATACGGCGATGTACATTCTGAACTTGGTTCCATCTAAATCAGTGCCTTCTACTCCCATAGAATTGTGGACTGGGCGAAAGCCTAGTCTAAGACATATTCGGATATGGGGGAGTCCAGCACATGTGCTGAAGGCGGATGCTGGTAAGTTAGAACCTCGTACAGAAGTACACATGTTCGTTAGCTATCCTAGAGGAATGAAGGGTGGTTTGTTTTATAGTCCTACAGATCAGAGGGTGATCATTAGGATGAATGCCAGATTTCTAGAGGAAGACTATGTGATGAGCCATAAGCCCAAGAGTAAAATTTTTCTGGAGGAATTAAAAGGGGAAGTCACTTCTTGAGTACCTGATAACTGTCATTTTGTTGTATTATTTTGGTCCTTAATAACATCGTTTTAATCCTCTCGTATGTTTAATTGTTGATTATTTGTATATTTTATGAGTTGGATTTATTTTTGGGCCTTATTGTAAATGCTCCTAAAGTTTGGACTTATATGCAAATTTTATCTTTGTTTGTAGGAGATCGAGATGAGTCACTGGACTAGACTCAAGTTGGATCAAATATGGCTTCATCTGGGTCATAATGTACATTTCAAGATGATTTAATCTGAGCCCTTCATCTAGATCAGAAGACAAATGAAATTAAGGGTTCAGATCTGAGCATTATGAACCGTCCGAGAAAGTGATTGATTCTAAGTCATCCATCTAGATCTGGAGTGATCCGGCTCGTACATTAAGATCTACACGTCTTTTCCGTTCATCCGGACCGTTGGATTGTGATTATACCTTCAGACGGATCAGATCCATCCATTTCAAATCAGACTGATTTCAGCGATTGGATCACAGCATTCTTAGGAGATTAATTGGACTCAATCAAACCCTAGCTTGTTTGGACGGCTGGGATCAGAGGAGGCTCTAATCGGACGGCTCAGAAAAAGCCTTTAATCAACCTAGCTTCATCCGTGACGATGGCGCAACTTCTTCCCAAATCGCACGAGACTTCTTCTTCCCCAATCGCGACGCCGGCGTGGTTTCTTCTCCATGCCACCTCAAGCACCGCCGACCATTCCCTTCCTCCACCAAAGGCGGTGGCATTCCCTCCTCCCTCATCTTCTCCACGCAGCGGTAGTTTCTTCCTCCTCTCCAGCCGTGGCCAGCTTCTTCCACAGCATCACTCCAGCGATGTATTCCGGCAATCCATGGTCTTCCCTGATTCCATTTCATCGGGCGTCCTCTCCTTCCTTCGGTCGGGCGGATACAACAGCTGCATTTGGGCGGCGGTAGTCCGTTGATCGAGCTGTGGGATGTCGTCTATCTTCACCGGCGATCTTTAGAGCCCTCACCGACGGAACTGAGCTACCCTAGTGGGACATGGTCATGAAAAGCTAGGGGTGACTTGCTACTGTCGGGATCCGCGAATCTTTTCCGACTCGGCGGACTTCTTCCAATCTAGGCGCTTCATTGGCGGCTTGGTGGACGGCGATTATCGCTTCGGATCCGATTCCATCCACATTGACTGCTCATGGTCATGGCAATCCCGCATCCATCATCGGAGTTGTGAACTACCGCATCGATCCAACTCTCGTCGGAATCTGACGAGAGATCCGTATCCTGATACCCTTAGAGTGTTCGGTATTGTCGTAGGTAACCGGAGAGGATAGTTCCTTTTCGGTGTTTGTGGATGACTGTTGATTTACTTTGTTGATTTGCTGGTGATTCAGTATTGTGTTTGTTACTGATTTACTATGTTACTTTGTGTGGCTTCAGTTTGTGATTTTATTCTATGGTTCAGTTTGTGTTTTCATTTGTGTTGTCACTGGTGTTATTACATTGTGTTTGCATTAGTATTTTCAATTGTGTTTTCGCTAGTGTTTTTAATATGTGGTTTCACCAGTGACCTCGAATTGTATTTTTACTAGTGTTTGTAATCTGTGTTTTCACTAGTATTTTACTTTGTGTTTCAATCTGCGGTTTACCTTGTATTTTATTATGTATTCTAACTTGTGTTTTAACTCGAGTCATAGTTAGAGTTTTATTTGTGTTATGCTTTAGTTGTTAGGTTAGTTTCATTTACATTCGACCAATGTACCGTATAGTGACAGTGCGGTGCTTGGTTGAATTGCTTTCGTTTATTGCATTTCGTTTACTGCAATTTTTAGTGACTGTTTGACTACTGTGTCGTATAGTGACAGTGCGGTGCATGGTTGAATTGTTCATATTTGTTTGATCATTGTACCGTATAGTGACAGTGCGGTGCTTGGTCCCTTTCTTTTCTGTCTATTAGTTTAGTTTTTCAGTGACTGTTCGATCACTGTGCCGTATAGTGACAGTGCGGTGCTTGGTTGAATTATTTACATTTGTTTGATCATTGCACCGTATAGTGACAGTGCGGTGCGTGGTCACTTACTTTTTGCGCATTAGGATAGTGGCTTGTTACTTTTTGCATTTGTTCTTGCATTAGGTTAGTTTCCCGGGAATTAATAATTTGGAGTTAGTTTACTTTTTGCATGTTTAATTCTCATGTTTGTTTTTGATTTTGCATTTTAATTATTTTGATAATTATAAAAACCCCTAGTGTTTACTTCTGTTTAAAAACAAACGTTCAGCCATTAGGTTCGTTGGGAGATGACCCGAGTCAGTCCTATACTGCATTAGTGTAGTTAGGGGGTTCGGTAAATAATTTGGGAACGGTATTGCGACAATTCACCGCTCTATCAAATTTTGGCGCCGTTGCCGGGGAATTCTAATGGGTTCGTTTGTCTTTAAACTGTAGTTTGTTTGTTTGTTTTCTTTTTCTTTTGTTATTATTGTCTTTCTTATTATCTATATTTGTTGCTCATTTTATTTGTTTGTGTGGATGACTAGGTCTTCATGCGATAATCTACTTGAGTTTTATGCTGCAGTTTTTCTCTTCCCTCAGAGGCCCAACCTAGGAATGGGGTTGTTGAAGAAAAGGCTAGGGAAGCAGATTCCCAATTATGCCGAGGTTTTGTTTTATGAGAAGTTGTACTCTTTCTATAGAGGTAGGAGATACTGTAGTTTGGTTTAGTATTTTGGACGCTCTGAGGTACCCGATGGAGGATCATTATATTCTTAGCGTGGTTATAGCTGATGAGTTGGACTGCATGAACTTTATTTCTTAGTCTGTTTTTCATTTGGATATCTCTGCACCTTCTACATTTATTTGTGATTTTATTGATTCTGATGTTGATAATGATTTGTTGTTAGGACCTATCTGTGGGCCCTCTTTATGTAGACAGGGATATGGATTGTGTAGGGACTAGCGCTCTTCAGGCGATGCCCCAAGGATTACTTCCATCAGATGTTTGTGAGAAATGTTATTTCATGGTCGAGCATGGGATAGTCTTAGGTCATATCTTCTCTATATATGGTATTGAAGTAGATCCTGCTAAAATTCATGTTATATCTTCTTTATCTTACCCCGCTTCTGTGCGGGAAGTTTGTGCTTTTCTAGGTCATGCAGGTTTCTACAGACATTTTATCAGAGACTTTAGTTTTCCCTACCCTTGACCACTTTGTTGCAGAAAGAGGTGGTATTTCAGCTTGACTAGGATTGTGATGGAGATCAAGCCCACTCCTATAGCAGATTCTTTTCCAGATGAGCAGTTTTTTCACCTGTAGGGTAAGACACCATGGTATGCAGATCTTGCTATTTATTTAGTTGTCGTGTTGTACATTCACATTTTACTCATGCACAAGTCTCGAAATTAAAAAGTGATGCTAAGTATTATGTATGGGATGATCTTTATCATTGAAATTTTGTAGTGATCAGATTATTAGATGATGTGGACTTGATTATGAGTTTCATTCCATATGTACTTACTTTTTGTTATTCTCTGGCTTGTGGGGGTGAATTCTGAAGTCTTGTTAGCGATGTCAATGAACAGGAAAAATAGGATGTAGAAATGAAATGCCTCAAAAACTTTTGTTATTCTGTGAGATTTTCGATATTTGGGGTATTGATTTTATGGGTATGTGTCCTGTATCTTTTGGATTTTCATATATTCTTTTGGCATATGATTATGTTTCTAAATGGGTGGAGGCCATCCCCACCAGGACTGATGATTCTCTAGTTGTTGTGAATTTTGTTAGGTCTCACATATTGTGCAGATTTAGAGTTCCCAGGGCGATCATTAGCGATCAAGGGTCTCACTTTTCCAACAGACTCATGAAGTGTCGAGCAAAGAGATCAAGTCTATTCTAGAGAATACGGTGGGGCCAGACATGATGATGTTTCTTCTCCGACATAAAAGGGGAGTGTGTTCTTTTATTTACTGCATTTATTTTCGTCCTTTCATGTTTGGAATAATTTGTATGGGTTGATTGCTTATTTGCCTGTTTACCTAGGTTTGTTTGTCTGTCGTTGAGTCAAATAATATTCTCTATGCATGCCTTAGTATCATTTCAGAGGTGGTAAAAATTAGTTAAGTTTGATCATCAGATTGTGGATTTTTGTGTATGATAGGAGACTTCACTTGCATGCAGTCACTTGTTATGATGGTGAACTTTTTATTGATAGACTAAGCTTGATTTTGATTCACTTAGTGAGGTTGTAAGCCATTCTTATCATCTACCCACTTTTGTGTGATAACACATGTGATTCTTGTTACTCTAGAACTTGCTTTGTGTCTTTTCAAAACTGCAGTAACATTTACTTGCATGAATATGATGAAGGATTTCATTCTTTGACTCTTTTCCTGACTTTGTTTGATTATCTAATCCACTTGATACTTCCATCTTCCATGTCTTACTTGTCTTATCTTTTCATTTGCTATCCATTGTATTTGTATCTTTGTGGATTATCTTTTTCATATCTATTATTTTCCATATTGGAGGAATAGTTTGATGGGTTGTATTGTACGAGACGGACAAAATTTTTAAGTGTGGGGTATTATTTGTGTTGGAAACATAATATGGAAGGCATGATTTTCAGAGGTCATTGGTCCTGAGATATATTTGTCTGTGATTAGTACTTGAGTTTCTGCACACAAAAAAAAAAGAAAAAAAAATGAAAAGAAAATGAAAAGAAAAAAAAAATGGCGCCATTGATGTTTCTTTTGTTAAAAAATAAAAAAAAAAAGAGAAAATGTGCAATTGTAATGCAGGCGAATGGAATTGCAATGTATTGAATAGAGCCATTTGATCATGAATCCAATTCTAAAGTTTCCAATTGTCCTAGTCTCTTCCCATATTGCTGGTTACTGAGCATTTCACAGAGCAACTTATCAGGTTTATTTCTCCAATTCTTCTCTTGTTCCCTATTCATTTGTACCTTTGTCTTGTACTACTCTTTGCATACTTTATCTACAGTCTACTTTTGATCTTGTTTCGATTCTTGATAAATCCTTTTGATTCATGTATGAGATGTCTTGATAGCAGTAGAGAAGTAGATGATAAGCAAGCATATGGTAGTACAAAATTGTATGTTGTTTTGAGGGCGCCCCACTCCTACATTATTATGTGAGCATTAGTGCATTTATCCATTTTGGGAGGTTTTGTATCAGGCTTAGTCTATTTGATTTGACTGTAATTCATCATACATGTTGATTGTTGTAGGAGTTGGATCTTTTGACTACCTAGGATCCGGATCGATTTGGTGATCCTAAGTAACTTATTTTTTCTCTCTCTGAATTATTGATCTAGGTATTGTTTGGGGAATGAGTGATAGAGTTAGTGTGTCTTTAGTTTTATTATTGCTCGGGACGCGCAAGAATAAGTATGGGGGAGTTGATAACTGCCATTTTGTTGTATTATTTTGGTCCTTAATAACATCGTTTTAATCCTCTCGTATGTTTAATTGTTGATTATTTGTATATTTTACGAGTTGGATATATTTTTGGGCCTTATTGTAAATGCTCCTAAAGTTTGGACTTATATACAAATTTTATCTTTGTTTGTAGGAGATCGAGATGAGTCACTGGACTAGACTCAAGTTGGATCAAATATGGCTTCATCTGGGTCATAATGGACATTTCAAGATGATTTAATATGAGCCCTTCATCTAGATCAGAAGACAAATGAAATTAAGGGTTCAGATCTGAGCATTATGAACCGTCCGAGAAAGTGATTGATTCTGAGTCATCCATCTGGATCTGGAGCGATCTGGCTCGTACATTAAGATCTACACATCTTTTCCGTTCATCCGGACCGTTGGATCGTGATTATACCTTCAGACGGATCAGATCCGTCCATTTCAAATCAGACTGATTTAAGCCATTGGATCACATCATTCTTAGGAGATTAATTGGACTCAATCAAACCCTAGCTTGTTTGGACGGCTGGGATCAGAGGATGCTCCAATTGGACGGCTCAGAAAAAGCCTTTAATCAACCTAGCTTCATCCGACATAAGCAGTAGCCGAAACTTCTTCCCAAATCGCGCGAGCAGCTTCTTCTTCCCCAAATCGCGCGACGCCGCCGGCGGGTTTTCTTCTCCACGCCACCGCCCGAAGCACTGCCGGCCATTCCCTTCCTCCACCAAGGCCAGCGGTGGCATTCCCTCCTCCCTCATCTTCCACGCGTAGCTTTCTTCCTCCTCTCCAATGAGCGGCGCGGTTCTTCCAGAAGACGACGATGTATTCCGCAATCCATGGTCTTCCCGATTCCATTTCATCGGGCATCCTCTCCTTCCTTCTACGGTGATACTACAGATTTGGGCTGCGGTAGTCCGTTGATCGAGCCGTGGATGTCTATCTTCACCGGCGATCTTTAGAGCCCTCACCGACGAATCGAGCTACCCTAGTGGGACGTGGTCATAGGGGTGACTTGCTACTGTCGGGATCCCGCAGAATCTTTTCCCAGCTCCAGCGACATCGCTTCTTCCAATCCAGGGCAGTCTTCAACAGCAGCTTGGTGACGACGACACGCTTCAGATCCGATTCCATCCACATTGATCGCCGTGGTCACGGCGTCCGCATCCATCATCGGAGTCCGAACTACCGCGACGATCCAACTCGTCGAATCCGACGAGAGATCCGTATCTGAGACCCTTGGAGTGTTCGGTTAGGTAACCGGAGAGGTGGTTCCTTTCGGTGTTTATGGATGATTTGATTTACTTTGTTGATTCTTTGGTGATTGATGTGTTTATTCTTGTTTACTATGTTACTTTGTGTGGCTTCACTTGTGATTTTATTCTATGGTTCAGTTTGTGTTTTCATTTTGTGTTGTCACCGGTGTTATTATTACAGTGTTTGCATTAGTATTTTCAATTGTGTTTTCGCTAGTGTTTTTAATATGTGGTTTCACCAGTGACCTCGAATTGTATTTTTACTAGTGTTTGTAATCTGTGTTTTCACTAGTATTTTACTTTGTGTTTCAATCTGCGGTTTACCTTGTATTTTATTATGTATTCTAACTTGTGTTTTAACTCGAGTCGTAGTTAGAGTTTATTTGTGTTATGCTTTAGTTGTTAGGTTAGATTCATTTACATTCGACCAATGTACCATATAGTGACAGTGTGGTGCTTGGTTGAATTGCTTTCTTTTATTGCATTTCGTTTACTGCAATTTTTAGTGACTGTTTGACTACTGTGCCGTATAGTGACAGTGCGGTGCATGGTTGAATTGTTCATATTTGTTTGATCATTGTACCGTATAGTGACAGTGCGGTGCTTGGTCGCTTTCTTTTCTGTCTATTAGTTTAGTTTTTCAGTGACTGTTCGATCACTGTGCCGTATAGTGACAGTGTGGTGCTTGGTTGAATTATTTACATTTGTTTGATCATTGTACCGTATAGTGACAGTGCGGTGCGTGGTCACTTACTTTTGCGTATTAGGATAGTGGCTTGTTACTTTTTGTAAGGATCGATATGGCCGGCTAGAGGGGGGTGAATAGCCCTCGTACGTTGGACGTCGTAAATTGCTCGTCTACAAAAATGTTAGCGCAAGCGGAAGCAATAAACTAAGACAAGCAATAAATGAACAAGGAATACAAACACCGAGATATAACATGGTTCACGGCTACGCCGCTAATCCACGGTCCGATTCGTCCACGGTGAATCACTCCGCCAAAACCAATCACTATCGGTCTCTCCTTTGCACAAAGCTAGGTGGAGGTAACCTTTACAACCAAGATCACTCTTCTTACAATAGGATTGACGTAAAGACAAGTAAGAAGAGTTTAGAGCTTGTGGGGCACTAGGAAGATCGTTTGGAGTATGAGCATTAGCCTCTCAAAGGCTTACACCCTCTCTTTTTATAGAGAGGGCTAACTTCTTCCCGTTTGCCGCCATCAGATCACGCCATGGCCGATCGTCGTTACTACAACGGCCTCCGAACACGTCGGATCCCGGACCGTAGTCCAACGAACTCTTTGGCGATCGATGGACATCATTTCAGCCCGTAGTCGATCGGCTCAGGCTACGAACGGTCTGCGAACCCTTATCTATCACGATCACGCCTTGCCAAGCGATGATAATCTTGCAATGATCGCGCACGATGGCGACTTGATCACGCTACAATTCGCCATCTAGATACGGGAACTCACTCGACTGAAGCGATCGCTATGACATGGCGCGGTCGGTGTCGAAAACCATCCGACACTTGGCCAAATGGCAAAGTTTCACCTAAGAGCTACCCTTCCCTGGTTTACAATCGATCACTCTTTCTGAGTTCCTCGCCTTCTCTCTTCGTTTCGGCCCGTCCCCTGGCGATCGCGCACTCTCGCAATGCTCGCCTTCGCCTCTTGCCTCAAGTCTACTTCCTCCGGCTTCACTCCAAGCTTCGTCCGGTCCCCGGATGCTCAAGCGCGCGGCCTTGCAAAGCTATCCTTCACCGACTCAAGGCACGAGTCATGAGATGTGAAACTCGCCACGGCTCCATGTGCGAATTACTAAGTCCTGCATGACTTCAACGCACATATCACATCAACATATCAAACTAACTTAAACCCTTTGCCACACCATCAAAACCATATCACGGCAAGAGATTGCCCTAACACTTTTTGCATTTTTTCTTGCATTAGGTTAGTTTCCCGAGAATTAATAATTTGGATGTTGTACTTCGTTCAGTTACGTATTGCTACCTAGAACCTCATACGAAAGTAGTTTCGTATATTAGCTATCCCTAGTGTTTATACATTTAAAAACAAACGTCCAGCCATTAGGTTCGTTGGGAGATGACCCGAGTCAGTCCTATACTGCATTAGTGTAGTTAGGGGGTTCGGTATATAATTTGGGAACGGTATTGCGACAATTCACTGCTCTATCAGTACTACCGGTACAAGAGGATATACCACAAGTCACTGCACCACATGTCACAGAGGATACATAGGTGATACCTCATCATGGTGGGAGGGTTGCGAGATAGCCTAATAGATTCATATTCTTGGGAGAATCTTCTGATTTGGTCCCTGGCGAACATGAACCTAATCCCTGGACATATGAAGAGGCAATCCAAGATAAAGATGAAGCATCTTGGCAAAATGCAATGAATGCTGAGATTGAATCTATGGATTCAAATCAGGTCTGGGAGCTAGTATAACCACCCGATGGTGTAAAAACCATTGGATGCAAGTGGATCTACAAAAAAAAGAGAGGAATAGATGGGAAGGTTGAGACCTTCAAAGTGAGGCTTGTAGCGAAGGGGTATAGACAGAAAGAGGGTATCGATTATGACAAGACCTTTTCACCGGTAGCCATGCTTAAGTCTATCCGGATTCTCTTATGCATAGCAGCTCATATGGATTATGAAGTGTGGCAGATGGATGTCAAGATAGCTTTTATTAATGGAAGTCTTGAGGAAAACATCTATATGAAGCAACCAAAGGGATTCATTGCTAAAGGCAAAGAGCATCTTGTATGTAAGCTTAATCGGTCCATTTATGGATTGAAGCAAGCTTTGAGGTCTTAGAACATCCGCTTTGATGAGGTAATCAAGTCTTATGGATTTATTCAAAGTCCGGATGAGTCTTGTGTATACAAGAGATGTGACGGAAACGTAGTGGTATTTCTTGTACTATACGTAGATGACATTTTGTTGATTGGCAACAATATCAAGGTGTTATCGGATGTAACGGTATGGTTGTCCAAATAGTTTGATATGAAGGACTTGGGAGAGGTGGGACACATCCTTGGGATCAAGGTTATAAGGGATCGCAGGAAAAGGATGTTGTGCTTATCCCAAGCTTCATACATAGACACGATTATGGATCGTTTTAGCATACAGAACTCCAAGGATTTTCTACCTTTCAGGCATGGAGTTCCTTTATCTAAGGAGATGTGTCCTAGAACATCTGAGGAGATAGTGGAGATGAAGGCGGTTCCTTATGATTCGCCAGTAGGAAGCCTCATGTATTCGATGTTATGTACGAGACCAGATATCTGCTTTGTCGTGGGCATGGTCAGCAGATATCAGAGTAATCCAGTACTGGGACATTAGACTGCGGTAAAGCATATATTGAAGTACCTGAGAAGGACTAGGGATTATATGCTAGTTTACTAGGCAGACCAATTACTCCCTGTGGGTTACACGAATTCCGACTTCCAATCTGATAGGGATAACAGTAACTCTACCTCAGGTTTTGTGTTTACTTTGGGAGCTGGAGCCATTGTATGGAGAAGTGTCAAGTAGAAATGCGTGGCGGACTCCACCATGGAAGCTGGGCATGTGGCAGCCTCTAAGGCGGCCAAAGAAGTTGTATGCCTCAGGAACTTCCTGATGGACTTGGATGTGATTCCTAGTTTGCCCAGAACTATCACGATTTATTGTGATAATAGTGGTGCAGTTGCGAACTCGAAGGAACCACGAGCCCATAATGCTAGTAAACACATAGAGCGCAAGTACCACCTGATACGAGAAATCGTAAAGAGAGGAGAAGTTATTGTGGCCAAGATTGCGTCAAAGGATAACCTGGCAGATCCTTTCACTAAGGCCCTTCTGGTGAGAGCTTTTGATAGGCCTGTGGAGGGAATGGGGATCAGATGTATGGCAGTTTGAGGACAACATAGTCTTTTAGTATAAGTGGGAGATTGTTGTGATGTATACTGAAGAGTCTACCTTTTGTATGAACATCTTTATTTTTAAATAAGAATCACATGATAATTGTTTACATATTTTTATGGCTATGCATATTGTCTAATACATTACATTGTAGATAACATGGTGTGTGGTGTCACACGGGAGATCATGCTATCGCTACCTTGTAAAGTATAAGTAAAGGATCACAACCGAGATGGCTTTGGACAAAACATTGGAATGGTTGTAGTGTGATTTGGGATTGGTTTGTCTTGATCATAGAATCACACTAGTGCACTTTGTGTGTATTGAGCATGACCGACTTAGAGGTGATTCAATTTATAGCTGACTACATAATCGAATCGGACCTCAGATATTATATTGTACATACTCTTAATCCCGATATAATAACGAGCACATATACTTAGTATTCATCTCTTTTATTTACCAATGGGGGAGATTTATAGATTAAATCGATAGGCTCGGTAAGTTGGAAGATGATTTATTTATATGGTGTGTCGTTGATTATAGGAGGAAATCGTGTCCTATATATTAGGATGATGATGTCCCCTTGAGGAGCTCATAAGGTTCATCATGTAAACCCTACAGGTGGACTTGGTCCGACATGATGAAAAGGTTGAGTGGTACTACTCATGGAGTTAGATGTTGATTAATTAATGGTCAATAAATTAATTAATCGACGGACATTCGAGATCTTAAACACTGGGAGAAAATGTACAAATAATATATGGAACCCATATTATCTTATGGGGGTTGGTGAGGTAGATCAATGATAATCCTTTAGTGGATTGGATTATCATTAATGGTTATGTGGGCTTGATCCATGGGTGGCCATGATCCAACTCCTCCTCATGGTCCCTATTGTAGCCTATTAAAACCTCATGAAGCTTAGATCCGATGGATATAAACAAAACTCTAGATCCAAAGGTAAAGATTAAATCTCTAGATCCGACGGTTGAGATTATATCCCTAGAACCAATGGTGGAGATTAAAAGGAGGCTTATCCCTAACTCTATAAAAAGAGGACAAGGGGTTGGTGTGGAGGAGAATTCCAATTGAGAAAGGACTAGGGTTTTGGGCGGCAAGAGGAATAGGGGTTGGTGACACCAAATAAGCAATCTATTTCCTTATCTCCTTCTTCCTCAAGCTTGCCGGCGCCCACACAGCTCCTTCCTCACCTTGGCCGACGGCCAAAGCTTCCCTTCTCCTTCTCCTTGGCCGGTGGTAACAAGATATAGGGCTTTCCCTTGGTGTCTTGGCCGGTTTCCTTCATAATCTCCTCTTCCTTCTTGGCCGGCAGCAAGCTCCATCCTTGGAGGTGGGTGGTTGGTTGAAAGAAGGAAAAGAGCCTTGTTTCTTTTCTTCCTCTTGTTCAGAACGAGCAAGGAAGGAAGATTGGTGATCTAGGAGCTTCAACTTTTGGTAGATTGTCGCCCACACGACATCCAAAAGGAGGAAGGTCATACAATAGAAGATCGAGAGGGATATCGATTCTCTATTTTCATATGTTACATGTTTATTTTTTTTTCAATTATATGCATGATATATATTCTATTTTGTGGCTAAATAATACTTGGATCCCGAACATAAACACAAAAGTCGGCGATCCGTACATCGTCTATTCCGCGGCTACTCGTAGAATAGAGGTAGGTCGCTTGAACAACAAGTTTGTTCAATTGACCACTCTAAACGAATAGCACAATGATGACAAGGTTGCTTGGGTGTTCCCTTTTGTCTAGGATTAAATTTTTAATCTGGGGACATCGATGGGATCGCCATGAACAAGCGACCGAGTTGAAGTAGGAAGCGAAGTTTCCCCTCACGGATCAACCTAACAGAAAACAACCACCAAAGCCTGATACATGACCTGGATATGTGTTTACAGACAACTGTGTGGCAGCCAGGCGATTTAACGCGACCAGGGTTTTTTCCAGATTTCGCAGCCATCTGGCATGATGCCTATATAAGGAAAACTATGCCCAAACCCTAGGGGGGCACGATGCCTGGGATAATACTATAAAGCCCTAAAAAGATTCGGGAATTCGCAACGAGGAGGAATAAGGTCATCGGAGATCAATGTTCTGCACTTCAACACCTAAGAGATCACCCCATTGTTAGTGAAAGCCCTAGAGTCAATCATGTGATGATTGTTGTATGGACTTTATTGTATCATATTCCTATTTATAAAGGCATGGTTGTTATATTTACTTGTATTGGTGCCAAATAACTAAATATAATAATGTCCTTGAGTAGTAGGTTCTTATCTATATCAATCGATTGGTTGAATCGATAATGAGATGATATAGAGTATACTACTCTTAATCATTCCTAGTCAAGTATTAACATTCAGGGACAATGTTAATGCGTAGAGACTAGCATGTAGGTCAACTCGATGACTTGATCTCATAAGTCATGGATATGAGAGATCAAGTTGACACATGGGTATACATTAGAGAATGTATACTGAATGACCTGCCATGGAAAAGTATCGTGGATCATTATATGAGTGTCATTTACTTTCTCATGTGGCTATTAGTATGACTATTAGTCCTTAGATCTGAAGTCACCATGGTTCCCTACATAAGGAGTTGCATATTTTGGCTTCGTCAAACGTCACCCGTAAATAGGTGGACTATAAAGGCAATTACTGGGTATGTAACAAATTATGCGAAGAGATGTGAGTGATGTAGATGGGATCTATCCCTCCTATATGACGGGGGTGACATCGATATTCTTGATAGAGTAAGACCACGAAGTGCATGGCCATGCTCATATGAGTCAATATGAGATATTGAGCTCATTTGATTAGAGTGAGTCTACTTGGAGTTCAAGATATAGATTGTACCGATGATGACACGGTCTATGCCTCAATTGGTCAATCTAGATGTCAAGGATTGAGGGACATTTTCACATATTGTGAGAGTAACAATTAGTAGTCACAAAGGTGATGTTGGAGCTCAACATTCTTGTAACTTGGGTGGCAATGATGTGTTGCTAGATACCGCTCATTGCTTATGTTCCTAAATTTGTTTAGAGACATTGCCAACGTTACAAGAACCTATAGGGTCACACACAAAGGGCAATTAGATGGAGATTAGGTTCATATGATGAACCATGAGGATTAGGTTCATGTGATGAACCAAATTGGATTAAGAGTAATCCTAATTAGACTAATTGAGTTGGACTCAATTTGATTCAAGTGTTGAATGAGTCTAATTTAGATTTGATTCATCAAATCAATTTAAATTAATGAATAGAGATTCATTAAATTAAGTTGACTTGAATCAAATGGTTGGATTTGATCAACCATGGGAGATAAGAGGTCAAGCTTGACTTGACTTGAGAGGGAAGATGAAAGGTCAAGTTTGACTTGACCAAATGTCATGTCATCATGATGACTTGGCATGGTCGGCCAATGATGATGTTCCACATCATCATTGACACATCATAGGGTGCCACCTCATGAGGGAGACCAAGAGCCATTGGCTCTTGGAGTTACATGCATGCATGTAACCCCCTCTCCATGAAGTGGTCGGCCACTTGATTTGCTTTAGATGAAAAAATTCATTTTTGTGAGTTACTCCAACTTCATCTTCTTCCTTGGATCATCCTCTCAAGCTCCCCTCTCCTCCTTGGCCGAAATTCCTAAAGAGTGCTAGCACACTCTAAGGTATTTTCTCCACCAATTTGTCTGTGTGGATACCAATAGAGGAGTGTTCACTTGACACTCTTGAGTTCCGGCGAAACGTTTGGACGAGCGGGATAAGTGAAGGGCGTCGCATCGAGGGTAACACTCTCACCTTCTAGATCTAAGGTAGATCTAGGTTTACTTAGCACATACATGTTTTTATTTTATATATCTTCACACGGATCCATGGCCGGACTTCCGGGGTTTCCGCAACGCAAAAAAGCAGTTTTTGCGGCTCGGAAAGTCCAACAGTGGTATCAGAGTCATGTGCTAAGCATGTATGTGTTTCGTTTTTGTAGTTTTTGTATTAGATATAAAAATTACAGATTTTTATGTTGCTGTAAATTTCCTATTTTTATAGAAATTTTGGGTATTTTTCTCGAAGAGTCGAAGCAACGAGTGTTGGGACACTTATAGGCTTCAACCATCGTGAAAAACTCTCTAAAACGGTGAGTTCTTGCTTTAGGTTTTTGCGACAACGACTTAAGTCACTGTAGGATCATAGTAGAGACACTCGCAAAGTTTATTTTGCGAGTAGGGGCGCTGCCCCTTTCCCCGAAAGGGGCCTTGTCCCGCGATCGCGCCCAGAAACCGCTTAACGGGACCGTTACAGAGAGGTGACTCATAAAATTGAAAAAAAAAATAGGAAAAATTATAGAAATTTTCTGTAAAATTACATAATTTAGAATTATGTATAATTCTGTGATTGTCATGGCCCAAGAACTCCAATTTGATCGGACGTTAATAATTTTTCTTGTATGTATATGATGCATGCTAGAATAATGCTTGTATGTGATGCATGCTAATATAGGATAATAAAGGCATTAATGCGTATATGATACACATTACGATTAGATTATATCTTAATCGAATCAACTCGTAAATGCCTACCAAGTCCTTGATACCCATCACTACCTTGATCATTTGTAGTTGTTGAATCTGCCAAAGCAGAGCAACGCATATTATCTTGGTAGGGTGCGGAGGGACAATCTTGGTCCCGCCTATCACGGCTTGGGTTAAAGTAAGCTCAATTAGATTGAGTAAAACTAGTTAACTCAATTGGAACGAGTAGAACTATCGGCATATTCCAACCGTTGGAAAGATAGGATAAGATCGCATTTACACTAAATCTTGGGTGATTTAGCCAAAGCTAACTCAAGGTCTTTTGTAAATGTGTGTCTTGATCTTATAAACAAGAGTTACATAGAGATATAATCGGTAATGTGTTACCCACCGATCGTACTACGTCTTGGGCGATTTAGCCAAAGCTAACTCAAGGCTTAGTATGATGTGGATCTTGTCCCGCAAGAATTATAGCTAGTTTGTATGAATCTAGTAATGTGGTTTGACCACATCCATAACTCGATTCTACAAAATTCCTATAATTTAGTGGGAGCATCATTTGATTAAGGGCCTAATTAAATGATAAAAGGAATATGATATTAATTCTCTGCATTGTATGTTGTAGATTACTATGTCGACAAACACAAACACTCTCTCTCTGCGTTCTGTCCTTGAGAAGGACAAGCTCAATGGAGCAAATTTTCTGGACTGGTACAGGAACCTGAGAATCATTTTCACCCAAGAATGGAAATTGTACGTCCTAGAGCAGCCCATTCCAGAGGCACCTCCTGCCACTGCCTCGTAAGCTGACAAAGATTCTTACAAGAAGCATCAAGATGATGCATTAGATGTGTCATGTCTAATGCTCCCAACCATGAACTCTGAGCTTCAGAAGCAGCACGAGTTCATGAATGCTTATGATATGGTTGAACATCTTCGTCAACTATATCAAGGACAAGCAAGGCACAAGAGATATGAAGTCTCTAAGGCACTATTTGGTTCCAAAATGCAAGATGGGACTCCCGTAAGTCCATATGTACTCAAGATGATTGGGTACGTAGAAAACCTACAGAGATTGGGATTCCCCCTTGGCCAAGAGCTGGCCACTGATTTGATCTTGCAATCTTTGCCACAAAGCTACAATCAATTTGTCATGAATTATAACATGAATGAAATTGATAAGCCACTGCCTGAGATGCTCAGCATGTTGAGAACTGCTGAGCTCAACCTTAAGAAGGGAAAATCTGACGCCATTTTGATGGTGAAAAAGAAGAAAGGCAAGGGCAAGCCTAAAGGTATGGGTAAGTCCCAAGCCAAGGAGAACTAAAACCCAAAGGAGGGGTGGCCAAGGAAGGGGCTTGCTTCCACTACAAGGAAGCTGGACACTGGAAGCGTAACTGCAAGGCATACCTAGAAGATCTTAAGAAGAAGAGAAGTGAGACTTCTACTTCAGGTATAAATGTTATAGAAGTCAATCTATCTATTTTTTCATCATGGGTATTAGATAACGGATGTGCATCTCACATTTGTACCAATGTGCAGGCGCTGAGAAATAGCAGGACATTGACAAAGGGCGAGGTGGACCTACGAGTAGGCCATGGAGCAAGGGTTGCTGTTGTTGCTGTAGGAACTTATGATCTATCTCTGCCCTCTAGGCTTGTACTAGAATTAGATGAATGTTGTTATGTGCCTGCCTTAACTAAGAACATCATTTCGGTTTCTTGTTTGGACAGGAATGGATTTATATTTATAATAAAGAATAAATGTTGTTCGGTTTATTTAAATAATATGTTCTATTGTAGTGCACCTCTAATGAACGGACTCTACTTTCTAGACTCAGAGAGCCCTATATATAACATAAGTGCCAAAAGGTTCAAGTCAAATGAGTTGAACCAAACCTATCTCTAGCATTGTCGCTTAGGTCACATAAATGAGTGTCGCTTATCTCAGCTCCATAAGGATGGGCTACTAGACTCATTTGATTTTGAATCATATGAGACATGTGAGTCTTGCCTTTTAGGCAAGATGACCAAGACACCCTTTAGTGGACACAGCGAAAGAGCAACAGACTTGTTAGGACTTATACATAGTGATGTATGTGACCCTTTCAATGTTGCTGCTAAAGGTGGTTACAGGTACTTCATTACATTTACTGATGACTTTAGTAGATATGGTTATGTGTATCTCATGACACATAAATTAGAATCCTTTGAAAAGTTCAAAGAATTCAAGAATGAAGTACAAAACCAGCTTGGCAAGAGTATTAAGATACTTCGATCAGATCGAGGTGGTGAATACCTTAGTCATGAGTTTCGTGACTATCTAGCTGAGTGTGGGATTCTATCCCAACTCACTCCTCCTGGAATACCATAGTGGAATGGTGTATCCGAAAGGAGGAATCGTACCCTATTAGATATAGTACGATCTATGATGAGTCACACAGATCTTTCTATATCCTTTTGAGGATATGCTCTAGACACAGCAGCCTTTACCCTTAACCGTGTACCATCCAAGGCTGTGATAAAGACACCATATACGATATGGACCGGGAGAAATCCCAAGATGTCTTTTATGAGGATTTGGGGTTGTGAGGCTTACGTTCGACGTCAAGTCTCAGACAAACTGGGACCCAAATCTGATAGGTGCTATTTTGTTGGATATCCCAAGGATACAAAGGAATATTACTTCTACATTCCCAGTCAGCACAAAGTGTTTGTGGCAAAGACTGGGGTTTTTCTAGAAAAAGATTTTGTTTCTAGAAAAAGATTTTGTTTCTAGAAAAACTAGTGTGAGTACGTTCGATCTTGAAGAAATTCAAGATAAGGACCATAGCACTGAGGCCTTGATGGAGGTTGAACAGGAACCACAAAGTGTTGTGGGTGATGTGGTTATTGCACAAAGAGTTGTGGAACAACCACCTGTTCATGTAGACCTACCTCTTCACAGGTCTGATAGGGTACATCGTCAGCCTGAGAGATATTCATTTCTCTTGTCTGACCATGATGACGTTATGCTCATTGAAAATGAGCCTACCTCCTATCAGGAAGCTGTGATGAGCCCAGATTCTGAGAAATGGCTAGAGGCCATGAGATCCGAGATGGAATCCATGTACACCAACCAAGTATCGACTTTGGTTGATCCACCTGAAGGGGTCAAACCCATTGGGTGTAAGTGGGTCTTTAGGAGAAAGACTGACATGGATGGACTTACGCATACCTATAAGGGTCGATTGGTGGCTAAAGGTTTCAAGCAAATTCATGGTATTGACTATGATGAAACCTTTTCTCTAGTGGCGATGTTTAAGTCCATTCGGATCTTGCTTGCTATTGCAGCATACCACGATTATGAGATCTGGCAGATGGATGTCAAAACCGCATTTCTGAATGGAAACTTACTTGAGGATGTGTACATAACACAACCTGAGGGTTTTTAAGATCCACAGCATACTGGGAAAGTATGCAAGTTGTAAAGGCCCATTTATGGGCTAAAGCAAGCCTTTCGGAGATGGAATCTTCGATTCGATGATGCGATTAAATAGTTTGGTTTCATTAAGAATGAAGATGAACCCTGTGTCTACAAGACGGTCAATGAGCATATAGTTGTCTTCCTTGTATTGTATGTGGATGACATACTACTCATTGGGAATAACTTCCCTTCACTACAGTCTGTGAAGACTTAGCTGGGGACGTGCTTCTTAATGAAGGACTTATGTGAAGCAGCCTGTATTCTAGGCATCAAGATCTATAGAGATAGATCTAAGAGATTGCTTGGCCTAAGTCAGAGTACATACATTGACATGGTATTACTACGGTTTGCTATGCAGAATTCCAAGAAGGGACTTCTGTCGATGTCACATGGTGTGAGTCTTTCGAAGACTCAAAGTCCCTCTTCTAGAGAGGAGAGAGACCACATGGATAAGATCTCTTACGCATCTGCTATAGGATCTATCATGTACGCCATGATGTGTACTCATCCTGATGTCTCGTATGCTTTGAGCATGATGAGTATATACCAGTCATATCTAGGTGAGCGTAACTGGATAGCAGTCAAGAATATTCTTAAGTACTTAAGAAGGACTAAAGAATATTTCTTGATATTTGGAGGCGATGAGGAGCTAGCTGTAAAGGGTTATAGCGATGCCATCTTTCAAACTGACCAGGATGATTATAGATCGCAGTCAGGGTTCGTGTTTTGCTTGAATGGTGGCACTATGAGCAGGAAGAGTTCAAGCGAGACACGATTCTGATTCTTCGAAGCCAAGTATATTCTTTGCATCCGAGGCGACAAAGGGAAGCGATTTGGATTCGTAAGTTCATTACTGAACTTGGGGTGGTTCCTAGCATAGCAGATCTCATAGAGCTCTATTGTGACAACAATGGAGCGATTGCACAGGCTAAGGAATCTCGCTCACACCAGTGGACCAAACACATACTACGGCGCTTCCATCTCATTCGAGAGATTATCGATAGAGGAGATGTGAAGATTTGCAGAGTACCCACAGAGGCTAACATCGCAGATCCCTTGACCAAGGATTTGGCAAAGAAAAAGCATGATGGTCACACTAGGTCATTGGGTATTAGATACTATGGTGATTGGCACTAGTGCTAGTGGGAGATTGTTAGTGAAAGCCCTAGAGCCAATCATGTGATGATTGTTGTATGAACTTTATTGTATCATATTCCTATTTATAAAGACATGGTTATTATATTTACTTGTATTGGTGCCAAATAACTAAATATAATAATGTCCTTGAGTAGTAGGTTCTTATCTATATCAATCGATTAGTTGAATCAATAATGAGATGATATAGAGAACACTACTCTTAATCATTCCTAGTCAAGTATTAACATTCAGGGACAATGTTAATGCGTAGAGACTAGCATGTAGGTCAACTCGATGACATGATCTGACAAGTCATGGATATGAGAGATCAAGTTGACACATGGGTATACATTAGAGAATGTATACTGAATGACCCGCCATGAGAAAGTATCGTGGATCATTATGTGAGTATCATATAGTTTCTCAAGTGGCTATTAGTATGATTATTAGTCCTTAGACCTGAAGTCACCATGGTTCCCTACATAGGGAGTTGCATACTTTGGCTTCGTCAAACGTCACCCGTAAATGGGTGGACTATAAAGGCGATTACTGGGTATGTAACAAATTATGAGGAGGGATGTGAGTGATGTAGATGAGATCTATCCCTCCTATATGACAGGGGTGACATTGATATTCTTGATAGAGTGAGACCACGAAGTGCATGGCCATGCCCAAATGAGTCAATATGAGATATTGAGCTCATTTGATTATAGTGAGTCTACTTGGAGTTCAAGATATAGATTGTACCGAGGATGACATGGTCTATGCCTCAATTGGTTAATCTAGATGTCAAGGATAGAGAGACATTGTCACATATTGTGAGAGTCACAATTAGTAGTCACAAAGGTGATGTTGAAGCTCAACATTCTTGTAACTTGGGTAGCAATGATGTGTTGCTAGATACCGCTCATTGCTTATGTTCCTAAATCAGTTTAGGGACATTGCCAACGTTACAAGAACCTATAGGGTCACACACAAAGGGCAATTAGATGGAGATTAGGTTCATATGATGAACCATGAGAATTAGGTTCATGTGATGAACCAAATTAGATTAAGAGTAATCCTAATTATACTAATTGAGTTGGACTCAATTTGATTCAAGTGTTGAATGAGTCTAATTTAGATTTGATTCATCAAATCAATTTAAATTAATGAATAGAGATTCATTAAATTAAATTGTCTTGAATCAAATGGTTGAATTTGATCAACCATTGGAGATAAGAGGTCAAGTTTGACTTGACTTGAGAGGGAAGATGAAAGGTCAAGTTTGACTTGACCAAATGTCATGTCACGATGATGACTTGGCATGGATGGCCAATGATTATGTTCCACATTATCATTGACACATCATAGGGTGCCACCTCATGAGGGAGACCAAGAGCCATTGGCTCTTGGAGTTACATGCATGCATGTAACCCCCTCTCCATGAAGTGGACGACCACTTGATTTGCATTAGATGAAAAAAATTCATTTTTGTGAGTTACTCCAACTTCATCTTCTTCCTTGGGTCATCCTCTCAAGATCCCCTCTCCTCCTTGGCCAAAATTCCTAAAGAGTGCTAGCACACTCTAAGGTATTTTCTCCACCAATTTGTCCGTGTGGATACCAATAGAGGAGTGTTCACTTGACACTCTTGAGTTTCGGCAAAACGTTTGGACGAGCGGGATAAGCGAAGGGCGTCGCATCGAGGGTAACACTCTCACCTTCTAGATCTAAGGAAGATCTAGGTTTACTTAGCTCATACATGTTTTTATTTTATATATCTTCGCATGGATCCGTGGCCGGACTTCCAGGGTTTCCGCAACGCAAAAAAGTGGTTTTTGCGGCTCGGAAAGTCCAACACCATTGCAGTGTAATTTTTGTTCTTTGCATGCTATCTACTGTTTATACGAATATGAACGTGATTTGTGTTTCTCCTCTCATATTTATGGAGTAGTTTATTCGATTATATGATTAATGAGTAGTTTGTGTTGAGTTAGAACATGTTGGTGTTGGGTTGATCCGTGAGGGGAAACTTCGCTTCCCACTTCAACTCGGTCGCTTGTTCATGGCGATCCCATCGATGTCCCCGGATTAAAATTTAATCCTAGACAAAAGGGAACAGCCAAGTAACCTTGTCATCGTCGTGCTATTCGTTTAGAGTGGTCACTTGAACAAACTTGTTGTTCAAGCGACCTACCTCTATTCTACGAGTAGTCGCGGAATAGACGATGTACGGATCGCCAGATTTTGTGTTTATGTTCGGGATCCAAGTATTATTTAGCCACAAAACAGAATATATATCATGCATATAATTGAAAAACAAAAATAAACATGTAACATATGAAAATAGAGAATCGATATACCTCTCGATCTTCTATTGTATGACCTTCCTCCTTTCGGACGTCGTGTGGGCGACGATCTACCAAAAGTTCAAGCTCTTAGACCACCAATCTTCCTTCCTTGCTCGTTCCGAGCAAGAGGAAGAATAGAAACAAGGCTCTTTTCCTTCTTTCAACCAACCACCAACCTCCAAGGATGGAGCTTGCCACTGGCCAAGAAGGAAGAGGAGATTATGTAGGAAACCGGCAGAGACACCAAGGGAAAGCCCTATATCTTGTTACCACCAGCCAAGGAGAAGGAGAAGGGAAGCTTTGGCCATCGGCCAAGGTGAGGAAGGAGCTGTTTGGCCGCCGGCAAGCTTGAGGAAGAAGGAGATAAAGAAATTGTTTTCTTATTTGGTGCCGCCAATGTTTCCAACCCTAGCCCCTTGCTTCTTGCCGCCAACTCCAAAGACCTTTGTTTCTCTAATCATCTCCACGCCAACCCTAAAGGCTCCTTTTATAGAGTTTAGGGATAAGTCTCCTTTTAATCTCCACCATTGATTCTAGGGATTTAATCTCAACCGTCGGATCTAGGAATTTAATCTCAACCATCGCATCTAGAGATTTATTCTCTACCTTTGGATCTAGAGTTTTGTTTCTATCCATTGGATCTAAGCTTCATGAGGTTTTAATATGCTACAATAGGGACCATGAGGAGGAGTTGGATCTTGGCCACACATGGATCAAGCCCACATAAAGTCTGATCCATTAATGATAATCCAATCCACTAAAGTATTATCATTGATCTACCTCACCAACCCCCATAAGATAATATGAGCTCCTATATTATTTGTACATTTTCTCTCCGTGTTTAAGATCTCGAATGTTTGTCGATTAATTAATTTATTGACCATTAATTAATCAACATCCAACTCCATGAGTAGTACCACTCAACCTTTTCATCATGCCGGACCAAGTCCACCTGCAGGGTTTACATGATGAACCTTATGAGCTCCTCAAGGGGACATCATCATTCTAATATATAGGACACAGTTTCCTCCTATAATCAACGACACACCATATAAATAATATCATCTCCCAACATACCAGCCTATCGATTTAATCTATAAATCTCTCCCATTGGTGAATCAAAGAGATGAATACTAAGTATATGTGCCCGTTATTATATCGGGATTAAGAGTATGTACAATATAATATTTGAGGTCTGATTCGATTATGTAGTCAGCAATAAATCGAATCACCTCTTAGTCGGTCCTGCTCAATACACACAAAGTGCACTAGTGTGATTCTATGATCAAGACAAACCAATCCCAAATCACACTACAACCATTCCAATGGTTTGTCCAAAGTCATCTCGGTTGTGAGCTTTTACTTATACTTTACAAGGACCCGATAATATGATCTCCCGTGTGACACCACACACCATGTTATCTACAATGTAATGTATTAGACAATATGCATAGCCATAAAAATATGCAAACAATGATCATGTGATTCTTATTTCAAAATAAAGATGTTCATACAAAAGGTAGACTTTTCAGTATACATCCTAATAATCTCCCACTTATACTAAAAGACTATGCTGTCCTCAAACTGCCATACATCTGATCCCCATTCCCTCCACATGTCTATCAAAAGCTCTCTCCGGAAGGGCACTAAGGATCTGCCAGGTTATCCTTTGATGCAATCTTGGCCACAACAACTTCTCCTCTTTTTACGATTTCTCGTATCAGGTGGTACTTGTGCTCTATGTGCTTACTTGCCTTATGGGCTCATGGTTCCTTCGAGTTCGCAACTGCACCACTATTATCACAATAAATTGTGATAGTTCTGGGTAAACAAGGAATCACATCCAAGTCCATCAGGAAGTTTCTGAGCCACACAGCTTCTTTGGCCGCCTCAAAGGCTTCCACATACTCAGCTTCCATGGTAGAGTGTGCCACGTATTTCTGCTTGACACTCCTCCATACAATGGCTCCACATCCCAAAGTAAACATAAAACTTGAGGTAGACTTACTGTTATCCTTATCTGATTAGAAGTCAGAATCCGTGTAACCCACAGGGAGTAATTGGTCTTCCTGGTAAACTAGCATATAATCCCTAGTCCTTCTCAGGTACTTCAATATATGCTTAACCGTAGTCCAATGTCCCTGTCTTGGATTACTCTGATATCTGCTAACCATGCCCACAGCATAGCATATATCTAGTCTCGTACATAGCATCGCATACATGAGGTTTCCTACTGCTGAAGCATAAGGAACCGCCTTCATCTCCTTTATCTCCTAAGATGTTCTAGGACACATCTCCTTAGATAAAGGAACTCCATGCCTGAAAGGTAGAAAAACCTTCTTGGAGTTCTGCATGCTAAAACGATCCATAATCGTGTCTATGTATGAAGCTTGGGATAAGCACAACATCCTTTTCTTGCGATCCCTTATAAACTTGATCCCAAGGATGTGACCCACCTCTCCCAAGTCCTTGATATCAAACTGTTTGAACAATCATTCCCTTACCTCCGATAACACCTTGATATTGGTTCCAATCAACAAAATGTCATCTACGTATAGTACAAGAAATACCACTATGTTTCCGTCACATCTCTTGTACACACAAGACTCATCCGAACTTTGAATAAATCCATAAGATTGGATTACCTCATCAAAGCGGATGTTCCAAGACCTCGAAGCTTGCTTCGATCCATAAATAGACCAATTAAGCTTACATACAAGATGCTCTTTGCCCTTCGTAATGAATCCCTCTGGTTGCTTCATATAGATGTTTTCCTCAAGACTTCCATTAAGGAAAGCTATCTTAACATCCATCTGCCACACCTCATAATCCATATGAGCTGCTATGCATAAGAGAATCTGGATAGATTTAAGCATGGCTATCGGCGAAAAGGTCTCCTCATAATCGATACCTTCTTTCTGAGTATGCCCCTTCGCAACAAGCCTCGCTTTGAAGGTCTCAACCTTTCCATCTATTCCTCTCTTTTTTTTTGTAGATCCACTTGCATCCAATGGTTTTTACACCATCGGGACTAGCTCCCAGACCTGATTTGAATCCATAGATTCAATCTCAGTATTCAACGGATTTTGCCAAGATGCTGCATCTTTATCTTGGATTGCCTCGTCATATGTCCAGGGATCAGGTTCATGTTCGCCAGGGACCAAATCAGAAGATTCTCCCAAGAATATGAATCTATCAGGCTGTCTCACAACCCTTCAACTACGACGAGGTATCTCCTGTGTATCCTCTGTGACACGCGGTGCAGTGACTTGTGGTATATCCTCTTGTACCGGTGGTACTGAAGAAGTGACTTCCCCTTTTAATTACTTCAGAACAATTTTACTCTTGGGCTTGTGGCTCATCACATAGTCTTCCTCTAGAAATCTGGCGTTTATGCTAACGATCACCCTCTGATCTCTAGGACTATAAAACAAACCACCCTTCGTTCCTCTAGGATAGCCAACGAACATGCATACTTCTGTACGAGGTTCCAACTTACCAGCATCGGCCTTCAGCACATGTGCTGGACTCCCCCATATCCGAATATGTCTTAGACTAGGCTTTCGCCCAGTCCACAACTTTGTGGGAGTAGAAGGCACTGATTTAGATGGAACCAAGTTCAGAATGTACACCGTCGTATCTAGAGCATATCCCCAGAACGAATCTGGCAACTCAGAATAACTCATCATCGATCTAACCATCTCCATAAGAGTCCTATTCCTTCGCTCTGCTTCACCATTCTGCTGGGGTGTGATATGTGCAGACAATTGGGATTGAATCCCAGCCTCTGATAAGTAGTTCCTAAACTCTTTCAAGAGGTACTCGCCACCACGATCAGATCGTAGTGTCTTGATACTTTTACCTTGACGTTTCTCCACATCAGCCTTGAATTCTTTGAACTTGTCAAAGCATTCAGACTTGCAGCGCATCAAGTAAATACATCCATATCTCGAATAATCGTCTATAAAAGAGACGAAATACTCAAAACCACCTCTAGCCTGGATAGACATAGGACCACACAAATTAGAATGACCAATTCTAACACATCTTTGGCTCTATACCCCTTGGCCTTAAAAGGCCTCTTGGTCATTTTACCCTCCAAGCAAGATTCGCAGGTTGGGAAATCTTCCACCACTAATGAACCAAAAGGTCCATCAGCTATCAACCTTTGAATTCTACTTAGATTAATATGACCAAGCCTAAGATGTCAAAGATATGTTTGGTTCATCCTCGATGGTTCTTTTCTCTTATTGGAATTAGAAGATGAGTTATTAACTTCAATTTGCATCGTGGGAGGTTTTGGTTCAAGTGTGTATAGATTTCCTATCAATGCACCGTAACAGATAATGTCCCTATTCCTTTTTATAACAACTCTGTCATTAAAAGAAATAGAATATCCATCAATAAACAATATAGAAACTAAAATTAAATTCTTTCTAAATAAAGGTATATAAAGGCAATTCTTAAGAACCAAAAGTTTATTTTTCTCAAAAGATAAATGAACGTCTCCCACTACAACAGCCGCCACCTTCGTGGCATCGCCCAAGTACACGGTAATCTCTCCTTCATCCAGTCGTCTAGTTTCCTCGAACCCCTGCAAAGTATTGCAGACATGATCAGTGGCTCCCGTATCTACACACCAGGTGCCGGTAGATAACACCGCTAAACATGTTTCAATGACTAGACCAAAAGATATACCTTTGTTATGCTTGCGGTTTGGGCAGTCCTTCTTCCAGTGTCCAGTCTACTTACAAGTGAAGCACTTGCCTTTCGGCTTCTTCACTCCTCCCTGAGTACCTCCTACCTCCATCGCCCCAGTTTGTTTCTTCTTCTTCATGCCTTTCGGCTTAGAAGTAGAAACCTTTTGGGTCACCATGGCATGTGCCTGAGCACTCTGACGAAATAGCCCCTCTGCCGCCTGGAGTTATGTCAGAACTTCTGCCAACGAATACAACCTCTTGTTCATGTTGTAGTTCAGGTGAGACTGCTCAAAACTCCTAGGTAGAGATTGGAGAATGATATCGACCTGGGTTTCCCCATCGATCTCAGCTCCAAGGACCTCCAGCTCATTCAAATGAGCCATCATCTTGAGAACATGATCCCTTACGAGTGTTCCCTCGATTATGGTGGTCGTCATCAAGTTTCTCATGGCTTCTTGCCTAGCAGCCTGATTCTGGTGTCCGAAAAGCTCTTTGAGATTAAGCATCATGTCATAAGCAGTGGGCATGACTTGATGCTGATGTTGCAGTACATTTGACATAGATGCCAAAATGTAACACCGCGCCATCTCATCGGCCTTGATCCACTTCTTATAACTCTCTTTCTCCTTGTCCCCAGAATCATCTACAGACTTAGGAGGGCACTCTTCGAGGAGTACATATTTGTATTCCTCAGCAGTCAAGACAATGTCTAGATTCCTCTTCCAATCAACATAGTTGGGTCCAGTAAGTTTATTCTCTTTTAGTATCATAGCAAGCGGGTTGAAAGTCATTTTGAAATAAAACCTAAGAATCACATAGATCAAAACATTAGATTTCAAAAAATTATTTATTCCTCAAACAATAAAATTTTAAAATCAACCAACACCTCAAAACACCGAGAATATTGTATGCCACGACAGTGTGGACGTATACGAATTCTACATTTGTAAGAGGAGGTTTTACCCATTAATTTTACTATCTTGTCAATCTAACTTTTTGACAAGTAAAATTAATAGTTGGTTCCTCTTTGGCCCTACAAATAAAAGCAGTGACTCCGATGGGGAGGATACTTATATTTGTATCTAAGTGTTTACCATTACTCGGTACCAAGATAATTATCTCGGGTTATGTGCCTTCCGATGGGGAAGTACACACGCTCCTTAATAATTTCCTATAGCCATATTTGACCTTGTGATCCGCAAACAAACCCATCCGATGGGGAGGAAGGCACTCAGAGCCGACCCGCAAGTTTGTTTGCATCACTTGTCAAATCGTAATGGAGGCCGCGAGAATTTATAAAAGTATCTCTCTCCCACTTAGTAATTTGAAAATGAGGAATTTTCTAGCCTACGACATGCATATAAAACAATAAGCAATAAATATGAAAAATAAATTATTTTTCAACTATTATGGCTTTTGTCTTCAATATGTCTCCCGTCGCATCACCTTCTCGTCTGCTCCTCCTACGCCATGTACGAGCCATCCGGAGATCCGGGCCGAGACTAAAATCTATTTTAATTTACATCCATCGATCCTATACTCCACGAGGGAGTGTACATGAAATCTAGATCGAAAGTAAACTAAAATAAAAAGAGTAGTTAAACAATGTCGTATCTAATTTACAAAAAATTAAATACTAGCCTTGTCAACCTCGAGGATTCAACAAAATAAAAATTTACACACATACAATCACATACACACATATGGTCAAAATAGTCGGATCTTATACCTGCAAGCAAAGAGTTAACCTACGCATATCCTACTATTATCTGGCACATATAATATATGAAAAGTGCATAAAAATTAACCGAATCCTAAACACACAAAACAAGAAACCTTGGCTCTGATACCAATTGTTGGGTTGATCCGTGAGGGGAAACTTCGCTTCCCACTTCACCTCGGTCGCTTGTTCATGGAGATCCCATCGATGTCCACGGATTAAAATTTAATCCTAGACAAAAGGGAACACCCAAGAAACCTTGTCATCATCGTGCTATTCGTTTAGAGTGGTCACTTGAACAAACTTGTTGTTCAAGCGACCTACCTCTATTCTACGAGTAGCCGCGGAATAGACGATGTACAGATCGCCGACTTTTGTGTTTATGTTCGGGATCCAAGTATTATTTAGCCACAAAACAGAATATATATCATGCATATAATTGAAAAACAAAAATAAACATGTAACATATGAAAATAGAGAATCGATATACCTCTCGATCTTATATTGTTTGACCTTCCTCCATTCGGACGTCGTGTGGGCGACGATCTACCAAAAGTTGAAGCTCCTAGATCACCAATCTTCCTCCCTTGCTCGTTCCGAGCAAGTGGAAGAATAGAAACAAGGCTCTTTTCCTTCTTTCAACCAACCACCAACCTCCAAGGATGGAGCTTGTCACCGGCCAAGAAGGAAGAGGAGATTATGAAGGAAACCGGCAGAGACACCAAGGGAAAGCCCTATATCTTGTTACCACCGGCCAAGGAGAAAGAGAAGGGATGCTTTGGCCATCGGCCAAGGTGAGGAAGGAGCTGTTTGGCCGCCGGCAAGCTTGAGGAAGAAGGAGATAAAGAAATTGTTTCCTTATTTGGTGCCGCCAATGCTTCCAACCCTAGCCCCTTGCTTCTTGCCGCCAACTCCAAAGACCTTTGCTTCTCTAATAGTCTCCACACCAACCCTAAAGGCTCCTTTTATAGAGTTTAGGGATATGCCTCCCTTTAATCTCCACCATTGGTTCTAGGGATTTAATCTCAACCGTCGGATCTAGAGATTTAATCTCAACCGTTGGATCTAGAGATTTAATCTCTACCTTTGGATCTAGAGTTTTGTTTCTATCCATTGGATCTAAGCTTCATGAGGTTTTAATAGGCTACAATAGGGACCATTAGGAGGAGTTGGATCTTGGCCACCCATGGATCTAGCCCACATAAAGTCTGATCCATTAATGATAATCCAATCCACTAAAGGATTATCATTTATCTACCTCACCAACCCCCATAAGATAATATGGGCTCCATATATTATTTGTACATTTTCTCCCTGTGTTTAAGATCTCAAATGTCCATTGATTAATTAATTTACTGACCATTAATTAATCAACATCTAACTCCATGAGTAGTACCACTCAACCTTTTCATCTTGCCGGACCAAGTCCACCTGCAGGGTTTACATGATCAACCTTATGAGCTCCTCAAGGGGACATCATCATCCTAATATATAGGACAAGGTTTCCTCCTATAATCAACGGCACACCATATAAATAATATCATCTCCCAACTTACCGAGCCTATCGATTTAATCTATAAATCTCGCCCATTGGTAAATCAAAGAGATGAATACTAAGTATATGTGCCCCTTATTATATCGAGATTAAGAGTATGTACAATATAATATCTGAGGTCTGATTCGATTATGTAGTCAGCAATAAATCGAATCACCTCTTAGTCGGTCCTGCTCAATACACACAAAGTGCACTAGTGTGATTCTATGATCAAGACAAACCAATCCCAAATCACACTACAACCATTCCAATGTGTAGGGGATCGATATGGCCGGCTAGAGGGGGGTGAATAGCCCGTTTGCTTGGATGTCGTAATTCGATCGTTCTCGTCGCGTGCTTGTCTACGATTGTTGTTAGCGCAGCGGAATACTAATGCAAATATGAATACTAACAACAAATACAATCACATGCAAATACACACGATATACGTGGTTCGGAACCGAATGGTTCCTACTCCACGGGCGAGCTCCTCGAGCTCTAGTTATGCGCACGGCACTAACTAAACTCCTTCTCGACTATACGTCGGAGGTGGAGAAACCTCTCACAAGCTATTACAACAATAATATACAAGAAATACAAAGACACAAGAGATACAAGTAAAGAACGCTTTACAAATCTTTCCTTTGACCCTTTTCTTGTTGCTTGCTTTGGATGGCTCTTGAAGGACTGGAATGCAACAGCAAATCCCATTCAATTGCTTCCTTAAAGTCTTGGCGAAATCCTCCAACTCGAGCTCCATTTATAACCTGCATCAAGATGTTTTCGCGCCCATCAGTCGACTGCCAAAAGGCCCCAGTCGACTGCCCCTGTGTCCGTTGTCTCACAACGGCCAGATCCACGTCGGACAAGTTCCAACGGATCTCCTACCGATCGCGTGCCGGGCAATGATCGGTGACCTAGTAGTCGATCGCCCATCGGCTACGGAGCGTTCAATGCTCTCGACACTTCCATCGATCATTGCCATCCACGCATTGCGATCACATCGACATCGGGCCGATCCACATGGCAGTCGGCTGCCAAGCACCAAAACGCAGCCTTACACCAGTCGAACCCTAGTCGACTTGGACCGAATCGCAAGCACCTATGCGGTCGCTGTCGGAAACACCTCAAACACCAAGTTGTTTGAGTCTCCGACACTCAGTCTTAGCCACTTGGCTAAGTCCACATCACTCATGGAGTTCCCCACCGAAGCTCTCTTCCCTCGGCCTACGTCCCTCGGATGCGCCAAGCGCACGGCTTCGCAACACCATCCTTCGCGTCTCATGCCCTAGAAGTATGCTTCCCTTTGGGCTCACTCCATTCGCTCCCCGTCCGGCGGTCCCTCGGATGCACCAAGCGCATGGCTTCGCAATGCCATCCTTCACCGACTCAAAGACCCCGAGCCTAGTGAACTTACCAAGTCCTTAAGACTTCCCATATGCACCAAGCGCACGGCTTCGCAATGCTTTGGACTTCCACACCAAGCTCCATGCTTGGATTTTCCATGCCAACCCATGTTGGACTTTCCCATGACAATCCTATGTCATGAATTTTGTCTATCATCAAAATACCATCAAGGTACTGCTGGGCCGATTGCACCAACAATCTCCCCCTTTTTGATGATTGACAAAACTACCATCTCAAGTCTACCAATTCTCCCATATTGACAATTCTCATATCCCAAAGAGAATTCCAACGAACCCTAATTGGTAACTTGGTAACTTCTCCCCCTTTTTGACATTACATCAAAAAGGTCCTCCCCAAGGGTATGAATGTCTCATATCCCAATGCCTACAATCTCTCCCTTGGAGGAACACATGCCTACAATCTTCCTAGTGATCCCATATCACTTAAAGAGAGGCAACCCAATTTTCCTCCCATGAGGAAATACACATCCATCTTCCCATGATGGATACCTCCCCCTAGAGGCTTGCTCCCCCTTGACCATTTCACCAACAATGTCCTTGGAGAGCCCCTAAGCCAATAGGAACATTAACCAAATCAAAATTAAGGCAAAGTTCAACAATGAACTCTTTTCCACCTTAAAATTGATACTCACCCTCAACCCAACTCCTAATCCATATCCAATGGATTTCCACCCTCTCTAATGCTCTCCCAAGCATATCCTAGGGTTAGGAGTGGTTAGGGGACCTTAACCTAGCTGAACATGGGCCTAACCAACAAGATTTACCCGAAATCAGCTTAGGCAATGATCAAATCGTAAATCACGGTCACATTTATCACCGATCACTACCCATGGCATGGATCGATAATCATATTTGACAAGATTTTAAATGGATTTCCGAAATCCATAAGTAAATATACATAATTTTAAAAATCTTGAAAATGCATACGTATAATACTTATCCTAAACACTATGGGTGAAAAATATTGGAAAATTATTTTACCCATTAAATTAGGAGATTGATACAAAGTTCAAAAGTTTAGAAAAGCTTCAATAAAGAGCCCTCTTTGTATCATCCCATTCAATGGTGATAGCTATCAAAAGATAGACTTCACCAAGGTTTTTTTTTTTCAAAATGTTTTCAAAATGTTTTTCAAACCTTTATTTTCTTTTTCCTAAACATCTCACCAATATCTAGATGTGCAAAACACATACAAGTCAAATTTTTGTGAGATGTGGGTTTTTGTTTTGTTTATGTTCTCATGCATATTTCTAAGGCAATATTCTTTGATTCCCATCAAATCATGCCATAGTCCTTAACTCCATTTTAATTCATGCATGATGTGATTATGGCATAGATATGATATAGATAAAAACATATGCCAATATCATGATGTCATGGCATGTGAATGAAACTTAAGCATACATGACATCTAAACATAAATCTAAACATGATCATGACATTTTTATAGATGAAAATGAAAATGATGTCATGACATGGCAAGGCAAATAAAGCATGGCAAGTAAAATATACTAAGGTATAGAATACCTAAGTGTTAAAAATTAAATTGCCATTTCTAGGAATTAAATTCATTTTGCCTTAACGCCATTCATTTCCCTAGTGTGCCAAAACCCAAAATGGCACACCAATACCTTTAAGACCTAAATGTGCCAATTTAAATCATTTTTAACTTCTCAAACCATATTGGCACACCCTAATGTGTCAACTCTACTATGGTTAGGTTAACTACCCATCCACTTAGGGTTGACACACCCTAACCCATTTAGCGTGAATCGATCACGCTTTTAGGAATCCAATATCTATTGGAGCTCCTTGGGTTAACAAGGTATTCTCTAGGGATAACTTCCCTAGATACATTCCTAATGACCCTTTTAGGCTTTGAAGCCATAGTCTTTTGGGTCTTTCCTAGGCCAACTCTAGAGGTGACTCCTCCATTGACCTTTTTAGTGGCTTTCTTGATTTTTCTTAAGTCCTTAGCCACTAAACACATACCATGGCTAGACTTAGGTATGACTTCCCTATTAGCCTTGGTTTTCCTATACCTAGAAATAGTTACATAATTAAATGGAACATTATGATAAGTCTTCTTGGGCTTAGGTTTGTCACCCAAACCTTCCTTGCCCTTAGACCGTTTTTGAACCTTAGGTCTTGACTTTTGGGCATTTGACCCTAGAATTGAATTTTCTATGATTCTAAGGACTTTCTCCATTCTCTCAAGTCTTGACCTCAAGACTTGGTTCTCTAGCTCTAATTTTCCCATTTTTGAATTTTCATTAGGTTTTTGGGAAAACCTCTTCTTCTTAGGCATGTGCCTAGACTTTTTGGAATTAATACCCAAATTTTCTTCTACTCTCCTAATTGACTCCCTAGGCAAGATATTTCTAGAATTATGAGTCCTAGGTTTGTCTTTAGTCATATGAACATGCTTGGCACCTAAGCAATAAACCTTATTGTTTCTCCTAGCATGCTTTTCATTAATAATGGCAAGAGAACTAAAATAATTTTTAGCATGCTTTTTGACTTTAGGAATTAAAGGTGCATTAACTAAATTTACCTTAGGGTTAGCTTTAGGAGCTCCCCCTACATGAGTTGCACCTTCTTGCCCTTTCTTCCTCCCCCTAGGGCATTGGCTTCGGTAGTGTCCCTTTTGATTGCATTTGAAACACACAATGTGTTCTTTGCTCTTGATTTTGGGAACACCGGCATCCTTTGACTTTGGGTTGACTTTCGGTCTCGATGCCTTTTCCTTAACCAATTTAGGGCATTTGCTCTTGTAATGCCCTTTCTCCCTACACTCAAAGCATATTATGTGATCTTTATTTAAAATAATAACACTTGAGTTACCTAGGGTGGTGGTGGAGGCCTCTTCATGATCTTCACTTCTCCCGGATGTAGATGCTTCTTGTTCTTGCTCCGGGATGGAAGATTTCCTTTCCTCCCCCTCAATGCTAGAGGTGGAGATCTCCACCAAATCATTAACATCTTCAAATGTTGTGGGTGCTTCTTCTTCGGCATTCTCCTCTACTTGTGCCGATTGGGAATTTTCTTGGAATTTCATTATTTTCTTCCATAATTCCTTCGCATCCCTATAGTCACCCAATCTAGACCAAATAGTGTTAGGTAATAAATCACTAAGCAATTTTATTACCTCAAGATTTGTCTTGAAGTCCTTAATTTGGTCTTGGGTCCACCTTGACTTCTCAATTTGCTTGTTGTTTTTATCCCTAGGCATCTCAAAACCATTTTCTACAATAATCATATAATCAAAATTGGTTTCTAGATATACCTCCATCTGTTTCCTCCACCAAGAAAAATCTCCATCGAATTTCGGTGGATGGATGAAGCCGGCCATCTTGTGGTGCTTTCACGGCGGTTAGTCCTTGAAGAGCAACCTTGCTCTGATACCACTTGTAGGGTATCGATATGGCCGTCTAGAGGGGGGTGAATAGCCCGTTTGCTTGGATGTCGTAATTCGATCGTTCTCGTCGCGTGCTTGTCTACGATTGTTGTTAGCGCAGCGGAATACTAATGCAAATATGAATACTAACAACAAATACAATCACATGCAAATACACACGATATACGTGGTTCGGAACCGAATGGTTCCTACTCCACGGGCGAGCTCCTCGAGCTCTAGTTATGCGCACGGCACTAACTAAACTCCTTCTCGACTATACGTTGGAGGTGGAGAAACCTCTCACAAGCTATTACAACAATAATATACAAGAAATACAAAGACACAAGAGATATAAGTAAAGAACGCTTTACAAATCTTTGCTTTGACCCTTTTCTTGTTGCTTGCTTTGGATGGCTCTTGAAGGACTGGAATGCAACAACAAATCCCCTTCAATTGCTTCCTTAAAGTCTTGGCGAAATCCTCCAACTCGAGCTCCATTTATAACCTGCATCAAGCTATTTTCGCGCCCATCAGTCGACTGCCAAAAGGCCCCAGTCGACTGCCCCTGTGTCCGTTGTCTCACAACGGCCAGATCCACGTCGGACAAGTTCCAACGGATCTCCTACCGATCATTGCCAGTGGGGCAATGATCGTGACCTAGTAGTCGATCGCCTACGGCCATACGGAGCGCTGCGGTTTCGACATTTCCATCACCGATCGCTATCCCATGCCGATCATGGCCGACATCACGATCACACCCATGGCAACCGCTACACCAAAACGCAAACACCAAGTTGTTTGAGTCTCCGACACTCAGTCTTAGCCACTTGGCTAAGTCCACATCACTCATGGAGTTCCCCACCGAAGCTCTCTTCCCTCGGCCTACGTCCCTCGGATGCGCCAAGCGCACGACTTCGCAACGCCATCCTTCGCGTCTCATGCCCTAGAAGTATGCTTCCCTTTGGGCTCACTCCATTCGCTCCCCGTCCGGCAGTCCCTCGGATGCACCAAGCGCATGGCTTCGCAATGCCATCCTTCACCGACTCAAAGACCCCGAGCCTAGTGAACTTACCAAGTCCTTAAGACTTCCCATATGCACCAAGCGCACGGCTTCGCAATGCTTTGGATTTCCCATGCCAAGCACCAAGCGCACGGCTTCACAATGCTTTGGACTTCCACACCAAGCTCCATGCTTGGATTTTCCATGCCAACCCATGTTGGACTTTCCCATGACAATCCTATGTCATGAGTTTTGTCTATCATCAAAATACCATCAAGGTACTGCTGGGCCGATTGCACCAACACAATGGTTTGTCCAAAGTCATCTCGGTTGTGAGCCTTTACTTATACTTTATAAGGAACCGATAACATGATCTCTCGTGTGACACCACACACCATGTTATCTACAATGTAATGTATTAGACAATATGCATAGTCATAAAAATATACAAACAACGATCATGTGATTCTTTTTTCAAAATAAAGATGTTCATACAAAAGGTAGACTTTTCAGTATACATCCCAATAGTTGGTTCAAATATCATTTCATTCCTGAATATATATTTTCAATTGGTGTTTAGTTTAGACCGATATCTATGTGTTTTGTGTTAGGACCTCGGTGGTCGCTAGAGGGAGGGGGTGAATAGCGATTCATCAATGATGGAAGTTGTTTCGTGCTTGTTAAAATTGATTAGTGCTCAGCGGAAATAAAATAATAAAACAAATACAACACAAACACAAGCACAACAATACGATGTAACGTGTTTCGGAACCGAATTGTTCCTACTCCACGGATTGGGCTCGAATGAGCCCTAGCGATGCCAATCACACACCACTATAATAATAACTCCTTCTCGGAACAATTCAGAGGTGGAGAAACCTCGTACAATAGTTCTTACAACATTAAGAATGAAAATACAAGCAAAATACACTAAATACAAGTAAAGAAAACTTTACAAAGAGCTTTTGGATGCTTGCTTGTTTTGTTGCTTGAGTTTCACTTGGAGACCCTGATTTGTAGCAACAAATCGCCCAAAACACGTCCAAAAACCGATCCCAAAAATCCACCCTTCGTGTTGCTTTAAACCTGCAACTCAAGTATATTTTCACCTAGCATTCGACTGATCGAGACCATCAGTCGACTTCCCATGTAGTCGTTGTGAGACAAAGACATGAGCCACATTGGATAAGTTCCAACGGATAGACCATGAGTTGACTGATCATGCCCATCAGTTGACTGATGGCTCAATTAGTTGAATGTTCGGGCTGATCACTCAACTGGAGAGCTTACTATGCTCGTGGCCGAAGCATTAGTCAACTGACATACCATAGCAGTCAACTGATGGCACCATCAGTCGAATGCCCAATTATTGAAGTCAATTGTTAGGCTATCTTCCCACAGTCTAACCCTAGTTGACTCCCATCAGTCGATTGACTATAGTCCCAGTCGACTGATACACCTCAAACACGAGATTTTAACCCAAGTATGGTGCCCCCATACTTGCTAGACCACCCTTAGCCTAGACCTAAGCCTTCTAGCCACCTCCATCAGCCTCATGCCTATCGGATCCCTCCAATCATTCATGACTTGTTCATCCATACGCTAGCCTTTAAATGCTTCCATCAGCTATTGTCATGCTAATGTGGTCTACACCACCAAGGCACATTGGACTTGCACTTTCAAGACTCCGCTTGAACTTTACACCGCCAACCATTCGACTTATGCCGCTAAGACTCCGGCTTGGAATTTATGCCGCCAATATTCTCCTTGGACTTCTCAAATGCCAAGACTCAAGATTGGACTTTCCCTTGCCAACCCATGTTGGACTTTCCATGCCTAGACCCATGTTTGGACTTTTCCTTGCCAAGACCCATGCTTGGACTTTCCATGCCAAAACCCATGCTTGGACTTTTCCTTGCCAAGACTCATGCTTGAACTTTCTTTTGCCAAGACCCATGCTTGGACTTTTCTTACCAACCCATGTTTGACTTTCCATGCCAAGACTCAAGCTTGTACTTTTCTGTAATGCCCGTAAAATTTCTAGCAATTTTACGAGAGTTTTTGGCTTTACAATAATGGGCTTGATGTGGGCTTTTTTCGAAAAATAAAAGAAAATAGCCAAAAAGAGATGCAAGGCCTAGGAATTGAACCCCAAACCTCTAGAGATAGCCAAGCCCTATAAATGCACCCACTAACTAGAAGCCCAATAGGATTATATCATTAGGGGAAGAGGGGAAATTATAGATAAGTGTGATGAGGGTAAATGAAGAGGCATGGAAAAGAGAAGAGAAACTTCTCTTCCTCCCTTTATAAAGAAGAGTGAAAGTCCCATTTGGCCACTTCTTCTTCTTCCCTCTTCTCTTCTTCTTCCTCACCGAGCTCCCTCTTCATCTTTTGGCCGAAAACCCCCATTCAAGCAAGGAGAAAGCTAGGTGGCTTCCATTAGGTCATCTCCCAAGCAAAGCGAAGAAAGTAAGATTCTCTCACCTGCAGTATATTAGCTTTATAGAGCTTTGTAGGTCATGTACATGAAAGAAAGATGAAGTTCATGGCCATATATGTTTCGGCCAACCAAGGAATTTAGGGTTAGGGTTTGCATGAAAATGAATCTAAGGATATGATCATAGATTGTAGGCTTCAAGTAGGAATTTTTAGGTGCCAAAAACCCAAGTTCATGGCCATATATGTTTCGGCCAACCAAGGAAATTAGGGTTAGGGTTTGCATGAAAATGAATCTAAGGATATGATCATAGATTGTAGGCTTCAAGTAGGAATTTTTAGGTGCCAAAACCCAAGTTCATAGCCCTATATGTTTCGGCCAACCAAGGTCTTGAGGGCTAGGGTTGCATGAAATGCTTCTAATGAAACTATGATAAGTTGTATCCTTCTTGAAGGAATTTTAGGTAAAAAAATCCAAGCTTGAGCCCTTACATGTTTCAGCCAACCAAGGTATTTAGGGCTAGGGTTACATGAAAATGCTTCTAATAAGACTATGATAAGTAGTATGCTTCATGAAGGAAATTCTAGGTAACAAAAACCCAAGCTTGAGCCCTTACATGTTTTGGCCAACCAAGGTATTTAGGGCTAGGGTTGCATGAAAAGGCTTCTAAGGGAAGTAGGAGATGTTATATGCTTCATGTAGAAATTTTAGGTAACAAAAAAACCCAAGCTTGAGCCCTTACATGTTCGGCCAACCAAGGTATTTAGGGCTAGGGTTGCATGAAAAGGCTTCTAAGGGAAGTAGGAGATGTTATATGCTTCATGTAGAAGTTTTAGGTGACAAAAAAAATAATACAATGTTTGATACCTTACATGTTTCGGCCAACATTGGTTTTAGGGTTAGGGTTTCATGAAACCACCCCCCCTTATGAAGTTATGTTATGTGTATGAGTTTAATATGTTAGGAAATATGCCTATGTGATGAACATGTTTTATGATTTAATATGCCATGAATATGCCTATGAAATATGCTTATGTGATGAACATGGTTATGATGTAATATGCCATGAAATATGCCTAGTTGATGAACATGTTTTATGATTTAATATGCCATGAATATGCCTAGGAAATATGCTCATGTGATGAACATGTTTATGATGTAATATGCCATGAAATATGCCTATGTGATGAACATGTTTTATGATTTAACATGCCATGAATATGCCTATGAAATATGCTTATGTGATGAACATGTTTATGCTTTAGGACCCCTTTAGGGTACTCTTATGTTATGAATGCATGTATGCTATGAAATGACTAAGAGGGAGATGCTTCCCTTTCAAGTAGGGATTAAGAGCTCTCCTTATGATAAGATAAGATGGAGATGCTTCCCTTTCAAGTAGGGATTAAGAGCTCTCCTTATGATAAGACAAGATTGAGATGCTTCCCTGTTTATGTTGGGGATTAAGAGCATTCTTTATGATATGACAAGAAAGAAAGGAATTAAGTATTTTACTTTGTAAGAGGTTAAGTACCCGACCCGTCAGGTGGTCGTTAATCAAATCCATAGGGACATAAGAAGACGTAAGAGGTCTTGCCCTGGTAAGACGTAAGAGGTCTTGCTCTAGGGAATGCGCATTATGTGGTACTTAACCTGGGGCCCCCCAAACAAGTTATGATTATGTTGAAGTATCTATATGTATATGCTTTGAAAAGAAAAGACTTTTTATGAAATTGTGCATGCTTATGTTAAAGTTTATGAATGCTTATGAATATGTCCTTTATGCAGGTTTAAGATTTACGATGTTACGGATGCTTATGTTATGAATGCTTATTGTTAAGTTTAAAACACTTATGATTACGTCCTTTATGCAAGTTTAGATTTTATGATGCTATGAATGCTTATGGTTAAGTTTAAGAATATATTGTGTCTATGTACTTTATGCAGGTTTAAGATTTACGATTTTACGGATGCTTATGTTATGAATGCTTATTGTTGAGTTTAAAACGCTTATGATTATGTCCTTTACGCATGTTTAGATTTTATGAAGTTAGGATGCTTATGTTCAAGTTAAGAATACTTGTGATTAGGTACTTCATGCATGTCTAAGATTTATAATGTTATGGATGCTTTTGTCATGAATGCTTATGTTTAAATTATGCCCTGCTTATATTTAATTATGCTTACCATGCTCATGTAAATTCTATGCCATGCTTAGGTTTTTATTACATGGGCATGTTGTTGATTTGTGTTGCTATGAAATACTTAGGCTATTTATGCTAGCATGCTCATGTTTCTAATTGCTTGATGAAAGTTTGTGGCTTTTGTGAGTAGGCAAGAATCTTACTAAGCTATATGCTTATAGTTTATGTTGTCCATATACTGCAGATAAAGGAAACCTGGACTAGAGGAAGTAGCAGGAGGGGCCAAGTGTGTGTGATAGTGGCATGGTGGAGAAAGACCCTGCTACTATCTGCTTATATTACATGCCCAATGAATCCCTTAAGACTTTGCTTCCGCTTATAAGACTTGTGAACCTTTAGCACCATGTTGGATGTTGCTTAATCATTTTACTGCTCAATTTCTTAAGAACTCATGAATGACACCTTATGTTACGCATGCTATAAATGAAATAAGATATGTTAGCATGCTAATTATGAATATGATATGTGATGCATGTGCAAAAGAAGGTTTAAGTTATGATGACATGTTAAAGTATGTAGGTTATGAAATGAACCCTATACGTTAGGTTATATAAGAAAAAAAAAAGGGGGACCAAGTAGCGCTGCCCTGAGAGCAGATAAGGGCGGGCGTTACATTTTCATACCAAGTACACAAGACTTGGACTTTTCCCATGATATTAGTCAAACCATCGTCAAACATCAAGTATGATCTGGGTTGATCGTACCAACAATCTTCTCAACACATGTCTGACATCAATGTCAAACATCAAAACACTACTCGAGTCAAACTCGAGTCTGGTCAATCGTGACTTGGGTCAATTGCACCAACAATCTCTCCCTTTTCGATGTTTGACAAAAACACCCTTGAGTTAGGCCCCTAACTCAAATTCCCTTACTAATTTTCCCAAATTGATAATTCTACCTTTCTCCCCCTTTTTGACATACATCAAAAAGGTTCTCCCAAGGAAGTCAATATCTTATATCCCAATTAGATCTTACAATCTCTGCCTTGGTCATAAAACATTTAGGATGCCTACAATCTTCCTAGTGATAAGTCCCATATCCCTCAAAAGAGGCACTCCTATGAAGTCTCCAAATTTCCAAATTGAGCTTCTCAACTTCCCATTTCTCCCCCTCATGAGGAAAAATAACATCAATCATCCCATGATAGATACCTCCCCCTAAAGGCTTGCTCCCCCTTGACCATTGCACCAACAATGTCCTTGGAGAGTCCCTAAGCCAATAGGAACACTAAACCATCAAAAATAAGATTAAAAGTTCAACATTGAACTTTCCCATGCCTTAAATTGATACACACTCTAAACCAATTCTCCTAATCCATATCCAATGGATTTTCACCCTTTCTAATGCTTTCCAAAGCATATCCTCCCCCTCATGAGGAAAAATAACATAGATAAAACATGTGCTAAACATCATTGTACACCCAAAATCAGCCTATCAGTCGACTCTTCCATAGAACAATCGACTGAAATCACCATCAGTCGACTAATAAACTGTAACAGTCAACTGATCCCTGATTTTCAAAAAACAGGGTTTCAAAAAATGAAGTTTGAAAATGCATAAGTAAATATACATATTTCAAAACAATTTGAAATTTCATAAGCATATTATTTACATGGAATATAATAGGTGAAAAATAGTTTGAAAATAAAATACTTATTAATATAGGAGATTGATACAAAGTTCAAAAACCTTTAAAATTTTAATGTTTTTGATCTACTTTGTGTCAACTTCTCCAATGGTGATTGCTATCAAAAGATAGACTTCACCAAGGTTTTCTAAAAGGATTTTAAAATAATTTTGAAAACCTATTTTGAACCATGGACTGTTGGCTAGATGTACATGACTTGTACATTAGCTTTCCTCATGATCCATATTTATGATTGAAATAAGTTTTAAATTCATCTAGATGCAATATCTATGCACCTTGAACTTAACTTATTTTCCTAACATCTCACATGTATCTAGGGTGTATAAAACACACACAAGTCAATGTGATTGTGAGATGTGAAATTAGGGTTACTATGGCTTCATGCATTTTCTAGGCAACTCTATTTGATTCCCTTATACATAGGACTTCAAATCATGCAATTGTCCTTTAATCAATTTTATTAATGCATGAATGATGATGGCATAAATGATAACATAAATAAGAATGGCCAATGATAATGATTTCATGGCATATAAATAGGCTCTAAACATGAACATGACATAGAAAGTAACCCTAAGCAATATCATGACATTTTCTCTAATTAAAAATAGATATGATGTCATGACATGGAAAAATAGAGTATATAAACACATTAATACCCACACAATCAGATAAAGATGTTAGGAATATTGTAATGGCTAGAGGGGGGTGAATAGCGTCAATGTAATTCTTTCGCGTTTGTTTCTACAATTTCGTTAGCGCAGCGGAAATAGAAAAGTAATAACAATAACGAAATGCAGCGTCAATGTAATTCTTTCGCGTTTGTTTCTACAATTTCGTTAGCGCAGCGGAAATAGAAAAGTAATAACAATAACGAAATGCACAACATGCTAACACAAAGATATAACGTGGTTCGGAACCGCACGGTTCTTACTCCACGGATCGGGTTCGTACGAACCCTAGCGATGCCAATCACACACCACTATAATAATAACTCCTTCTCGGAACAATCCGGAGGCGGAGAAACCTCGTACAATATTATTACAACAATAATCAAGTAGATATAAGCAAAAACAATATGAAATACAAATGCAAGTAAAGGAAAAACACTTTACAAGAGCTTTGGATTGCTTGATCTTTGATTGCCTTGAACTAGCTTTGAAGGACTGGAAAGCACCAACTTCCCCCTTAAATTTCGCCCAAGAAAATCGTTATCTTTTCCTCCATCACGAGCTCCTTATATAGCTTCAACCTGTGCTGGAAAAGGTCGATCAATCGACTGATCAGGACCATCAGTCGATTGATCACACTGTTGCTATGAGACAACGGTGTAATCCACGCTGGAAAAAATCCAATGGCTAGGACATCAGTTGACTGATCATGACCATCAGTCGATTGATGAGCCATCACTCAATTGCTCATCTCAGCAGTCGAGTGACACTCCATTCTGTGGTCGAAAATTCGAGCATCGATCGGATCACTGATCGATCGGCGCTCATCCATCGATCGTGCCCTAACAATGGCAGTCGACTGCTAGGCCACTTCCCGCAGTCAAACCCTAGTTGACTTGATCCAGTCGACTGACACACCTCAACCATGAGGTTTTAACCCAAGTATGGTTCCCCCATACTTGCTAGACCACCGTTATCCTAGACCTAAGCCTTCTAGCCACCTCCATCAGCCTCACGCCTCTCGGATCCCTCCAAGTCATCCATGACTTGTTCATCCATCACGCTAGCCTTCAGGTGCTTCCATCGGCTATGTCATGCTAACGGTGTCTACACCGCCAAGGCACATTGGACTTACGTCGCCAAGACTCCGCTTGGACTTTACGCCGCCAACCATTGGACTTATGCTGCCAAGACTCCCGCTTGGACTTTACGCTGTCATTATCAAACCCTTGGACTTCTCAAATGCCAAGGCTCAATCTTGGACTTTCCCTTGCCAACCCATGTTGGACTTTCCATGCCAAGACCATGCTTGGACTTTCAATGCCAGACCCATGCTTGGACTTCCCCTTGCCAACCCATGTTGGACTTCTCAAATGCCAAGACCATGCTTGGACTTTTCATGTGCCAAGTGTTCCACTTGGACTTTCCATGCCAAGTACTCAAGACTTAGACTTTACCAAATAACAATTACATTGTCATATGTTTTTGTCGAAACATCAAAACATCACTCAAGTCAAACTCGAGTCCTGGTCAATCGTGACCTGGGCCGATTGCACCAACAATCTCCCCCTTTTTGATGTTTGACAAAAACCAAACAAATGATTGAGTTAGAACACTAACTCAAATCCTTTACTAATTATCCCAAATTGGTAAATACTCTCCAAATGTTCTCCCCCAAACATTCTCCCCCTTTTTGACTAACATCAAAAAGGTTTTCTCTCCAAGGAGGTCAATGTCTCATGTCCCAATGAGATCTTACAATCTCCCCCTTGGTCCAAAAATACCTAGGATGCCTACCATCTTCCTAGTGATAAGTCATATATCACTCAAGAGAGGCAATCCTATTTACTCTCCCAATTTTCAAATTGGGTATCAAAAACCCATCAATTTTCCCAATTGATGATACTTTCCCAATAACTTTTCCTTTTCAAGGAGAAAACAAACACATCCATCATCCCAAGATGGATACCTCCCCCTAAAGGCTTGCTCCCCCTTGACCATTGCACCAACAATGTCCTTGGGAAGCCCCTAAGCCAATAGGAACTCTAAGCCATCAAAAATTAAGGGTAGAAATTCAACATTGAACTTTCCAACACCTTGAAATTGATACAAACCCTAAACACTTCTCCTAATCCATATCCAATGGATTTTCACCCTTCATCATGCTTCCCAAGGCATATCCTAGGGTCAGGAGTGGTTAGGGACCTTAACTGCAGTTGAAATCGGGTTAAACAACTTTGGTTACCCCGAAATCAGGCTATCAGTCGACTCTCGTCTACGGTCGATGATATGTCCATCGATCGGTAGCGCGAGCAGCGATCGAGTGATACAGCGTGCGATCGAGTCCAACGCTGCCCATCGATCATTGCCTTTGTAGCGCGATCGTCGATATAACAAAACCTGATTTTCAGAAATCAGACTCAACTTTTGGAAATTCATAAGTAATTCTACGTAAATCAAAAAATCAAGAAACTTGATACGTATATTACTTATCACACATACAATCATTGAAAAATTTTGGAAAAATATTTTTACCATTGAAATAGGAGATTGATACAAAGTTCAAAACTATTAAAAACTTTAAAGTTTTTGATCCACTTTGTATCAACTTCTACAATGATGATGGCTATCAAAAGATAGACTTCACCAAGGTTTTCTTAATTGATTTTAAAATGTTTTTGAAAACCTATTTTGAACCATAATTTATTGTATAAATATACATAACTTGTATATTAGCTTTCCTTATGATTCTTGGTGATAGTTGAAATAAGTTTGAGTTCATCTAGATGCACTACCTATGCACCTTGAACCTAACTTATTATCCTAGCATCTCACATGTATCTAGGGTGTATAAATACACATACATGTTAATGTGATGTGAGATGTGGGTTTTGATTTACTTTATCTAGGGTTTCATGCATTTTCTAGGCAACTCTACTTGATTCCCTTATAAGTGAGACTTCAAGTCATGTCATTTTCCTTAAATCAATGTTCAATCAAATTAATGCATGAAATGATCATGGCATAGTGATGGCAAAATAAAAACATGACCAATGATCATGATGTCATGGCATATGATGAACTTTAAGAACACATGACATCTAAAATAACCCTAAACAATGACATGACATGGTATATGATAGGATGTGATTTCATGTCATGATATATCAACTTTTATAAGCAATACAATAATACAAGTACTCATCCAGACACACAAGATTTTCAGAAACAAAAATTTCATTTAACATAAAAATTTAGTCTTTTACATTCAAAATGGAGATTGGCTATGCTCAATCTTACTACAAAAACTGACAACCACAGAAAATCTAATATCCTCAATATCTAATCGTCTGCAGGAGGTGGCGGTGGAGGAGGCTCTTGACTCGAGGTCGATCCGCATCATCTCTAACATATCGGTGACCTTTGCTCGATCGGCTCTGGACTCCTCCATCCGATCAGAGCGTGCGCCGAAGGATGCACGGCACGCCAATATCTCACGATAGCCTAGATTCAATGCGATAGTCACGAAATCGACTCCGGTAGGACGGCGATCGATGGACCGTCGTTGATGTGTCATGCCGATCTCGTCATCCTCATCGTGGCGTCTGCATCCTCGTAGTCCTCTCGCCTCTCGGAGTGCGGAGGAGGCTCTCTGCGTGCCACAGGTGGTGGTCGAGGTGCACTCCATCATCATCCGGACCCCGTCCGTAGCTTTGCTAACGAAGTTCTGAATGATATACGATCGTACACCTCCGAGGCGCTCTCGAGAGAACCCACTGTGGATGTTAACGCCTACGGACTCTAGCCATGCTTTGTGATGATATGACCATATGGCATATGCACTTTCCCTTTGTCACAGGAAGTGAAATGCACAATGCAATGAAACATGTTTAGTGCAAAGTTAATGTCTAACCTATGACACATGGCGTATAAAAGAAAGAGATGGGGAGGCCGAATCTTGGCTAGACCCCGAGTGACGATAGGAAGAAAACACCCAACAATGACCTTGTAAAGTACATTGTCAGGTGCAGATAACTCAGTGATAGGGAATAAATTTTGGGTCGATGGACGAGGATAACCAAAGATATGCTCATGCATGGACTCCATAGAGATATGGTCAAAGGGCTCGGGTAAAGGAAAATCCATGGTAGGGAAAAAGATAAAGGTGTCACCTGAGGGCCTACACTCGAGAAACTCCTGCAGTATCGCAGGAGTGAACTCTAACTCGCGTTTTGCAATGCGAGTAGTGTAGGTAGGGCCGTCATCCACCTTTTTTAGGTTTTGATAAAATTCCTTAAGAAGGTCATCATTAATTGGATGCGTGCATAAGACGATTTTCATGAGATTGTAGTATGCAATTAATTCCATGACATCACTACAATGGCGATTGAAAAAATCCCTATCGATGTACCTAACCAACATAGGTTGGTACAATCGAGATTCACCCTCGGGTGGATCATTCCTACGGGCTCTCCTATTATGAATGCAATGTAATGATATGACATGCAAGGACATAATACATGATTAGATAAAAACTAAATTATAATGGAAAGGCAAATTAGGGCTTGGGTAAGAAGAGTGTTACTTAGGCGCCATTTGGAGGTGTGGCCGGAGGAAATGCTCAGATATTGCTGAGGAGTCGCCGGAAGGTTCGCCGAAAAACTCGACCGAACCTAATCGGAAAAACAAGGAGATAAACCCTAGAATGAGTGAAACACGGCTTGAAATAAGTGAACTAAGGCAAATTAGGGCTCATCTAACAAACCTAACACCTTGGGCGGCTGGCACGGCCGGAAGGATCGGTGGGAGAAAAAGATGGCGATCGGAGAAGGAGAAAAGAACGAAGGCGCGTCGAGTGAAGACGCCGAACCCTAGCGGTTCGGCGTTATAAAATCGCGATCGATCGGTGATGTGAGCATCGATCGGATCGATCGATTTATTACCGGTTTTCTGGCCGGTCGATCGGCTCGACAATCGATCTTGAACCTTCGTGACGTGCTACGATATCGATCGATGTTGCTCATCGATCGATGGCCCGATCACTCGACTGATCGTCGAGCACTCGACTGATGCCCTCAGCCTCGGTGAACAGTATATCGATCGTGATGTATCCCATCGATTGGTGATGTTCAACGATCGAGTCATGAAGCCGCGACTCGATGATGGCCGCATCGTATCTCGTACTGATGTTATCAATCTCGATTTCTTCATCTAATTAATCCATTTTATCATGTTTATTCTTGTATATCGAATATATTGATGTTACACTTACATTCATGTATTTGTTAATGTGTTTTAATGTTTTATTTCATTTTTGCAAACATTAACATTCAATGATTTCCAAATCCTAACATCTCACCCTTTCTAAGTGTTGAAATACACAATCAAGGTAAAAGACTTGTTTTGTGAGATGCAATCCATCCTAGACATTCCTTCCATGCAAACATATGGTAAAACATATGAAGCATGGTGAGTACAAGACATCAAGTTGTGTGACACTTGAGTATCACTCTTGATGTTACTTTTACATGAACTTTTAAAGTGTGCCAACAATCAAAGTTACACACTATGACCTCTAAATCTAGATTGTGCCACTTTTATTGATTTTCATGTTTTTCAAAAACTATATTGGCACATCCTAAAATCCTTTAGGATTAAAGCTCAAATGTTTGTCCAAAGCTCCCATACCCTTGACAATAACCTAAAGTGCCATCTTTACCATGGTTGAGTTAACTACTCATCCAATCATGGTTGGCACATTCTAATCCATTTAACGTGAATCACTCTCTTTGGAACCCAAAATCTATTTGAGCTCATTGAATTAACTAGGTATTCCTTAGGGATAACCTCCCTAGATACCTTCCTAATGACCTTTCTAGGCTTATTAGCCTTGGTCATTTTGGTCTTGCCTAGGTTAACCTTAGGAATTGCCTCCCTAACAACCTTCTTAGTGGCCACCCTAGGTTTCTTCGAAACCTTGGCCACTAGGCACAAACCTTGGTCAACTCTAGGGATGACTTCCCCATTGACCTTGGTCTTCCTAGACCTAGTTAGTGTTCCATAGTCAAATGGAACACTATGATAAGTCACCTTGGACTTAGGTTTGTGACCCAAACCATTCTTGCCCTTGGTTGACTTTTGACTCTTAGGTCCTAGATGTTGACTTTGACTTCTTGACCTAGGAGTTTGACCATTAGACCCTTTAAATTGATTTTGCATAGTGTTGAGGGTCTTCTCAAGTTTTTCAAGCCTTGACCTCAAGACTTGGTTTTCTAATTCTAATTGCCTAATTTTAGAATTTTGATTTAAATCTTGGACATTGGACTTTCTTGGCATATGCCTAGTCCATTTTGGATTAAAACCTAGATGTTCTTGTATTTTCTTAATAGATTCCCTAGGTATGGTTTTTCTAGGGACATTAGTCCCAAATTTCTCCTTATTACTAAAATGGACACTTTTAGCTCCTAAGCAAAAACATTTATTCCTATTAGCATGCTTTTTAACATTTAAATTAGAAGATGCACTACTAAAATGTACCTTAGGGTTAGCCTTAGCTCCCCCTACTTGTGATGCTTCTTCTTGGGTCTTTTTCCTCCCCCTAGAGCATTGGCTTCTATAATGCCCCTTTTGATGGCACTTGAAGCATATAATATGCTTCTTGCTCTTTTGACTTGGAGAACCGGCATCCTTTGACTTTTGTTGACTTTTGGGCGCCGGAGAAGCTTTCCTAACCTTTTTTGGGCATTTGCTCTTGTAATGCCAATACTCCCTACACTCAAAACACATTATATGATTTTTATTTGAAAATAAAGTGGTTGAGTTACCTAGGGTGGTGGTAGGTGCCGGAGTTGATTTTTGAGCTTCCTCATCTTGATCGGATGTTGAAGGCTCTTCTTGAGGTTGCTCCGGTGTAGAGGATGGTCTCTCCTCCTCAATCCTAGAAGTAGATGCTTCTTCCACCTCTTCTACTTCTTCTTTCTACGATACGGAAGTTGACTTCATCTCAACTTCCGATTCCTCACTTTCACTTGAGGATGAACTCTCCTCATGGAGTCTTGCCAATTTTCTCCATAGCTCCTTGGCATACATGTAATCCCCTAGCTTGCACAAAACATCATTAGGGATTAAATCTTCCAAAAGTTTCGTTACCTTAACTTCGGTCTTGAGCTTTTGGCGTTGCTCTTGGGTCCACTTTTTCAATTTTAGGATATTCCCCTTCTTATCCCTAGGAGGTTCAAGGCCTTCAACGAGGATGAACCAATCCTCTATGTTCATCATCAAAAATGTTTCCATTCTTTCTCTCCACGTCGGAAAATCTTCTGGATCATATGGAGGTGGAGTATTGATATCCCATCCAAGCTTATCTTGGAGTTCCATCTTCACCCTCTAGCCTTTTGTCTTAGCTCCCGGCGGTTAGTCCGTAGAAGAGCCCCGGGCTCTGATACCACTTGTTAGGAATATTGTAACGGCTAGAGGGGGTGAATAGCGTCAATGTAATTCTTTCGCGTTTGTTTCTACAATTTCGTTAACGCAGCGGAAATAGAAAAGTAATAACGATAACGAAATGCACAACACGCTAACACAACGATATAACGTGGTTCGGAACCGCACGGTTCCTACTCCACGGATCGGGTTCGTACGAACCCTAGCGATGCCAATCACACACCACTATAATAATAACTCCTTCTCGGAACAATCCGGAGGCGGAGAAACCTCGTACAATATGATTACAACAATAATCAAGTAGATACAAACAAAAACAATATGAAATACAAATGCAAGTAAAGGAAAAACACTTTACAAGAGCTTTGGATTGCTTGATCTTTGATTGCCTTGAACTAGCTTTGAAGGACTGGAAAGCACCAACTTCCCCCTTCAATTTCGCCCAAGAAAATCACTATCTTTTCCTCCATCATGAGCTCCTTATATAGCTTCAACCTGTGCTGGAAAAGGTCGATCAGTCGACTGATCGGGACCATCAGTCGACTGATCACACTGTTGCTGTGAGACAACGGTGTAATCCACACTGGAAAAACTCCAACGGCTAGGACATCAGTCGACTGATCATGACCATAAGTCGACTGATGAGCCATCACTCGACTACTCATCTCGGCGTGATCATGACCTCCATTCGTGGTCAAAATCCGAGCATCGATCATGATCACATGATCGATCATTGCTCATCCATCGATCGGCGCTAATGGCGTGGCGCTCTACTTCCGCAGTCAAACCCTAGTTGACTTGGTCGATCGGATGGCATCGAGAGGTTTTAACCCAAGTATGGTTCCCCCATACTTGCTAGACCACCCTTAGCCTAGACCTAAGCCTTCTAGCCACTTCCATCAGCCTCACGCCTCTCGGATCCCTCCAAGTCATCCATGACTTGTTCATCCATCGCGCTAGCCTTTAGGTGCTTCCATCGGCTATGTCATGCTAACGGTGTCTACACCGCCAAGGCACATTGGACTTACGCCGCCAAGACTTCACTTGGACTTTACGCCGCCAACCATTGGACTTATGCTGCCAAGACTCCCACTTGGACTTTACGCTGCCATTATCAAACCCTTGGACTTCTCAAATGCCAAGGCTCAAGCTTGGACTTTCCCTTGCCAACCCATGTTGGACTTTCCATGCCAAGACCATGCTTGGACTTTCCATGCAAGACCCATGCTTGGACTTCCCCTTGCCAACCCATGTTGGACTTCTCAAATGCCAAGACCATGCTTGGACTTTTCATGTGCCAAGTGTCCCACTTAGACTTTCCATGCCAAGTACTCAAGACTTGGACTTTACCAAATAACAATTACATTGTCATATGTTTTTGTCGAAACATCAAAACATCACTCGAGTCAAACTCGAGTCCTGGTCAATCGTGACCTGGGCCGATTGCACCAACAAAAGACACATGATTTTTTCATAAATAAAATATTTCAATAAAGTATAAATTCAGTTTTAACAAGAAAAATAGATGTCCAAAAAAAAATACTCTCAACCTCACTACAAAATTAAAAACAATATCCCTAATCTCTGCCTAGCTATCATTCCTAGAGCCATCTCCTAGAGGTGATGGAGGTTGCTGACCCAGGGTCTAGGTCTGCATCATCTCATATATATCAATCTGGCGCTGCTCCATCTGGCTCTGGCGCTGCTCTATCCGGCTGCGCTGCTGACCCAACTTCTAACCCATGGAGGACATGCGATCGACCATGGTGCACTACTCCAGACCGAGCGTCGTCCAACTCGTGCCAACTTCATCATAAAACTCTTCAAAGCGAGTCTCCAAGCGTGTGACCCGTGTTGAGAGACTCTCTGAAAAAGCATCAGATAACATCTAGTCATCCGCCTCAGCAGTGGACCCCTCAAGCTAGCCGTGGGCTCTCCAGCCTTTATAGTTGGCTCCTCATGTTCCATGGGCTGAGGTTGAGCCACCCACTCCATCTGTCTGGGGCCAATCCGCATCCCAGCCAGAGTAAAGTTTCACACCGTGATGCGGTCATATGCATCTGAGAGCGGCCTCAGTGATCCCCTGAATATATTAATGTTGATGGACTCTAACCATGGTGTAATGACATGTCCAAATGACATATGAACTTTTCCCTATACAGGGGTCACAAAATGGATAATGTAATGAAATATGTTCAGTGTAATGTTTATGTCCAACTGATGATGCATGGCATACATAAGAAAAAGATGGAGAGGTCAAATTTTGGCCTGACCACGAGTCAAAATCGGAAGGATGCACCCAACAATGACTTTGTAAAGAACATTGTCAGGTGCAAATAATGCATTCATAGGAAATAGATTTTGAGCTAGTGGATGAGGATGAAGAAAGAAATGCTGATACATGGACTCTAATGATATATAGTCAAATGGAGCAGGAAGAGGTGCATCAAAGGAAGGGTAAAACATGAAAGTGTGATTCGATGCCCGACACTCCAGGAAATCCTAAAAAATTGCAGGAGTGAACTCCAGGTCACGTTTTGCAATGCAAGTGGTGTAGGTCGGGCTATCTTCGACCTTACTCAAATGTTGGTAAAACTCCTTGAGAAGATCATCGTTTACGGAATGCATACAAAAGACGACCTTCATTAACTGATAATGTCATACAATCTGAAGGACATCACCATAGTAGGTTCTAAAGAATTGCTCGTCCAAATACCTAACCGACATCGGTTGGTACGCATGTGACCCAGCCTAACTAGACTCACACCTATGTTGTTTTCTACATGAATGCAATGAATGTAATGCAATGCAGTGTGATGACACAAATGACATGGTTAGATCGAAATATGGTATATGTAAAAGATGGGGCTTAATGTTTAGAGGTATACTTTGGTGCCATTGTTGGGTTGAGGGTTGTGAGGGATGAACTGAGCAGCCTACTTGCTGGAGAGGAAGCCGGAGGAACACCGAAAAGAAGGCCTCCCCGGAACCCAAACTCCGGTGGAGGAAAACGGAAGCAGGCACCATTAGCGTGATAGAAGGACCCAAAACATGAGAAATAGGGTTAGGTTTCAATCATAAGGGCCTTGAGTCGTCGGTGTGGACACAAGGAGGTCGGTAAGAGGATTTGGGATCAATAGGAGAAGAAATCGCGCGAGAAGAAGGTGTGAAGAAGTCAAACCCTAGCGGTTCAGCCTTACAAAAATGTGATGTCAGTCGACTGATGTGCCATATCAGTCGATTGTTAGCGGTCCATTGAATGGTTAACAAAATCGAAAGTCGACTGAACTAGCTCGACACTCAAGCTACAAGCTTCGCGCTACAATATCATCGATCTGTTATAGATCGTCGATGATGTGATAACCACTCATTGGGATGCCACTCGACTTTTAGCTCCTTTGTCTCGAACAACAGTAACATCAGTCGACTGTTGTGTATCTATAGTTGACTGATGGAAAATCAGTCGAGTGCTGGAAGCGGCACTCGACTGCTAATCTCGCGGTGTCATACTACAGTGTTATCAGTCGACTGATATCTGATTTTCAGTTCTAAAATTAAGTGAATTTCAATTTCTTCACTCAATTTGTTTCATTTTAACATGTTTAGGCATGTATATTGAATATATTAGTGTTATACCTGTGTTTATGTATTTGTTAATGTATTTTAGTATTTTATTTTATTTTCACAAACATTAACATCCATGAATTTTAAATCCTAGCATCTCATCCTTTCTAAGTGTTGAAATACACAATCAAGCTGAATGATATATTTTGTGAGATGCAATACACCATAAATATAGCTTCCATGCAAACATATGGTAAGACACATGAAGCATGACAAGTATGTGACATCAAGATATATAATGCTTGAGTGTCAATCTTAAATGTAATTTCTAAATCTTAAGACAATTTTCTTGATACATGAATTCCCAAAGTGTGCCAAAACCCCAAGTTGCACACTAATATCTCTAAGTCTAAATGTGCCAAGTTTAATAAATTTTTCACAATTCTCAAGGATTATTTGCACATCCTAAAATCTTTTAGGATTAATATTCAATCTTATTTCCAAGGTATCACATAACCTTGAAAATACTATAAAGTGTTAACTTTACTATTGTTAGGTTAACTACCCACCAATTCAAGTTATCACCCCCAACCCACTTAGCGTGATGGAATCACGCTCTTAGGAACCCAAAACTTATTGGAGCTCCTTGGGTTAATTAGGTATTCACTAGGGATAACTTCCCTTGATACCCTCTGAATGACCCTTCTAGGCTTATAAACCTTAGTCATTTGGGTCGTATCATGGTTAACCTTAGATATTGCCTCCCTAGTAACCTTCTTAGTTGTCTTTCTAGGTTTCATGGAAACATTAGCCACTAGACACTTACCATGGTCAATCCTAGGAATGACTTCCCTTGTGACCTTGATTTTCCTAGACTTAGGTTGAGTTCCATAATCAAATGGAACCCTATGGTAGGTCTCCTTGGGCTTAGGTTTGTAACCCAAACCTTTCTTGCGCGCACCCTTAGGTGAACCTTGCTTCCTAGACCCTAGGTTTTGACTCCTATATCCTAGATTTTGTCAATTTGACCCTGTAATTTATTTTGCATCTTTCTAAGGGTCTTCTCCATTTTCTCAAGTTTTGACCTCAAACCTTGATTTTCTAGCTCTAATTGCCCAATTTTTGAATTTTGATTTAATCTTTGGGCATTGTTCCATTTCTTAGGCATATGTCTACCCTTCTTAGGGTTAATGCCTAAATGATCCTCTACCTTCTTAATAGTTTCACTAAATAAGATTTTTCTAGGGACATTAGTCCCAAATTTCTCCTTATTTTTAACATTGTAACTCTTAGCCCCTAAACAATAAAATTTATTATTTTTAGCATGCTCGTTAAGAAACATAGAAAGATTACTTCTAGCATGCTTTTTCTTATAACTTAAAGAATGAGCATTATTTAAATTTACCTTAGGGTTTGCCTTAGAGGCTCCCCCTACATTTGATGCTCCTTCTTTTCTCCTAGGGCATTGGATTCTATAGTGGCCTCTTTAGTGACACTTGAAGCATACCACATGCTCCTTGCTCTTAATGGTGATGACTCCGGCATCCTTGGTCATTTCTTGAGATTTTGGTGCCGGTTGACTTTTCATGACTTTCTTAGGGCACTTGCTCTTATAGTGCCCATATTCCCTACACTCAAAACACATAATATGATTTTTATTTTGAATTGATTTGCTTGAGTTACCTAGGTTAATGTGGTGGAATTTTGGACTTCTTCATCTCTTCCGGATGTTGATGGTTCTTCTTGATTTTGCTCTTGTTCTGGAGTGGATGTACTCTCCTCCCCCTCAGTCCAAGAAGTGGAGGCTTCTTGTGCTTCTTCTTCCTCTCCCGACCTGGATGTTGATTCTCTATCATCCTCCGGATCCTCAAGCTCTTGTGATGAAGAGGTGCTTACTTCTTCTTGAGTTAGAGAGGATGAGCACTCCTCCTCGAACTCCTCCTCTCCTTCATGGAACTTTGCCAATTTGCTCCAAAGCTCTTTGGCATCTTGATATTCACCTAGTCTAGACAAAATTTCATTAGGTATCAAATCTTCTAAAAGCTTTGTTACCTTGACTTTGGTCTTGAACTTGAGATGTTGCTCTTGTACCCACTTCTTCAACTTTAGAACATTTCCCTTCTTATCCCTAGGGGGTTCAAAGCCTTCCATAAAGATGAACCAATCTTCTATGTCCATCATCAAGAATGTCTCCATTCTCGCCCTCCATGCCGGAAAATCCTCTTGGTCGTATGGTGGCGGTGTGTTGATGTCCCATCCTAGTTTTTCTTGAAAATCGATCTTCTTGCCCTCTAGCATCTTTTGCTCCCGGGTGTTAGTCCGTAGAAGAGCTCCAAGCTCTGATACCAATTGTTAGGACATTGGTGGCTGCTAGAGGGGGGAGGGGTGAAAGTGATTTGTCGTCAATGGAAGTCGTTTTGTGCTTGCTACAAATTGATTAGTGTGCAGCGGATATAAAGAAATAAAACAAATACAACACAAAAACAAGCACAACAATACGATGTAATGTTGTTCGGAACCGAATGGTTCCTACTCCACGGATTGAGCTCGAATGAGCCCTAGCGATGCCAATCACACACCACTATAACAATAACTCCTTCTCGGAATAATCCGAAGGTGGAGATACCTCTTACAATAGTTCTTACAACAATAAGAATGAAAATACAGGCAAAATACACTAAATGAAAGTAAAAAAACTTTACAAAGAGCTTTTGAATGCTTGCTTGTTTGGTTGCGTGAGTTGAACTTGGAGACCTTGATTTGTAGCAACAAATCGCCCCAAACACATCCAAGAACCGATGCCAAAAATCCTCCCTTTGTGCTCCTTTCAAACCTACAACTCGGGTTGATTTTTACTAGCAATGATCGACGGGACATCATCGATCGCTCTATCGTTGTGAGACAACGACAAGAGCCATGCCGGATAAGTTCCAATGAATAGACCATCAGTCAACTAATCATGCCCATCATGCGACTGATGACTCAATTAGTCGAGTGTTCAGACTGATCACTCGACTAGACAGCTTACTGTGCTCGTGGCCGAAGCATCAGTCGACTGGCATACCATAGCAATCCACTAATGGCACCATCAGTTGACTGGCATACCATAGCAATCGACTGATGGCACCATCATTCGACTGCCCAATGATGGCAGTCGACTGCTATGGCATCTTCCCACAGTCACACCCTAGTTGACTCCCATCAGTCGACTGACTATATTCCCAATCAACTGATACACCTCAAACATGAGATTTTAACCCAAGTATGGTGCCCCCATACTTGCTAGACCACCCTCAGCCTAGACATAAGCCTTCTAGCCACCTCCATCAGCCTCACGCCTATCGGATCCCTCCAAGTCATCCATGACTTGTTCATCCATACACTAGTCTTCTGGTGCTTCCATCAACTATTGTCATGCTGATGTTGTATACACCACCAAGGCACATTGGACTTTTGCTACCAAGACTCCGCTTGGACTTTACGCTGTCAAACATTGGACTTATGCCGCCAAGAATCCCGCTTGGACTTTACGCCGCCAATATTCCTACTGGACTTCTCAAATGCCAAGACTCAAGCTTGGACTTTCCCTTGCCAACCCATGTTGGACTTTCCATACCAAGACTCATGCTTGAACTTTTCCATGCCAAGACCCATGCTTGGACTTTCCATGCCAAGAATTATGCTTGGACTTTTCCTTGCCAAGACCAATGCTTGGACTTTCTTTTGCCAAGACCCATGCTTGGACTTTCCTTGTCAACCCATGTTGGACTTTCCATGCCATGACTCAAACTTGGTCTTTTCATGCCAAGTACACAAGACTTGGACTCTTCCCATGACAATGGTCAAACCATCGTCAAATATCAAGTATGACCAGGGTCGATTGTGTAGGGTCGAGATTGGCCAGCTAGAGGGGGGTGAATAGCCCTCTTTCGTCGTATGAGCGGAAGTCGTTCTTAATCATCTACAATAAATGTTAGCGCAAGCGGAAAATACAAAGCAAAAACAATTAAGAACAAAAACAAAGATAAACAAACAATTCGCTAACACCACAATGTAATATGGTTCACAGCTGTGCTGCTAATCCACGATCCGATTCGTCCACGGTGAATCACTCCGCAACCAATCCACTATTGGTCTCTATTTTGCACCAAGCTAGGTGGAGGTAACCCTTACAACTCAAGAATACTCCTTCTTTTATAATAGATGTGAAAGAAACTAGAAGAAGGAGTTTAACACTTGTGGAGCACTTGGATGATAGTTTGGAACATAAGGATTAGCCATCCAAAAGCCCACACCCTCTCTTTTTATAGAGAGGGTTGATTTCTTCCCATTGGCCGCCATCAGTCGACTGCTGCCCTTGGTAGTCGACTGCCGCCACTACAACGACCTCTGAACACGTCAGATCCTGACCATTATTGTCCAACGGAACCCTTGGCAGTCGACTGATGTATCCATCAGTCGATTGATGCCTTCGTAGTCGACTGCCCAGTCGGCTACGAGAGGTTCTATGCCCCAAACCCTCTTGACCCGTCGACTGCTGCCATCAGCAGTCGACTGATGGTCTTAGCATTCGACTGCCAATATATGGCAGTCAACTGCTGGGCCAAAAATCCATCAGTCGAACCCCATTCGACTCAGAGCAGTCGACTAATGTCGGGAAATCTCATCCGACACTTAGCCATTCGGCCAAGTTCACCTAATGAGCTACTTACATTTCACTCATTCTCTCATCTCACTCGAAGTCCCTCGCCGAAGCTCTCTTCATTCGGGGCCACGTCCCTCGGCAACATCAAGCCCACGACACTGCAATGTTCCTTCGCGTCTCATGCCTTCGAAGTCTGCTTCCTTGGCTTCGCTTCAAGTCATCTCGTTCGGTGGTCCCTCGGCAGCATCAAGCGCACGGCTCTACAATGCTCCTTCTCCGACTCAGGCACGAGGTTGTGAGTGGTGAACCCGCCAAAGCTTCATGTGCGAATTACTAAGTCCTGCAAGACTCCAACGCACATATCAAAGCCAAACATCCTAATTTAAATCCTTTGCCACACACATCAAAATCATATCACGGGTTGATTGCACTAACAATCTCCCCCTTTTTGATGTGTGGTAATTCGTTTTAGTTAGGTAAAACATTTGATAAAATATTAAGGAAAGAAAGCATGTAAATAACATGATTAGCAACTCTCCCCCTTAATACATGAAACTCCCCCTAAAAACAATTCCCCCTTACTTAAACATATATCTTTCTCCCCCTTTAACACCATCAAAAATATTAAACAAAGTTTACATGGCATGGCGTCAAGTCTAGAGAGAAACAAAAACCAAAAACAATCAAAAACCTGATAAAATTAGGTTACTGTGCTCGTACACAGTACATCAGTCGAATGCTATCAGCATGGCAGTCAACTGGCACAAGTAAATCAGATTTTCTAAATTTTCTGGACGAAATTCAGAAATACACTATAAATTCCAGAAAATTCAAAAAATAGTGAAATTTGGGGAACATATTTCTTGTAAGTATATTTATCAATGAAAAATAGTTTTTTCATCAAAAATCATTATATTTTCAAAGATTTGCCAAAAATCCAAAAGCTTCAAAAACAACTAGGTTTTTGATCAAGTTAGTATCACTTTTAACACCTAGTTTTGGTTTGAGTTGTTTCAAAACATGAACACACAGATTTTAAAGTAAGAAATTGTTTTGAAAACATATAAAATATCCAACCATGATCTTTGGGCAATATGTTTATGAATTAAACATAAGTCTTCCCCATGATTGGTCTATCATTGCTATTTTGATACCTTAAATGACCATCTAAATGCCATAGGCATTAGTGGACCATTAGTATCATCCTATCATCTCACCCATGCTAAGTTTTCAATCAAGGTAGCCTATGGTGAGTGTGAGATGTATCCTAAAGGTATTTATATATACTTAACCATTAATTTCATGCAATTCTACACAAGGTTAAGTATCATCCTAATAACCCACATGATCATAAAGACATATATAAATTAATTTCACATTATGATCATGAAACACATGTATTCATCAATTTATAATCATGCATTAGGTGTGTAAGCATGATAAAAGTTCAAGTATCACCTAAGGCATGATTTGAACCCTAATGCCCATGACTATGTGCCAAATATCAAGATCCTAAATCATGATTGCAAACATATGTAACAAATACATTAACCATCATGATTTAAGCATTATTATCAATTTATGGGCACATTATCATCACCTAACACTATTTCAAGAATATTGTCCCGCCATCCTAAGTCAACCAAAATATGATATAGATAAATTCCATATGGTTGACTATCCTAGGGTTTTCCTAACCCTTAAGGATGGATTTAGGATCCCAAAATAAATTCTTTCCTATGGGGTTCACTAAAAATTCCTTAGGGATCCATTTTCTAGCAATTGTCTTATTTTTGCTTTGACCCCTTGCAATCAAACATTTATAGGCCTTTTCATTAGTTTTTCCCTTATACCCTAGGCCTTTCTTATTGAAACTTGCCCTTTGGCTCCCTATGATCATGTTAAGAGTGTTGGAGCCAATGGTGAATTTTTCTAGGGCCTTGGTTAAATGATCTACTTTTTCCCTTAAAGCCCTATTCTCCTCAATGCATGCATCATTAACATCAAAAGGCATATATTCATGTGAGCATGCATCATTAAGGCTAGAAGAAATATTATCATTAATAGTTAAGCATGCTTTTTCTAATTTTTCTTCTAAGTCGTTAATTTGATCTAGCATGCATTTGTTCTTTTTCTTTTCCCTAAACAAGTCCTTAGTGAGGCTAGATATCATGGAAACTATTTTCTTGGGTGAGAGATTCGTTACCATAGTCTCCATATCTTCTTCTTCTTCGGATGAGGATGGTGAAGAACAGCCTCCCCCTTCACTAGAGCTCTCCTCCCTTGAACTTGGTTCTTCATTTTCGGAGGAGGAGGAGTCTAGGTCGTTAAATGCCATCAAAGCAAGGTTTGTGACAAATGCATTTTCTTCTTCCGATGATGATGAGGAGGAGGAAGGATCATCCCAAGTTCTTGCTTTTAGTGCCTTGGCCTTCCCCTTTTCTTTGGCCTTCTTCTCCTCTTCCTTCTTCTTGCTCCCCTTTTTCTTCTTTTCTTCTTTCTTTCTCCTCTCTTCTTTGCTCTTGTTTAGGAGGGAACAATTATCCCTTATGTGTCCCTCTCCTTGGCAATTGTAGCAAATTATCTTCCCCCTTGGTCTTCTTCTCCTATCATTAGATTTATTAAGTTTAAAACCTTTTAATGCATGCCTTACCCTCCTTACCATATAGGCTTCTTCCGTGCTATCCATGGAGGAGGAGAAGGATGCTTCATCGGAGGAGGAGGAAGTCTCTATCTTCTTCTTCTTCCCCTTATTTGCTACTAGGGCTACACCTCTTGATGGCTTGATACTTGATTCTTTATTTATTCCTTCAAGCCTCGTTTCATTGAGCTCCATGGTTGAGAATGTTGGAATGTATACTGAAAAGTCTACCTTTTGTATGAACATCTTTATTTTGAAATAAGAATCACATGATCATTGTTTGCATATTTTTAAGGCTATGCATATTGTCTAATACATTACATTGTAGATAACATGGTGTGTGGTGTCACACGGGAGATCATGTTATCGGCTCTTTGTAAAGTATAAGTAAAGGCTCACAACCGAGATGGCTTTGGACAAACCATTGGAATGGTTGTAGTGTGATTTGGTATTGGTTTGTCTTGACCATAGAATCACACTAGTGCACTTTATGTGTATTGAGCAGGACCGACTTAGAGGTGATTCGATTTATTGCTGACTATATAATCGAATCGGACCTCAGATATTATATTGTACATACTCTTAATCCCAATATAATAACGGGCACATATACTTAGTATTCATCTCTTTGATTTACCAATGGGCGAGATTTATAGATTAAATAGATAGGCTCGGTAAGTTGGGAGATGATATTATTTATATGGTGTGCCATTGATTATAAGAGGAAACCGTGTCCTATATATTAGGATGATGATGTCCCCTTGAGGAGCTCATAAGGTTCATCATGTAAACCCTGCAGGTGGACTTGGTCCGGCATGATAAAAAGGTTGAGTGGTACTACTTATGGAGTTAGATGTTGATTAATTAATGGTCAGTAAATTAATTAATTGACAGACATTCGATATCTTAAACACGGGAAGAAAATGTACAAATAATAGATGAAGCCCATATTAACTTATGGGGGTTGGTGAGGTAGATCAATGATAATCTTTTAGTGGATTGGATTATCATTAATGGATCAGACTTTATGTGGGCTTGATCCATGGGTGGCCAAGATCCAACTCCTCCTCATGGTCCCTATTGTAGCCTATTAACACCTCATGAAGCTTAGATCCAATGGATATAAACAAAACTTTAGATCTAAAGGTAGAGATTAAATCTCTAAGATCCGACGGTTGAGATTAAATCTCTAGATCTGACGGTTGAGATTAAATCCCTTGAACTAATGGTGGAGATTAAACCAAGGCTTATCCCTAAACTCTATAAAAGGAGGCTTAGAGTTGGCATGGAGAACAATTAAGAGGAGCTAGGGTTTTGGAGTTGGCGGCAAGAAGCAAGGGTTAGGGTTTGGAGCATTGGTGGCACCAAATAAGGAAACAACTTCCTTATCTTCTTCATCCTAAAGATGTCGGTGCCCATTGAAGCCCTTCCAGCCCTTGGCCAGTGTCCAAACTCCCTCTTCTCCTTCTCCTTGGCTAGTGGAAACAAGATTTACGGCTTTCCCTTGGTGTCTTGGTCGGTTTCCACCTTAATCTCTTCTTCCTTCTTGGCCGGCGGCAAGCTCCAACATTGGATGTTGGTGGTTGGTTGAAAGAAGGAAAGGAACTTTGTTTCTATTCTTCCTCTTTCTCAGAACGAGCAAGGAAGGAAGATTGGTGATCTAGGATCTTCAACTTTTGGTAAATCGTCGCCCACACGACGTTCGAAAGGAGGAAGGTCATACATTAGAAGATCGAGAGGTATATCAATTCTCTATTCTCTTTTGTAACATGTTTGTTTTTATTTTTTAATTATGAGCATGATATATTCTGTTTGCGGCTAAATAATACTTGGATCCTGAACATAAACACGAAAGCCGGCGATCCGGGCATCGTCTATTCCGCGGCTACTCGTAGAATAGAGGTTGGTCGCTTGAACAACAAGTTTGTTCAAGTGACCTCTCTAAACGAATAGCACGACGATGACTTGGTTGTTTGGACAATCCCTTTTGTCTAGGATTAAATTTTTTTAATCCTGGGACATCGATGGGATCGCCATGAACAAATGACCGAGGTGAAGTGGGAAGCGAAGTTTCCCCTCACGGATCAACCCAACAGAGAAGAACTCCTCCAAGGTGCTCACTTCTAGGTTCTTCGACATGTAGAAGGAGTCCACCATTGAACTTCATTTCGATGACCGGGGAAAGGCGTCGATTGCTTTCATAAGCATATCCCGGTTCGAAAGTTTTTCTCTTACACTTGTTAGCCCAATTAAAATTTCTTTAAACCTAGAATGTAATGATGTTATCTTTTCTCCCTTTTCTAATTTGATATTTGATAGTTGGGAGAGGAGGAGGTCTCTCCTTGCAAGCTTGGCCTCCGAAGTGCCTTCATGAAGTTCCACTAATCTCTCCCACATTTCCTTGGCACTTGAGCACTCCCCAATCCGGTTGATCTCTTGTTGGGGGAGCACATTAAAGAGGTGGTGCTTAGGCTTTGAATTTGCAAGGTGCTCCTCCCTTTGCTTTTTAGTCCACCTTGACTTCTCTATTGGTTCACCCTCTTCGTCCCTAGGCATCTCAAAACCATTTTCCATTATAAGCATAATATCGAAATCGGTTTCAAAGAATACCTCCATTCTCTTTTTCCTCCAAGAGAATTCTCCTTCAAATTTCGGTGGGTGAATGTTGGAGCCGACCATCCTTGATTGTAGTGCTTGTTGCAGCGGTTAGTCCGTTGACAAGCAACCTGGCTCTGATACCACTTGTAGGGTCGAGGTTGGCCGGCTAGAGGGGGTGAATAGCCCTATTTCGTCGTATGAGTGGAAGTCATTCTTAATCGTCTACAATAAACGTTAGTGCAAACGGAAAATACAAAGAAAAGACAATTAAGAACAAACACAAAGATAAACAAACAATAAGCTAACACCGCAATGTAACGTGGTTCACGACTGTGCCGTTAATCCACGGTCTGATTCGTCCACGGTGAATCACTCCGCAACCAATCCACTATTGGTCTCTCTTTTGCACCAAGCTAGGTGGAGGTAACCCTTACAACTCAAGAATACTCCTCCTTTTACAATAGATGTGAAAGAAACTAGAAGAAGGAGTTTAACACTTGTGGAGCACTTGGATGATAGTTTGGAACATAAGGATTAGCCATCCAAAAGCCCACACCCTCTCTTTTTATAGAGAGGGCTGATTTCTTACCATTGGCCGCCATCAGTTGACTGTTGCTCTTGGCAGTTGACTGTCGCCACTACAACGGCCTCCAAAAACATCAGATCCCAACCGTTGTAGTCCAACGGAACCCTTGGCAGTCGACTTATGTGTCCATCAGTCGACTGATTCCTTCGTAGTCGACTGCTCAGTCGGCTACGAGAGGTTCTGTGCCCCAAACCCTCTTGACCATTCGACTGCTGCCATCAATAGTCGACTGATGGTCTTGGTAGTCAACTGCCAATATATGGCAGTCTACTGCTAGGCCAAAATCCCATCAGTCGAACACCAATCGAACCCCGTTCGACTCAGAACAGTCGACTACCATTTTATGGCAGTCGACTGATGTCGGGAAATCTCATCCGACACTTAGCCATTCGGGCAAGTTCACCTAATGAGCTACTTACATTTCACTCATTCTCTCGTCTCACTTGAAGTCCCTCATCGAAGCTCTCTTCGTTCGCGGCCACGTCCCTCGGCAGCATCAAGTGTACGGCTCTGCAATGCTCCTTCGTGTCTCTTTCCTTCGAAGTCTACTTCCTTGGCTTCGCTTCAAGTCATCTCGTCCCGCGGTCCCTCGGCAGCAACAAGCGCACAACTCTGCATTGTGTAAGGGATCGGATGGCCGGCTAGAGGGGGGTGAATAGCCCTCGTTCGTTGGACGTTGTAATTTGCTCCTCTACAAAAGATTAGCGCAAGCCGAAGACTAATAAAGACAAGCAAATAGAAATACGAGAAAACAAACGCTAACAAAGAATGTAACGTGGTTCACGGCTATGTCGCTAATCCACGGTCCCCGATTCATCCTCGGTGAATCACTCCGCTTAACCAATCCACTAAATGGTCTCTCCTTTGCACCAAGCTAGGTGGAGGTAACCTTTACAATCAAGATCACTCTTCTTACAAATAGAATGGAGTAAAAACGGGTAAGAAGAGTTTAGAGCTTGTGGGGCACTAGGAAGATCGTTTGGAGTATGAGCATTAGCCTCTCAAAGGCTCACACCCTCCCTTTTTATAGAGAGGGTTGTTTTCTTCCCGTTGGCCACTACCGGTCACGCTATGGCATGATCATTGCCATCCTACTAACGGCCTCGAACACGTCGGATGCCGCCGTTGTTGTCCAGCGGAACTCTTAGCGATCGGCTGCCGGACCTCACCGATCATCACGACCCGTCGATCGGCCTAGCCGATCGCTTCTGGCGGTTCGCCGCGATATCCTCTGGCGATCGATCGCCATTCCATAGCGATCAGGCCGGGCATAAACCCATCGATCGGATACGGTCGAACCCACTCGACTTAGAAGCGATCATTGCCATTCCATGGCGCGATCGGTGCGCGTGAAACTCAAACTTAACATAAGTTTGAGCTTCCGGCTGTCGGATAAACCTTAACCCTTGCGGTCAAGTTTCCGACACTCAGCCATTCGACCAAGTTCACCTAATGAGCTACTTACATTTCACTCATTCTCTCATCTCACCCGAAGTCCCTCGCCGAAGCTCTCTTCATTCGCGGCCACGTCCCTTGGCAGCATTAGGCGCACGGCTCTGCAATGCTCCTTCGCGTCTCTTGCCTCCGAAGTCTGCTTCCTTGGCTTCACTTCAAGTCATCTCGTCCGGCGGTCCCTCGGATGCTCCAAGCGCACGGCTTCCGCAAAGTCATCCTTCTCCGACTCAAGGACCGAGGTTGTGAGGGTGAACCCGCCAAGGCTCCATGTGCGAATTACTAAGTCCCTGCAAGACTCCAACGCACATATCAAATAAACATACCAACCTAACTTAAACCCTTTGCCACACCATCAAAACCATATCACGGCAAGAGATTGCCCTAACAATCTCCCCCTTTTTGATGTGTGGCAATCCGTTTAAGTTAGGTAAAAACATTTGATATAAGTTTCTAAGGTAAGAAAGCATGTAAAGATAAACATGATATAACAACATGCAACTCCCCCTTAATCCATGAAACTCTCTATACAAATTTTCTCCCCCTATCATATTTCTCCCCCTAAAATGATTAACTTAAACATAATTATTTCTCCCCCTTTGACACCATCAAAAAGATTATCACGAAGTTATAAGCTCATGACATCAAGTATAATGGAGGGAAAATATGACAAGTTGATTTAAAATTGGGTACCACTTGTTGGTTTACAAACTGAATTCGGCCTTCAATGTTCTGATTTACAGGCCACCAGTCGACTGCTATCAGTATGGCAGTCGACTGGCACAAAGGAATCCGAATTTTTGATTTTCTGGACGAATTTCAGAAATGCATTATAAATTCCAGAAAATTCAAAAAATCATGAAATTTGGGGAACATATTTCTTTTAAGTATATCTATCAATGAAAAATAGTTTTTCATGAAAACTCATTATATTTTCTTGTTTTTGCCAAAAATCCAAAAGCTCTAAAAACCACTAGGTTTTTTATCATTCTAGTATCAAGTTAGCTACCTAGTTTTGCATCCAATTGTTTCAAAACATGAATACATGTATTTTAAGGTAAGAAATTGTTTTGAAAACATATGAAATATCCAACCATGATCTTTGGGCAATATGTCTATTTATTAAACATAAGCCTTCCCCATGATTGGTCTATTATTGCTATTTTGATACTCTAAATGACCATCTAAATGCCATAGGCATTAGTGGACATTTGTATCATCCTAACATCTCACCCATGCTAAGTTTGCAATCAAGTTAGCCTATAGTGAGTGTGAGATGTATCCTAGGGGGTATTTGTATATACTTAACCAATATATTCATGCAATTCTATCAAGGTTAAGTATCAACCTAACATCCTACATGATCATAATGACATATATCAATTAATTCTACATTATGATCATGAAATACATGTTTTCATCAAATTATAACCATGCATTAGGTATTATATCATGGTAATAAACAAAGTATCACCTAAAGCATGATTTAAACCTATTTCTTATGATAACGTGCCAAATTTCAATATCATAAATCATGATTACACATATGCATAGAAATTACATTAATCATCATGATTTAAGTAATATTATCTATTTATGGGCACGTTATCATCACCCAACACTATCTAAAAATGTTGTCCCGTCATCCTAAGTCAACCAAAATATGATATAGATTAAGTCCATATGGTTGACTACCCTAGGGGTTTTCTAACCCTTAAGGATGGATTTTGGAACCCAAAATAGATTTTTGCCTATGGGGTTCACTAGAAATTCCTTGGGGATCTATTTCTTAGCTATTACTTTGTTTTTGTCTTGTCCCCTAGCAATCAGGCATTTATAAGCCTTTTCAATTTTCTTTTCATTGTATCCTAGGCCTTTTTTATTGAAGCTAGCCCTTTGGCTCCCTATGATCATGTTCAAAGTGTTGGAGCCTATTGTGAATTTCTCTAGGGCTTTGGTTAAATAATCTACCTTTTCCCTTAATGCCCTATTTTCTTCTATGCATGCATCATTAACATCCAAAAGCATATAATCATGTGAGCATGCATCATCATGGCAAGAAGAGATATTTTCATTTAAGCATGCTTTTTCTAATTTTTGTTCTAATTCCTTAATTTGTTCAAACATGCATTTGTTTTTCTTCTTTGCTCTAAATAAATCCTTAGTTAAACTAGAAATCATAGAAACTATTTTATTAGGTGAGAGGTTGGTTACCATAGTTTCCATGTCCTCTTCTTCTTCGGATGATGAGGATGTAGAGGCTCCCCCTTCATTTGAGCTCTCCCCACTTGAGCTTGATCCTACATTTTCGGAGGAAGAGCAATCCAAGTCATCAAAGGCCATCAAGGCCAAATTGGTGACAAAAGCATTCTCCTCTTCCGATGATGATGAAGAGGATGAGGAAGGATCATCCCATGTCTTGGCCTTGAATGCTTTGGCCTTCCCTTTTTCTTTTGCCTTCTTTTCTTCTTCCTTCTTTTTCTTGCTCCCCTTTTTCTTCTTCTTTTCTTCTTTCTTTTTCCTTTCTTCCTTGCTCTTGTTTAGGAGGGGACAATTATCCCTTATGTGCCCTTCTCCTTGGCAATTGTAGCATATCACCTTCCCCCTTGGTCTTCTACTCCTATCATTTGATTTGTTAAAATGAAAACCCTTTAAAGCACGTCTTACCCTCCTTACCATATATGCCTCTTCGGTGCTATCCATGGAGGAGGAGGAAGATGCTTCATCGGATGAGGAGGAAGGGATTTCCATCTTCTTTTTCCCTTTGTTGGCCATCAAGGCTACTCCCCTTGAGGGTTGAATTCTAGGCTCCTCTTGTATTCCTTCAAGCCTAGTTTCGTGGAGCTCCATTGTTGAGAAAAATTCCTCCAAGGTACTTACTTCCAAGTTCTTGGAGATGTAAAACGAATCCACCATGGAGCTCCATCTTGAGGACCGGGGAAAGGCATCTATGGCCTTCATTACCATATCCCGGTTTGATAGCTTCTCACCTACACTTGTTAGCCCAATTAATATTTCTTTAAATCTAGAATGTAGGGAAGTTACCTTTTCTCCCTTTTCTAATTTGATGTTCGAGAGTTGGGAGCGGAGGAGATCTCTTCTCGCTAGCTTGGCTTCCGAAGTGCCTTCATGAAGTTCAACCAATCTCTCCCACATCTCTTTGGCACTTGAGCACTCCCCTATTCTATTGACTTCTTGTTGGGGGAGGACATTGTATAGGTGGTGCTTGGCCTTTGAATTTGCCAAGTATTCTTCTCTTTGCCTTTTGCTCCACCTAGATTTCTCCAATGGCTCCCCATTCTCGTTCCTAGGCAACTCGAAACTGTTTTCCATTATTAAAAGGATTTCAAAGTCGGTTTTGAAGAATACCTCCATTCTCTTTTTCCACCAAAAGAATTCACCATCAAACTTCGGAGGGTGGGTGTTTGAGCCGGCCATTTACTTGTTGAAGTGCTCTCGCGGCGGTTAGTCCTTGAAGAGCGACCTTGCTCTGATACCACTTGTAAGGGATCGGATGGCCGGCTAGAGGGGGGTGAATAGCCCTCGTTCGTTGGACGTTGTAATTTGCTCGTCTACAAAAGATTAGCGCAAGCGGAAGACTAATAAAGACAAGCAAATAGAAATACGAGAAAACAAACGCTAACAAAGAATGTAACGTGGTTCACGGCTATGCCGCTAATCCACGGTCCCTGATTCGTCCTCGGTGAATCACTCCACTTAACCAATCCACTAAATGGTCTCTCCTTTGCACCAAGCTAGGTGGAGGTAACCTTTACAATCAAGATCACTCTTCTTACAAATAGAATGGAGTAAAAACGGGTAAGAAGAGTTTAGAGCTTGTGGGGCACTAGGAAGATCGTTTGGAGTATGAGCATTAGCTTCTCAAAGGCTCACACCCTCCCTTTTTATAGAGAGGGCTGTTTTCTTCCGTTAGCGCCACCCGATCATTGCGGCCCATGGCGATCGATTATCGTTACTCTGGCGGCCTCGAACACGTCGGATCGCCGTGTTGTTATCAGCGGAACTCTTGCGATCGTTGGACCTCACGATCATCCCGACCGTAGTCGATTGCCCGATCGGCGGCGGTTCTGTGCTGATATCCTCTGGCGGTCATTGCGCCATTCCATGCGATCGGCTGGGCATAAACCCATCGATCGGATACGGTGAACCCACTCGACTTCGAGCGATCATTGCCATTCCATGGCGATCGGCGTGCCGTGTGAAACTCAAACTTAACATAAGTTTGAGCTTCCGTCGGTCGGATAAACCTTAACCCATGCGGTCAAGTTTCCGACACTCAGCCATTCGGCCAAGTTCACCTAATGAGCTACTTACATTTCACTCATTCTCTCATCTCACCCGAAGTCCCTCGCCGAAGCTCTCTTCGTTCGCGGCCACGTCCCTTGGCAGCATCAGGCGCACGGCTCTACAATGCTCCTTCGCGTCTCTTGCCTCCGAAGTCTGCTTCCTTGGCTTCACTTCAAGTCATCTCGTCCGGCGGTCCCTCGGATGCTCCAAGCGCACGACTTCCGCAAAGTCATCCTTCTCCGACTCAAGGACCGAGGTTGTGAGGGTGAACCCGCCAAGGCTCCATGTGCGAATTACTAAGTCCCTGCAAGACTCCAACGCACATATCAAATAAACATACCAACCTAACTTAAACCCTTTGCCACACCATCAAAACCATATCACGGCAAGAGATTGCCCTAACACATTGCTCCTTCTCCGACTCAGGCACGAGGATGTGAGTGGTGAACCCGCCAAAGCTTCATGTGTGAATTAATAAGTACTACAAGACTCCAACACACATATCAAATCCAAACATCCTAACTTAAACCTGTTGGAATGTATACTGAAAGCCTAGCCCTTTTTGTATGAACATTTTATTATGAAATAAGAATCACATGATCATTATTTGCATTTTATATATTCATTATATATGTGTGCATATTGTCTAATATTTTACATTGTAGATAACATGGTGCTTGGTGTGGCACAGAAGATCATGTTATCAGTACCTTGTAAAATATAAGTAGAGGCTCACAACCAAGATAGTTTTGGACAAACCATTGGCATGGTTGTAGTGTAGCTTGGTATTATTTTATCTTGAACATAGAGTTACACTAGTACACTTAGGTGTATTGAGTAGGACCGACATAGAGGTGATTCAATTAAGTACTGACTACATAATTGAATCGGACCTCGGATATTATATTGTACATGCTCTTAATCCCGATATAATAACGGGCACATGTACTTAGTATTTATTTCTTTGATTTACCAGTGGGTGAGATTTAGATGGATTAAATCAATATGCCCGGTAAGTTGGGAAATAATATTATTTACATGGTGTGCCGTTGATTATAGGAGGAAACCGTGTCTATATATTAGGTTGATGATGTCCTTGAGGAGCTCATAAGGTTCATCATGTAAACCCGGTGGTTGACTTAGTCAACATGATGATAAGGTTGAGTGGTACTACTCGAGAATTAGATGTTAATTAATTGATGGTCAGTAAATCAATTAATTGACGGACATTCGATATCTTAAACACGGGGAGATTAATGTACGAATAATATATGGAGCCCATATTAATTTATGAGGGTTGGTGAGGTAGTTCAATGATGATCCTCTAGTGGAATGGAACATCATTGATGGATCAAGTTTGTGTGGTTCCGATCCATCGGGTGGCCAAGACCCAACTCCTCCTTATGGTCCCTATCGTAGCCTAATATAATCCTTGAAGTCTAGATCCAAGAATGTAAAACAAAACCTAGAACCAGCGGTTGGGATTAAATCCCTAGATCCGATGGTTGGATGAAACCCTAGAACCAACGGTTGGGATTAAATCCCTAGATCCGATGGTTAGGATGAAATCCTAGAATCGACGGTTGGGATTAAATCCCTAGATCCGACGGTTGGGATAAAACCCTAGATCCGACGGTTGGGATGAAACCTTAGATCCGACGGTTGTGATGAAATCCTAGATCCGATGGTTGGGATTAAACCCTAGATCCGACGGTTGGGATAAAACCCTAGATCCGACGGTGGAGATTAAATCCCTAGATCCGACAGTGGAGATTAAAGGAGGCTTAAGCCTAATTCTATAAATAGAGGCTTAGGTTGGCGGCCAGAAGGATGAGAAAGAATTAGGGTTTGGCTCTTGGCAGTGGATGGCTAGGGTTTGGAGAAAGCTAGGGTGGCAACTTCTTCTTCCTTAGTTGTTGCGCCCAACTTCACCATCAACTTGGCGGCGCCCATCTTACCTTGAGTCTTCTCTTCCTTCCTTGGCGGCGGTTCTCCTCCCATTGGTGGCTTCTCTCCTCCTATTCTCCAAAGTGGTGGCGGCAACTCTTCTTGAAGTTGGCGGCGCATCATCCATTGCTCCTTGGCGTGTTGCACCAAATTTCCTAATTTGGTGGCGGTTCTAGATAGAAAAGGTATTTGTTGGTTCTTCTCTTTGTTACTTGCGGACAAGGTAGAGAAGAAAGCGATCTAGAAGGCTTCTACTCGTGGAGGATCTTCGTCCACACGTCGTCCACGAGAAGGATAGGACATACGGTAGAAGATCGGGAGGTATAAAGTTATTTTAACTTTATGTACAGATATGAGCATGTTCTTATTTGTTTTGATTATGCATGTGTGTGTATGAATATATATTGTATAATCATGGACCCGAAGACAAACACAAAAACCGGCGATCCATCAGTCGTCTCTTCCATGCTAACAAACTAGAAGAGTTGTGTTGCTTGAACAACTAGTTTGTTCAAGAGACCACTCAAGTTGTTAGCACGACGATGAAATGGTGTTGCTAAGGAAGCTCATCCCATCCGGATTAATTATTTCATTAGTGAAAATTTTAATCCGGGGACATGGGAGCCAATGAGCCTTCAAAGCGACTCCCTACAACTGGTATCAGAGCCACGGTTTCCGGTTTTGTGTGTTTAGGATTCGGTTAATTTTTTATGCATTTTTCATATATTATATGTGCCGGATAATAGTAGGATATGCGTAGTTTAACTCTTTGGTTGCAGGCATAAGATCCGACTATTATGGCCATGTGTGTATATGTGAATGGATGTGTGTAAAATTTATTATTTGAATCCTCGGGGTTAGTGAGGCTAGATTAGTATTTAATTTTTGTAATTAAATACGGCATTGTTTAACATCATTTTAGTTTACTTTCGATCTAGATTATTTGTACACTCCTTCGTGGAGTATAGGATCGATGGATTTAAATAAAATGATTAATCTCGGCTCGGATCTCTTTGGTGACTTGCGCAAGGGAAAAGATGGAGCGGACGAGGTGGCGACACGACAGGATGCATATTGGAGGACAATGCCATAATAGTTGGAAAAATTCTATTTTTTCCATATTTATTACTTATTTGTTTTATATGCATGTTGTGTATGTTTAAAATTCCTCGATTGCAATTTACTAAGTGGGAGAGGATATTTTAATTAATTCCATGGCCTCCATTACAATTTGGCGTGTGATGCAAACAAACTTGTGTTGGCTCTGAGTGCCTTCCTCCCCATCGGATGGGTTTGTTTGCGGATCACTAGGTCAAATAATGATTATAGGAAATTATTTAGGAGCGTGTGTACTTCCCCATCGGTAAGGCACATAATCCGAAATAATTCCCTTAGTATCGTGTAATGGTGCACACTTAGATACAAATAAAGTATCCTCCCCATCAGTCCTTGCTTTTATTTGTAGGGCCAAAGAGGAACCAACTATTAATTTTATTTGTCAAAAAGTAAGGTTGACAAGATAATAAAATTAATGGGTAAAACCTCCTCTTACAAATGTAGAATTCGTATATGTCCACACTGCGTGGCATGCGATATTCTCGGTGTTTTGAGGTGTTGGTTGATTTTGGGATTTTATTGTTTTGAGGAATCAATAATATTTGAAATCTAATATTTTGATCATTGTGATTTTTAGGATTTTCAAATGGCTTTGCAACCCACTTGCTTTGTGATTTTAAAAGAAACAAACTTCTTGGTCCAAACTACATTGATTGGAAAGAAAACGGATATTGTCTTAAGCTGGAAGAGTACAAATTTGTACTCTTGAGTCTATCCTCCTAAGCCCTCAGGTATGACTCGATGAAAGGAGAAAGAACATTATAAGAAATGGGTTAAAGCGGATGAGATGGCGCGGTGTTACATTTTGGCATCTATGTCAAATGTCTTTGCAACATCGACATCGAGCCATAGCCACGCTTATGACATGATGTTCAATCTCAAGGAACTTTTTGGACATCAGTAGGCGGCTAGGCGAGGAGGCAATGAGAAACTTGATGGCGACCACCATGATCGAGGAACACCCGTTAGGGATCATGTTCTCAAGATGATGGCTCATCTTAATGAGATGGAAGTCCTCGGGTGAGATCGATGGGAAACCCAGGTCGATATCATTCTCGATCTCTGCCTAGGAGTTTTGGCGATTCACCTAAACTACAACATGAACAAAAGGTTGTATTCGTTGGCGGAGCTTCGAGAACTCGGTGCGAGAGGACTTTTTCGTCAAAGTGCTCAAGCCATGGTCGCTCGGAAGGTTTCTTCCTCTAAGCAGAAAGGTAAGAAGAAGAAGAAGCAAGGTGGAGCGAAGAAAGTGGCGATGGGACCTCGGCGAGAGTGAAGAAGCCAGAAGGCAAGTGCTTCACTTGCAAGCGGTGGACATTGGAAGGCGGTGTCCTCGAAAGAACAAAGGTATATCTTCTTGTTTAGTTGTTGAAACATGTTTAGCGGTGTTATCTACGATTACGGTGTGTAGATCTGAGAGCCAGCGATCATGTCTGCAATACTTTGCGGGGTTCGAAACCGCGACTAGTGAGGAGAGATTCTAGTCTTCATGGGCAATGCTTGAGGTGGCGGCTATTGCGGTGGGAGGCGTTTATTTATCTTTTGATAGGAATAAAGTTTTGGTTTTGAGAAATTGTCTTTATGTACCTACTTTTAGAAAGAATTTAATTTGAGTTTCTAAATTGTTTATGGATGGATATTCTATTTCTTTTAATGACAAGTAGTTATAAAGGAATAGGGAGATTATCCATTACAGTACATTGGTTGGCAATTTATATACTCTTGAACCAAAAACTCCCACGATGCAAATAGAAGTAAATAACTCATCTTCTAAGTCTAATAAGAGAAAAGAACCTTCATAAAATAGACAAACATATCTTTGGCATCTAAGGCTTGGTCATATTAACCTAAGCAGAATTCAAAGGTTGATAGCTGATGGACCTTTGGGTTCATTAGTGGTGGAGGATCTCCCAACCTGCGAATCTTGCTTGGAAGGTAAAATGACCAAGAGGCCTTTAAGGCCAAGGGTATAGAGCCAGATGTGTTAGAATTGGTTCATTACGATTTGTGTGATCCTATGTCTATCGGGCAAGAGGTGGCTTTGAATATTTAGTCTCTTTTATAGGCGATTATTCAAGTATGGATACATTTACTTGATGCGTAAATCAGATGCTTTGACAAGTTGAAGAATTCAAGGTGATGTGGAGAACCGTCAAGGTAAAAGTATCAAGACATTACGATCGATCGTGGTGGCAGTACCTCTTGGGAGAGTTTAGGAGTTACTTATCGGTGGGATTCAATCCCAATTATGCACTTTTGGCACACCCAGTGAATGGTGTAGCGGGCGAAGGAATAGGACTCTTATGGAGATGGTCGGATCGATGATGAGTTATTACGTTACGTTAGATTACGTTCGGGTATGCTCGGATACAACAATGTACACTCGAACTTGGTTCCATCTAAATCGTACCTTCTACTCCCGAGAATTGTGGGTGGTGAAACCTAGTCTAAGACATATTCGGATATAGGGAGTCGGCACATGTCTTTGAAGGGAGATCTTTGGTAAGTTAGAACCTCTCGCAGTGTGCATGTTTGTTGGCTACCCTAAAGGGAGAAGGTGGTTTGTTTTATAATCCTAGAGATCGGGGTGATCGTTAGTAACGAGCAGATTTCTAGAGGAGGATTATGTAATGAACCACAAGCCCAAGTAGGATTGTTCTTGAGAGAGTTGGCGGGAAGTCCCGACTTGTACCGGTACAAGAGGAGACACCACAAGTCAGCTGCAGCGTGTCACAGAGCATACACAAGAGGCACCTCGTCGTAGTGGGAGGGTTGTTAGACAACTCGAGATGATTCATGTTTTTGGGAGAGTCTTGGACTTAGTCACAGTGAACATGAACTGATCACTGGACATATGATGAGGCAATCCAAGATAGAGATCACGGTATCTTGGCAAAGTGCGATGAATTGGAGATAGAATCTATGGATTCTAATCAGTCTGGGAGCTAGTAGAACCACCCGATGGTGTAAAAACCATTGGATGCAAGTGGATCTACAAGAGAAAGAGAGGAGTAGGCGGGAAGGTTGAGACCTTCAAAGCTAGGCTTGTTGCGAAAGGGTATACTCGGAAGAGGGCATCGATTATGAGGAGACCTTTTGCGATAGCTATGCTTAAGTCTATCCGGATTCTCTTATCTATAATTTGCTCATATGGATTATGAGATTTGGCGGATGGATGTCAAGAGGCTTTCCTTAAGGAAGTCTTGAGGAGAACATCTATATCGGCAACGGAGGATTCATTGCTAAAGGAAAAGAGCATCTTGTATGTAAGCTTAATCGGTCCATTTATGGATTGAAGCAAGCTTCTAGATCTTGGAACATCGCTTTGATGAGGTAATCAGTCATATGGATTTATTGAAGTCGGATGAACCTTGTGTATACAAGAGATGTAGCGGAAACATAGTGGTGTTTCTTGTACTATCGTAGATGACATTTTGTTAGTTGGCAACAATATCAAAGTGTTATCAGACGTAAGGAGTATGGTTGTCAAGCAGTTTTGACATGAAGGACTTGGGAGAAGTGGGACACATCCTTGGGATCAAAGTTATAAGGGATCATGAAAGGATGTTGTGCTTATCTCGAGCTTCATACATTGACACTATCCTTGCTCGTTTTAGCATCAGAACTCAAGAAAGGTTTTCTACCTTTTAGGCATGGAGTTCCTTTATCTAAAGAGATGTGTCCCAAAACATCAAAGGAGATAGAGGACATGAAGGCGGTTCCTTATGCTTCGGCGGTAGGAAGCCTTATGTATGCTATGCTATGTACGAGATCGGATATCTGCTTTGCCGTGGGCATGGTTAGCAGATATCAGAGTAATCCTGGACAGGGACATTGGACTGCGGTAAAGCATATATTGAAGTACCTGAGAAGGACTAGGGATTATATGCTGGTTTACCGGGCAGATCAATTAGTCCCTGTGGGTTACACGGATTCGGATTTCCAATCAGATAGGGACAAGAGTAATTCTACCTCGGGGTTTGTGTTTACTTTTGGAGGTGGAGCCATAGTATGGAGGAGTGTCAAGCAGAAATGCGTGGTGGACTCTACCATGGAAGCTGAGTATGTGGCAGCCTCTGAGGCAGCCAAGGAAGCTGTATGGCTCAGGAACTACTTGATGGACTTGGATGTGATTCCTGGTTTTCCTAGAACTATCACAAATTATTGTGATAACAGTGGTGCAGTTGCAAACTCGAAGGAACCACGAGCCCATAAGGTGAGTAAACACATAGAGCGCAAGTACCACCTTATATGAGATATCGTAAAGCGAGGAGAAGTTGTTGTCGCCAAGATTGCATCAGAGGATAACCTGGCGGATCCATTCACTAAGGCCCTTCCAGCGAAAGCGTTTGATAGGCATATGGAGGACATGGGGATCAGATGTATGGCAGAGTGATGACAGCATAGTATTTTAGTATAAGTGGGAGATTGTTGGAATGTATACTGAAAACCTAGCTCTTTTTGTATGAACATTTTATTTTTAAATAAGAATCACATGATCATTATTTGCATTTTATATATTCATTATATATGTGTGCATATTCTCTAATATTTTACATTGTAGATAACATGGTGCTTGGTGTGGCACAGAAGATCATGTTATCAGTACCTTGTAAAATATAAGTAGAGGCTCACAACCAAGATGGTTTTGGACAAACCATTGGCATGGTTGTAGTGTAGCTTGGTATTGTTTTATCTTGAACATAGAGTTACACTAGTACACTTAGGTGTATTGAGTAGGACCGACATAGAGGTGATTCAATTAAGTACTGACTACATAATTGAATCGGACCTCGGATATTATGTTGTACATGCTCTTAATCCTGATATAATAACGGGCACATGTACTTAGTATTTATTTCTTTGATTTACTAGTGGGTGAGATTTAGATGGATTAAATCAATATGCCCGGTAAGTTGGGAAATAATATTATTTACATGGTGTGCCGTTGATTATAGGAGGAAACCGTGTCCTATATATTAGGTTGATGATATCCCCTTGAGGAGCTCATAAGGTTCATCATGTAAACCCAGCTGGTTGACTTAGTCAACATGATGATAAGGTTGAGTGGTACTACTCGAGGAATTAGATGTTAATTAATTGATGGTCAGTAAATCAATTAATTGACGGACATTCGATATCTTAAACACGGGGAGATTAATGTACAAATAATATATGGAGCCCATATTGATTTATAAGGGTTGGTGAGGTAGTTCAATGATGATCCTCTAGTGGAATGGAACATCATTGATGGATCAAGTTTGTGTGGTTCCGATCCATCGGGTGGCCAAGACCCAACTCCTCCTTATGGTCCCTATCGTAGCCTAATATAATCCTTGTGAAGTCTAGATCCAAGAATGTAAAACAAAACCTAGAACCAACGGTTGGGATTAAATCCCTAGATCCGATGGTTGGATGAAACCCTAGAACCAACGGTTGGGATTAAATCCCTAGATCCGATGGTTAGGATGAAATCCTAGAATCGACGGTTGGGATTAGATCCTTAGATCCGACGGTTGGGATAAAACCCTAGATCTGACGGTTGGGATGAAACCTTAGATCCGATGATTGGGATGAAATTCTAGATTCGATGGTTGGGATTAAACCCTAGATCCGACGGTTGGGAAAAAACCCTAGATCCGACGGTGGAGATTAAAGGAGGCTTAAGCCTAAATTATATAAATAGAGGCTTAGGTTGGGCGGCAAGAAGGATGAGAAAGAATTAGGGTTTGGCTATTGGAGGTGGATGGCTAGGGTTTGGAGAAAAGTGGGCGGCAACTTCTTCTTCCTTCTAGTTGTTGCCGGCGCCCAACTTGCACCATCAATACTTGGCCGGCGCCCAACCTTAAGGTCTTTCCCTTCTTCCTTGGCCGGCGGTTCTCCTCCCTATTCTCCAAAGTGGCCGGCGGCAACTCTTCTTGAAGTTGGCCGGCGCATCATCCATTGCTCCTTGGCCGGCGGTTGCACCAAATTCCCTAATTTGGTGGCCGGTTCTAGATAGGAAAGGTATTTGCGAGTTCTTCTCTTTGTTCGCAGCGGACAAGGTAGAGAAGAAAGCGATCTAGAAGGCTTCTACTCGTGGAGGAACTTCGTCCACACGTCGTCCACGAGAAGGATAGGACATACGGTAGAAGATCGTGAGGTATAAAGTTATTTTAACTTTATGTACACATCTGAGCATGTTCTTATTTGTTTTGATTATGCATGTGTGTGTATGAATATATATTGTATAATCATGGACCCCGAAGACAAACACAAAAACCGGCGATCCATCCGTCGTCTCTTCCGCGGCTAACCAACTAGAAGAGTTGTGTTGCTTGAACAACTAGTTTGTTCAAGCGACCACTCAAGTTGTTAGCACGACGACGAAATGGTGTTGTTAAGGAAGCTCATCCCATCCTGATTAATCCTTTCATTAGTGAAAATTTTAATCCGGGGACATGGGAGCCAATGAGCCTCCGAAGCATCCACCCGACAAAACCCTTTTCCACACACATCAAAACCATATCACGGGTTTATTGCACTAACAGATTGTACCAACAATCTCCCCAACACATGTCAGACATCAATGTCCAACATCTAAACACTACTCGTGTCAAACTCGAGTCTGGTTAATCGTGACCTAGGCCGATTGCTCCAACAATCTCTCCTTTTCTGATGTTTGACAGAAACACGCTTAAGTTAGGCTACTAACTCAAATTCCCTTACCAATTTTCCCAAATTGGTAATTCTACCATTCTCCCCCTTTTTGACATACATCAAAAAGGTTCTCCTATGGAGATCTATGTGTCATATCCCAATGAGATCTTACAATCTCCACCTTGGTCCAAAAATATCTAGGATGCCTACAATCTTCCTAGTGATAAGTCTCATATCACTCAAGAGAGGTACTCCTATGATGTCTCCCAATTTCCAAATTGGGAATCTCAACTTTCCATTTCTCCCCCTCATGAGAAACAATAACATCCATTATCCCATGATGGATACCTCCCCCTAAAGGTTTGTTCCCCCTTGACCATTGTACCAACTGTTAGGGCAATCTCTTGCCGTGATATGGTTTTGATGTGTGTCGCAAAGGGTTTAAGTTAGGTTGTTATTATGTTTTGATATGTGTGTTGGAGTCTTGCAAGACTTAGTAATTCGCACATGGAGCCTTGGCGGGTTCACCACTCACTACCTCATGCTTGAGTCGGAGAAGGAGCATTGCAGAGTCGTGCGCTTGATGTTGTCGAGGGACCGCCAGACGAGATGACTTGAAGTGAAGCCAAGGAAGCAGACTTCGGAGGCAAGAGACGTGAAGGAGCATTATAGAGTCGTGCGCCTGATGCTGCCGAGGGACGTGGCCGCGAACGAAGAGAGCTTCGGTGAGGGACTTTGAGTGAGATGAGAGAATGAGTGAATTGTAAGTAGCTCATTAGGTGAACTTGGCTTAGTTTGAGTGGAGGCTCGACCGCAGAGTTGAGGTTTACGACCGCGGAGCTCAAGCGAATGTTAAGTTTGAGTTTCACAAGGCGATCATATAATGAAATAGTAGCTTTGAGCGTGGTTTGACTGGTATCCAACTGATGGGTTTATGCCCAGCATTCGAGTGCCATGGAATGGCAGTCGACTACTAGAGGATGTCGTGGGTACAGAACTGTTGGAATGTATACTGAAAGCCTAGCTCTTTTTGTATGAACATTTTATTTTGGAATAAGAATCACATGATCATTGTTTGCACTTTATATATTTATTATATATGTGTGCATATTGTCTAATATTTTACATTGTAGATAACATGGTGCTTGGTGTGGCACAGAAGATCATGTTATCAGTCCCTTGTAAAATATAAGTAGAGGCTCACGACCAAGATGGTTTTGGATAAACCATTGGCATGGTTGTAGTGTAGCTTGGTATTGTTTTGTCTTGAACATAGAGTTACACTAGTACACTTAGGTGTATTGAGTAGGACCGACATAGAGGTGATTCAATTAATTGCTGACTACATAATTGAATCGGACCTCGGATATTATGTTGTACATGCTCTTAATCCCGATATAATAACGGGCACATGTACTTAGTATTTATTTCTTTGATTTACCAGAGGGTGAGATTTAGATGGATTAAATCAATATTCCCGGTAAGTTGGGAAATAATATTATTTACATGGTGTGCCATTGAATATAGGAGGAAACCATGTCCTATATATTAGGTTGATGATGTCCCCTTGAGGAGCTCATAAGGTTCATCATGTAAACCCAGCTGGTTGACTTAGTCAACATGATGACAAGGTTGAGTGGTACTACTCGAGGAATTAGATGTTAATTAATTGATGGTCAGTAAATCAATTAATTGACGGGCATTCGATATCTTAAACACGGGGAGATGGATGTAGAAATAATATATGGAGCCCATATTAATTTATGGGGGTTGGTGAGGTAGTTCAATGATGATCCTCTAGTGGAATGGAACATCATTGATGGATCAAGTTTGTGTGGTTCCGATCCATCGGGTGGCCAAGATCCAACTCCTCCTTATGGTCCCTATCGTAGCCTAATATAATCCTCTTGAAGTCTAGATCCAAGGATGTAAAATAAAACCTTAGAACAAACGGTTGGGATTAAATCCCTAGATCCGATGGTTGGGGTGAAACCCTAGAACCAACGGTTGGGATTAAATCCCTAGATCCGATGGTTAGAATGAAACCCTAGAATCGACGGTTGGGATTAAATCCCTAGATCCGACGGTTGGGATGAAATCCTAGATCCGACGGTTGGGATGAAATCCTAGATCCGACGGTTGGGATGAAACCCTAGATCCGACGGTTGGGATAAAACCCTAGATCCGACGGTGGAGATTAAATCCCTAGATCCGACAGTGGAGATTAAAGGAGTCCTAAGCCTAACTCTATAAAAGGAAAGCTTAGGGTTGGGCGGCAAGATAATCAATTGGGGTTAGGGTTTTAGGTTGGGCGGCTAGGGTTTGGAAGCTAGGGCTTGGGCGGCAATCTTCTTCCATCAAGTTGTTGCCGGCGCCCATCTTCCTCCATCAAGACTTGGTCGGCGCCCATCCTCTTGGCCTCTCTCTTATTCCTTGGCCGGTGGTTCTCCTTCCATTGGTGGCCGGCGTTCACTCCTCCATTCTCTCCAAGGTGGCCGGCGGTTCTCCTTGCATTGGTGGCCGGCGCTTCATCCATTCGTTCCTTGGCCGGCAGTTGCATCAAACTCCCTTGCTTGGTGGCCGGTTCTAGAAAGGAAAGGTTTTGTTGGCTCTTCTCTTTGTTCGCAGCGGACAAGGAGGGGAAGAACACGATCTAGAAGGCTTCTACTCGTGGAGGATCTTCGCCCACACGTCGTCCACGAGGAGGATAGGACATACGGTAGAAGATCGTGAGGTATAAAAGTTTTACAACTTTATATTCTGATCTAAGCATGTTCTTTTATGTGTTGATTATACAAGTGTGCATTAGTATATATTTTGTATAATCATGGACCCCGAAGACAAACACAAAAACCGACGATCCGTCCGTCGTCTCTTCCGCGGCTAACCAACTAGAAGAGTTGTGTTGCTTGAACAACTAGTTTGTTCAAGGGATCACTCAAGTTGTTAGTACGACGACGAATTGGTTGTGCTAAGGAAACTCATCCCATCCGGATTAATTCTTTCATTAGTGAAAATTTTAATCCGGGGACATGAGAGCCAATGAGTCTCTGAAATAACTCCCTTCAAAAACCGCTCGTAGCTGACTGGGCAGTCGACTACGGAGGTAGCAGTCGACTGATGGATCCATCAGTCGACTACCAAGTATTTCGTTGGACTACAATGGTCGGGATCCGACGTGTTCGGAGGCTGTTGAAATGGCAGCAGTCGACTGGTGGCGGCCAACGGGAAGAAATCATCCCTCTCTATAAAAAGAGAGGGTGTGGGCTTGTGGATGCCTAATGCTCATGCTCTAAGTGACCATCCAAGTGCTCCACAAGATTTAAACACCTTCTCTTGGTTTTCTTTGACATCTATTGTAAAAGAAGGAGTGTGCTTGAGTTGTAAGGGTTACCTCCACCTAGCTTAGTGCAAAGGAGAGACCGATAGTGAATTGGTTGCGGAGTGATTCACCGGGGACGAATCAGGATTGTGGATTAGCGGCGTAGCCTTGAACCACGTTACATTTTGGTGTTATCATTGTTTGTATTCTTATTTCTATTTGCTTGTCTTGTTTTGTTTCCGTTGCACTAATTTCTTTGTAGACGAGCAAATTCCGTCATCCAATGAAAGAGGGCTATTCACCCCCCTCTAGCCAGTCACATCCACACTTCATCAATCCTACAAGTGCTATCAGAGCCGAGGAAAGCTTGTCGAGGACTAACCGCCACAACAAGCACAATCAAGGATGACCGTCTCAAACATTCACCCTCCGAAATTTGAAGGCGAATTCTCTTGGTGGAAAAAGAGAATGGAGGTATTCTTCGAAATCGACTTGGAAATTTTATTAATTATGGAAAACGGTTTCGAGATGCCTAGGAATGAAGAAGGTGAGCTATTGGAGAAATCAAGATGGAATAAAAGACAAAGAGAGGAGTATTTGGTAAATTCAAAAGCCAAGCACCACCTCTACAATGTACTCCCTCAACAAGAAGTGAATAGGATAGGGGAGTGTGCAAGTGCCAAGGAGATGTGGGAGAAGTTAGTAGAGCTTCATGAAGGCACTTCGGAGGCCAAGCTTGTAAGAAGAGATCTCCTCCACTCCCAACTATCAAATATCAAGCTTTAAAAGGGAGAAAAGGTAACCTCCTTACATTCTAGGTTTAAAGAAATTTTGATTGGACTAACAAGTGTAGGACAAAGACTTTCGAACCGGGATATGGTCATGAAAGCAATCGATGTTTTTCCCCCGTCATCGAAATGGAGCTCAATGGTGGACTCCTTCTACATGTCCAAGAATTTAGAAGTGAGCACCTTGGAGGAGTTCTTCTCAACAATGGAGCTCCACGAGGAGGATAGGACATACGGTAGAAGATCGTGAGGTATAAAAGTTTTACAACTTTATATTCTGATCTAAGCATGTTCTTTTATGTGTTGATTATACAAGTGTGCATTAGTATATATTTTGTATAATCATGGACCCCGAAGACAAACACAAAAACCGGCGATCTGTCCGTCGTCTCTTCCGCGGCTAACCAACTAGAAGAGTTGTGTTTCTTGAACAACTGGTTTGTTCAAGCGATCACTCAAGTTGTTAGCACGACGATGAATTAGTTGTGCTAAAGAAACTCATCCCATCCGGATTAATTCTTTCATTAGTGAAAATTTTAATCCGGGGACATGGGAGCCAATGAGTCTCCGTAGCAACTCCCTTCATGTGGTATCAGAGCCACGGTTTTCGGTTTTGTGTGTTTTGGATTTGGTTACTTTCATGCACATATCATATATTGAGTATGCCGAATAATAGTAGGATGTGCATAGGCTAACTTTTTGGTTGCAGGCATAAGATCCGACTATTATGGCTATTTAGTTGTATGTGATTGTTTTGTGTGTGATTGTATGTATATTATTTGAATCCTCGAGGTTGACGAGGCTAGATTAGTATTTAATTTTTGTAATTAAATATGGCATTGTTTAGCTGCTCATTTTAGTTTACTTTCGATCTAGATTATTTGTACACTCCTTCGTAGAGTATAGGATCGATGGATGTAAATTAAAATGATATATCTCGGCTCGGATCTCTTTGGTGACTTGCGCACGGGAAAAGGTGGAGCAGACGAGGTGGCGACACGACGGGATGCGTATTGGAGAACAATGCCATAATAGTTGGAAAAATTCTATTTTTTTCATATTTATTTCTTATTTGTTTTATATGCATGTTGTGTATGCTTGAAAATTCCTCATTGTCAATTTACTAAGTCGGAGAGGGACATTTTAATTAATTCCCGCGGCCTCCATTACAATTTGATGTGTGATGCAACAAACTTGCGCGTTGGCTCTGAGTGCCTTCCTCCCCATCGGATGGGTTTGTTTGTGGATCACTAGGTCAAATAATGGTTATAGGAAATTATCTAAGAGCATGTGTACTTCCACAGCGGTGAGGCACATAATCCGAAATAATTTCCTCAGTATCGTGTAATGGTGCACACTTAGATACAAATAAAGGTATCCTCCCCATCGGAGTCACTGCTTTTATTTGTAGGGCTAAAGAGGAACCAACTATTAATTTTATTTGTCAAAAAGTAAGGTTGACAAGATAATAAAATTAATGGGTAAAACCTCCTCTTACAAATGTAGAATTCGTATACGTCCACACTATCGTGGCATGCGATATTCTCAGTGTTTTGAGGTGTTGGTTGATTTCGGGATTTTATTTTTTTGAGGAATCAATAATATTTGAAATCTAATATTTTGATCATTGTGATTTTTAGGATTTTCAAATGGCTTTCAACTCACTTGCTGTGATTTTAAAAGAAAATAAGCTTACTGGACCAAACTACATTGATTGGAAAAGAAATCTGGATATTGTCTTAACTGTGGAGGAGTACAAACTTATTCTCTTCGAGATCTGTCCTCCTAAGCCCTCAGATGACTCTGATGAAAAGGAGAAAGAACGTTATAAGAAATGGGTCAAGGCAGATGAGATGGCGCGGTGTTACATTTTGGCATCTATGTCAAATGTGCTGCAACATCAGCATCATGCCATAGCCACAGCTTATGACATGATGTTCAATCTCAAGGAACTTTTCGAACATCAAAGTAGGGCGGCTAGACAGGAGGCAATGAGAAACTTGATGACGACCACCATGATCGAGGGAACACCCGTTAGGGATCATGTTCTCAAGATGATGGCTCATCTTAATGAGATGGAAGTCCTCAGAGCTGAGATCGATGGGGAAACCCAGGTCGATATCATTCTCCAGTCTCTGCCTAGGAGTTTTGAGCAGTTCCGCCTCAACTACAACATGAACAAGAGGTTGTATTCGTTGGCGGAGCTTCTGACAGAACTCCAGGCGGTAGAAGGGCTTTTTCATCAAAGTGCTCAAGCCATGGTCGCTCAGAAGGTTTCTTCCTCTAAAGAGAAAGGTAAGAAGAAGAAGAAGCAAGGTGGGGCAAAGAAGGTGGCAGTGGTGTTGGGTTTCCGGCACCGCGGCGTGTGTGTGTTCGATCATGTTTCGTAAACATGAGCACAGCGGAAGCAATAAAAATAATAAATACTCCTATTTATTACAACACACACAACACACTCATGCTATTACAACAAGTGTAGACATAACCGTAAATTAAAATTGCAATAAAAGGAAATTAAACTACGTTATACCTTCCGTATGACGTGTAGCGGGAACGGCATCAACCTGAACGATCCTCGTAAGAATCGTCTCTATCCGTATCCACGCCGAGCTCCTCGGGATGACTTCGCTAAGTCACGAGCTTCGTCTTCGTACGGGTTACTAGCCTCGTGTTGAAGACGACGTGATCGAGAGATGATCACGATCCGAATCCAAATTCGGATCCAAAACGAGTTCTCAAAACTCGCTTCTCCGGAGAGGTATTCGTCAACCTTTTGACGAATCCTTCGTCCTCCACCTCAGAGGATTACCGGAGATCAAATCCCCGGTATGTTAGCCGCTGTCGGAGCACTAACCGTCGTCCAAACGACGCTCCGACGAGAGGAGAAGAAGCTGTCCAGAAAACTGGACAGCTTGGTGGAGGAGTAGACGCCGGCCAAAACAAGGAGAGAAAAGCCTCACCTTGATGCCAAACCTATAGGAGATCACCGGAAGGTCGCCGGAGGTTCACCGGCTGAAGCTTGGTCGCCGGCAAGGAGCTAGACGGCAGCACAATCAAGCTGGGCGGCAAGGAGGTTGGGCGGCACAACCAGGTTGGGCGGCAACTCCTTGGAGGCTAGGGTTTTGATTTTGGATTAGGGTTTAACAATCCCTTAAGCCCACTTTTATAGAGAACTAATTCTCTTAATGGTTAATGGATCATATCCATAAAGCCCGTTAACCCGCTCCATTAAGATAAGTTAAAATAAACCAAACCATGATGGTTTATTTTAAGTTAAAACGAACCGAACCAACTTTTGGTTCATTCGTTTAAAATAAACCAAACCCTTTGGTTTATCCTCATCCATTGGATTAGAACCAAACCATTTTGGTCCATCCATTATGTCTTCATAAGACACTGCCCATCCACGCTTCCATTGCGACTGAAACAATTTCATGCTCGCTTTATGTTTGGTCCAACCAAACATAGTTTCTCTCGGTCTGAGAATCCCATTCTCAAGCTCGTTTTAAATCCTTTAGATTACACTCGTTGTGCGTGTGACCAAATAGGTTCTCGGTTTATGTTGGCCGTCTATAATTAACCATTAATTATAGAACGATCATGAGTGGCACCTAGTAGTACATCATGATCCCCAATTAGCCAAGATTCAAGAAAAGATCAGCGGTTGATCCCAAAACTATTTTGAAACCCTTGAATCGTTCCCCATTCCCTTCACTCATCTTATACCCACTTGGTTCAGGACATGGTCTATTGTGTCAGTCCCCACTAGGCTGACTACGTCACACCTAGCCCAAGTATCATTTCCTCGTCCTACGGATTCTAGTTACTCCACATGTATCGAAGAGTACCTTACTCTAAACATGTAATGCTTTGGCCAAAGACTTTAGTAACAATCCGACGAGAGGCCATGGGTATACATCTCCTCGCAAGGAGTGGTGAATCCTTTATAGGCTATTCAAAACACCTTGATCACGACTTATACCCAATCATCCGGGTCCACATCTCCTTAGAGATGTTTGCTTAAGATGTCAAAGCATAAGTCTCCATGATCAAGATGACTTGAATACACAAGTCGAAAGAACATCGCACTTAAGCCACGGTAAGAACTTCATTGACATATCTATATATGCGAGAACCATATGAAGTCTTACGGTGGTCACTCCAATGAACTAGTTACCATAACTAGCATCCACGATTAACTCGGACATCACTATGTCTCGACCGGTGAGAATCATTTGCTTGGATACACCAAGGAGTATACCTCGTGCTAGTCTCGAATTGATGGTGTCCAAATCCATCAATTCATCGACTAGGGATAATTCGATACATCACAATTACACATGTAGAGATACTCACTAGTTGTGATCCAATCACAAATTCTCTCATCTTGTGAATCGTATCGTGGACATTCAGTAAATGAGTTTAAGATCCAATCAAATACATAAAACATGTATACTCAAATAGTGAATCTTCATTTATCATATAAATGGTTCATACATAAGGCGATTGCCTTAGGACATCTCTCGTATATTACTAACAAGTGGGACCTCAGGCAGGAGTGAAGCCGAAAGGCAAGTGCATCACTTGCAAGCATATTGGACATTGGAAGGTGGACTGTCCTCGCCGAAAGAACAAAGGTATATCTTCTTGTTTAGTTGTTGAAACATGTTTAGCGGTGTTATCTACGATTATGCGGTTTGTAGATCTGAGAGCCATCATATGCAATACTTTGTTCGACTAAGCGAGGAGAGATTACCATCTTCATAGGCAATGCTTGAAGGTGGCGGCTATTTATCTTTTGATAGGAATAAATTTTTGGTTTTGAGAAATTGTCTTTATATACCTACTTTTAGAAAGAATTTAATTTCAGTTTCTAAATTGTTTATGGATGGATATTCTGTTTCTTTTAATGACAAAGTGGTTATAAAAAGGAATAGGGAGATTATCTGTTCTGGTACATTGGTTGGCAATTTATATACTCTAGAACCAAAAATTCCCACGATGCATATAGAAATGAATAACTCATCTTCTAAGTCTAATAAGAGAAAAGAACCTTCGCAAATGAACCAAACATATCTTTGGCATCTAAGGCTTGGTCATATTAACCTAAGAAGAATTCAAAGGTTGATAGTTAATGGACCTTTAGGTTCATTAGTGGTGGAGGATCTCCCAACCTGTGAATCTTGCTTGGAAGGTAAAATGACTAAGAGGCCTTTCAAGGCCAAGGGGTAAAGAGCCAAAGATGTGTTAGAATTGGTTCATTCTGATCTGTGCGGTCTTATGACTATCTAGGCTAGAGGTGGCTTTGAATACTTCGTCTCTTTTATAGACGATTATTCAAGGTATGGATACATTTACTTGATGCGCCGCAAGTCTGAATGCTTTGACAGGTTCAAAGAATTCAAGGCTGATGTGGAGAACCGTCAAGGTAAAAGTATCAAGACATTACGATCTGATCGTGGTGGCGAGTACCTCTTGGGAGAGTTTAGGAGTTACTTATCAGAGGCTGGGATTCAATCCCAATTGGCCGCACCTGGCACACCCCAGCAGAATGGTGTGGCGAAGCGAAGGAACAGGACTCTTATGGAGATGGTCAGATCTATGATGAGTTATTCTGAGTTACCTGATTCATTCTGGGGGTTTGCTCTGGAAACAGCAGCACACATTCTGAACTTGGTTCCATCTAAGTCAGTACCCTCTACTCCCACAGAGTTGTGGACTGGGAAAAAGCCTAGTCTAAGACATATTCGAATTTGGGGTAGTCCAAAGACATGTCTTTGAAGAAAGATCTTTGTAAGTTGGAATCTCTTGTTGGCTACCCTAAGGAAACGAAGGGTGGTTTATTCTATAGTCCTAGAGATCAGAAGGTAATCGTGAGTACGAATGCCAGATTTCTAGAGGAGGACTATGTAATGAACCACAGGCCCACGAGTAGAATTGTTCTTGAGGAGTTGACAGGGGAAGACCCGACTTCAGTACCACCGGTACAAGAGGAGATGCCACAAGTCACTGCACCGCGTGTCACAGAGTATACACAAGAGGCACCTCGTCGTAGTGGGAGGCTTGTTAGACAACCCGAGAGATTCATGTTTTTCGGAGAGTCTTCGGACTTAGTCCCTGGTGAACATGAACCGGATCCCTGGACATATGACGAGGCACTCCAAGATAGAGATGCGGTATCTTGGCAAAGTGCGATGAATTCAGAGATAGAATCTATGGATTCTAATCAAGTCTGGGAGTTAGTAGAGCCACCCGATGGTGTAAAAGCTATTGGATGCAAGTGGATCTACAAGAGAAAGAGAGGAGTGGATGGGAAGGTTGAGACCTTCAAAGCTAGGCTTGTTGCGAAAGGGTATACTCAGAAAGAGGGTATTGATTATGAGGAGACTTTTTCGCCGGTAGCTATGCTTAAGTCGATCCGGATTCTCTTATCTATAGCTGCTCATATGGATTATGAGATTTGGCAGATGGATGTCAAGACAGCTTTCCTTAACAGAAGTTTTGAGGAGAACATCTATATGCGGCAACCAGAGGGATTCATTGCTAAAGGCAAAGAGCATCTTGTATGTAAGCTTAATCGGTCCATTTATGGATTGAAACAAGCTTCTAGATCTTGGAACATCCGCTTTGATGAGGTAATCCAGTCATATGGATTTATTCAAAGTCCGGATGAGCCTTGTGTATACAAGAGATGTGATGGAAACATAGTGGTATTTCTTGTACTATACGTAGATGACATTTTATTAGTTGGCAACAATATCAAAGTGTTATCTGATGTAAGGGTATGGTTGTCCAAACAGTTTGACATGAAGGACTTGGGAGAAGTGGGACACATCCTTGGGATCAAAGTAATAAGGGATCGCAAGAAAAGGATGTTGTGCTTATCTCAAGCTTCATACATTGACACTATCCTTACTCATTTTAGCATGCAGAACTCCAAGAAAGGTTTTCTACCTTTTAGGCATGGAGTTCCTTTATCTAAAGAGATGTGTCCCAAAACATCAAAGGAGATAGAGGACATGAAGGCGGTTCCTTATGCTTCAGCAGTAGGAAGCCTCATGTATGCTATGCTATGTACGAGACCGGATATCTGCTTTGTCGTGGGCATGGTTAGCAGATATCAGAGTAATCCTGGACAGGGACATTGGACTGCGGTAAAGCATATATTGAAGTACCTGAGAAGGACTAGGGATTATATGCTGGTTTACCGGGCAGATCAATTAGTCCCTGTGGGTTACACGGATTCGGATTTCCAATCAGATAGGGACAAGAGTAATTCTACCTCGGGGTTTGTGTTTACTTTTGGAGGTGGAGCCATAGTATAGAGGAGTGTCAAGCAGAAATGCGTGGCGGACTCTACCATGGAAGCTGAGTATGTGGCAGCCTCTGAGGCAGCCAAGGAAGCTGTATGGCTCAGGAACTTCTTGATGGACTTGGATGTGATTCCTGATTTGCCCAGAACTATCACAATTTATTGTGATAACAGTGATGTAGTTGCAAACTCGAAGGAACCACGAGCCCATAAGGTGAGTAAACACATAGAGCGCAAGTACCACCTTATACGAGATATCGTAAAGCGAGGAGAAGTTGTTGTCGCCATGATTGCATCAGAGGATAACCTGGTGGATCCATTCACTAAGGCCCTTACAGCGAAAGCGTTTGATAGGCATGTGGAGGACATGGGGATCAGATGTATGGCAGTGTGATGACGGCATAGTCTTTTAGTATAAGTGGGAGATTGTTGGAATGTATACTGAAAGCCTAGCTCTTTTTGTATGAACATTTTATTTTGGAATAAGAATCACATGATCATTGTTTGCACTTTATATATTAATAATATATGTGTGCATATTGTCTAATATTTTATATTGTAGATAACATGGTGCTTGGTGTGGCATAAAAGATCATGTTATCAGTCCCTTGTAAAATATAAGTAGAGGCTCACGACCAAGATGGTTTTGAACAAACCATTGGCATAGTTGTAGTATAGCTTGGTATTGTTTTGCCTTGAACATAGAGTTATACTAGTACACTTAGGTGTATTGAGTAGGACCGACATAGAGGTGATTCAATTAATTGCTGACTACATAATTGAATCGGACCTCGGATATTATGTTGTACATGCTCTTAATCCCGATATAATAACGGGCACATGTACTTAGTATTTATTTCTTTGATTTACCAGAGGGTGAGATTTAGATGGATTAAATCAATATGCCCAGTAAGTTGGGAAATAATATTATTTACATGGTGTGCCATTGATTATAGGAGGAAACCGTGTCCTATATATTAGGTTGATGATGTCCCCTTGAGGAGCTCATAAGGTTCATCATGTAAACCCAGCTAGTTGACTTAGTCAACATGATGATAAGATTGAGTGGTACTACTCTAGGAATTAGATGTTAATTAATTGATGGTCAGTAAATCAATTAATCGACGGACATTCGATATCTTTAACACGGGGAGATGGATGTAGAAATAATATATGGAGCCCATATTAATTTATGGGGGTTGGTGAGGTAGTTCAATGATGATCCTCTAGTGGAATGGAACATCATTGATGGATCAAGTTTGTGTGGTTTCGATCCATCGGGTGTCCAAGATCCAACTCCTCCTTATGGTCCCTATCGTAGCCCAATATAATCCTCGTGAAGTCTAGATCAAAGGATGTAAAACAAAACCTTAGAACAAATGGTTGGGATTAAATCCCTAGATCCGATGGTTGGGGTGAAACCCTAGAACCAACGGTTGGGATTAAATCCCTAGATCCGATGGTTAGGATGAAACCCTAGAATCGACGGTTTGGATTAAATCCCTAGATCCGACGGTTAGGACGAAATCCTATATCCGACGGTTGGGATGAAATCCTAGATCTGACGGTAGGTATGAAATCCTATATCCGACGGTTGGGATGAAACCCTAGATCCGACGGTTGGGATAAAACCCGAGATCCGACGGTGGAGATTAAATCCCTAGATCCGACGGTGGAGATTAAAGGAGTCCTAAGCCTAACTCTATAAAAGTAAAGCTTAGGGTTGGGCGGCAAGATAATCAATTGAGGATAGGGTTTTAGGTTGGGCGGCTAGGGTTGGGAAGCTAGGGCTTTGGCGGCAATCTTCTTCCATCAAGTTGTTGCCGGTGCCCATCTTCCTCCATCAAGACTTGGCCGGCGCCCATCCTCTTGGCCTCTCTCTTATTCCTTGGCCGGTGGTTCTCCTTCCATTGGTGGCCGGCGTTCACTCCTCCATTCTCTCCAAGGTGGCCGGCGGTTCTCCTTGCATTGGTGGTCGGCGCTTCATCCATTCGTTCCTTGGCCGGCGGTTGCATCAAACTCCCTTGCTTGGTGGCCGGTTCTAGAAAGGAAAGGTTTTGTTGGCTCTTCTCTTTGTTCGCAGCGGACAAGGAGGGGAAGAACGCGATCTAGAAGGCTTCTACCCGTGGAGGATCTTCGCCCACACGTCGTCCACGAGGAGGATAGGACATACGGTAGAATATCATGAGGTATAAAAGTTTTACAACTTTATATTCTGATCTAAGCATGTTCTTTTATGTGTTGATTATAAAAGTGTGCAATAGTATATATTTTGTATAATCATGGACCCCAAAGACAAACACAAAAACCGGCGATCCGTCCGTCGTCTCTTCCACGACTAACCAACTAGAAGAGTTGTGTTGCTTGAACAACTAGTTTGTTCAAGCGATCACTCAAGTTGTTAGCACGACGACGAATTGGTTGTGCTAAGGAAACTCATCCCATCCGGATTAATTCTTTCATTAGTGAAAATTTTAATCCGGGGACATGGGAGCCAATGAGTCTCCGAAGCAACTCCCTTCAAGAACCGCTCCTAGCTGACTGGGCAGTCGACTACGGAGGTAGCAGTCGACTGATGGATCCATCAGTCGACTACCAAGTGTTTCGTTGGACTACAATGGTCGGGATCCGACGTGTTCGGATGTTGTTGAAGTGGCAGCAGTCGACTTCCAAGGGCGGCAGTCGACTGGTGGCGGCCAACGGGAAGAAATCATCCCTCTATATAAAAAGAGTGTTGGAATGTATACTGAAAGCCTAGCTCTTTTTGTATGAACATTCTATTTTGAAATAAGAATCACATGATCATTGTTTGCATTTTATATATTCATTATATATGTGTGCATATTGTCTAATATTTTACATTGTAGATAACATGGTGCTTGGTGTGGCATAGAAGATCATGTTATCAGTACCTTGTAAAATATAAGTAAAGGCTCACAACCAAGATGGTTTTGGACACACCATTGCCATGGTTGTAGTGTAGCTTGGTATTGTTTTATCTTGAACATAGAGTTACACTAGTACACTTAGGTGTATTGAGTAGGACCGACATAGAGGTGATTCAATTTAGTACTGACTACATAATTGAATCGGACCTCGGATATTATGTTGTACATGCTCTTAATCCCGATATAATACTTGGGCACATGTACTTAGTATTTATTTCTTTGATTTACATGGTGAGATTTAGATGGATTAAATCAATATGCCCGGTAAGTTGGGAAATAATATTATTTACATGGTGTGCCATTGATTATAGGAGGAAACCGTGTCCTATATATTAGGTTGATAATGTCCCCTTGAGGAGCTCATAAGGTTCATCATGTAAACCCAGCTGGTTGACTTAGTCAACATGATGATAAGGTTGAGTGGTACTACTCGAGGATTTAGATGTTAATTAATTGATGGTCAGTAAATCAATTAATTGACGGACATTCGATATCTTAAACAGGGGGAGATTAATGTACAAATAATATATGGAGCCCATATTGATTTATGGGGGTTGGTGAGGTAGTTCAATGATGATCCTCTAGTGGAATGGAACATCATTGATGGATCAAGTTTGTGTGGTTCCGATCCATCGGGTGGCCAAGACCCAACTCCTCCTTATGGTCCCTATCGTAGCCTAATATAATCCTTGTGAAGTCTAGATCCAAGAATGTAAAACAAAACCTAGAACCAACGGTTGGGATTAAATCCCTAGATCCGATGGTTGGATGAAACCCTAGAACCAACGGTTGGGATTAAATCCCTAGATCCGATGGTTAGGATGAAATCCTAGAATCGACGGTTGGGATTAGATCCTTAGATCCGACGGTTGGGATAAAACCCTAGATCCGACGGTTGGGATGAAACCTTAGATCCGACGGTTGGGATGAAATCCTAGATCCGATGGTTGGGATTAAACCCTAGATCCGACGGTTGTGATAAAACCCTAGATCCGACGGTGGAGATTAAATCCCTAGATCCGACGGTGGAGATTAAAGGAGGCTTAAGCCCTATTCTATAAATTGATGGCTAGGGTTGGGCGGCAAAAAAAATCAAGAATTGGTTTTGGAATTAGGGTTTGGCTCTTGGAGAGGTGGGCGGCTAGGGTTTGGAACAAAGGTGGGCGGCAACTATCTTCTTCCTTCTAGTTGTTGCCGGCGCCCAACTTGCACCATCAATACTTCGCCGGCGCCCAACCTTAAGGTCTTTCCCTTCTTCCTTGGCTGGCGGTTCTCCTCCCATTGGTGGCCGGTTCTCTTCCTCCTCCCTATTCTCCAAAGTGGTCGGCGGCAACTCTTTGAGTTGGCGGTGCATCATCCATTGCTCCTTGGCCGGCGGTTGCACCAAATTCCCTAATTTGGTGGCCGGTTCTAGATAGGAAAGGTATTTGTGAGTTCTTCTCTTTGTTCACAGCGGACAAGGTAGAGAAGAAAGCGATCTAGAAGGCTTCTACTCGTGGAGGAACTTCGTCCACACGTCGTCCACGAGAAGGATAGGACATACGGTAGAAGATCGTGAGGTATAAAGTTATTTTAACTTTATGTACAGATCTGAGCATGTTCTTATTTGTTTTGATTATGCATGTGTGTGTATGAATATATATTGTATAATCATGGACCCCGAAGACAAACACAAAAACCGGCGATCCATCCGTCGTCTCTTCCGCGGCTAACCAACCAGAAGAGTTGTGTTGCTTGAACAACTAGTTTGTTCAAGCGACCACTCAAGTTGTTAGCACGACGACGAAATGGTGTTGTTAAGGAAGCTCATCCCATCCGGATTAATCCTTTCATTAGTGAAAATTTTAATCCGGGGACATGGGAGCCAATGAGCCTCCGAAGCATCCACCCAACAATTGGTATCAGAGCCATCGGTTTCCGGTTTTGTGTGTTTAGGATTCGGTTAATTTTTTATGCATTTTTCATATATTATATGTGCCGGATAATAGTAGGATATGCGTAGTTTAACTCTTTGGTTGCAGGCATAAGATCCGACTATTATGGCCATGTGTGTGTATGTGAATGGATGTGTGTAAAAATTTATTATTTGAATCCTCGGGGTTGACGAGGCTAGATTAGTATTTAATTTTTGTAATTAAATACGGCATTGTTTAGCCGATCATTTTAGTTTACTTTCGATCTAGATTATTTGTACACTCCTTCGTGGAGTATAGGATCGATGGATGTAAATAAAATGATTTATCTCGGCTCGGATATCTTTGGTGACTTGTGCACGGGAAAAGGTGGAGCGGACGAGGTGGCTGTTGGGTTTCCGGCACCACGGCGTGTGTATGTTCGATCATGTTTCGTAAACATGAGCACAGCGGAAGCAATTAAAAATAATAAATCTATATTTATTACAACACACACAACACACGCATGCATATTACAACAAGTGTATACATAACCGTAAATTAAAATTTGCAATAAAAGGAAATTAAACTACGTTATACCTTTCGTATGACGTGTAGCGGGAACGGCATCAACCGGAACGATCCTCGTAAGAATCGTCTCTATCCGTATCCACGCTGAGCTCCTCGGGATGACTTCGCCAAGCCACGAGCTTCGTCTTCGTACGGGTTACTAGCCTCGTGTTGAAGACGACGTGATCGAGAGATGATCACGATCCGAATCCAAATTCGGACCTAAAAACAAGTCCTCAAGACTCGCTTCTCCGGAGAGGTATTCGTCAACCGATTGACGAATCCTTCGTCCTCCACCTCAGAGGATTACCGGAGATCAAATCCCCGGTATGTTAGCCGCTGTCGGATCACTAACCGTCGTCCAAACGACGCTCCGACGAGAGGAGAAGAAGCTGTCCAGAAAACTGGACAGCTTGGTGGAGGAGTAGGCGCCGGCCAAAACAAGGAGAGAAAAGGCTCACCTTGATGCCGAACCTATAGGAGATCACCGGAGGGTCGCCGGAGGTTCACCGGCTGGAGCTTGGGCGCGGCAAGGGTCTTGGGCGGCGCGGCACAAAGCGGCGGCAGCTTGTAGTTGGGCGCCGAAAATTCCTCCAAGGGGTGGGCGGCAACTTCAAGCTAGGGTTTTGGATGATTAGGGTTTAACAATCCCTTAAGCCCTCTTTTATAGAGAACTAATTCTCTTAATGGTTAATGGATCATATCCATAAAGCCCGTTAACCCACTCCATTAGGATAAGTTAAAATAAACCAAACCATGATGGTTTATTTTAAGTTAAAACGAACCGAACCAACCTTTGGTTCATTCGTTTAATATAAACCAAACCCTTTGGTTTATTCTCATCCATTGGATTAGAACCAAACCATTTTGGTCCATCCATTATGTCTTCATAAGACACTGCCCATCCACGCTTCCATTGCGACTGAAACAATTTCATGCTCGCTTTATGTTTGGTCCAACCAAACATAGTTTCTCTCGGTCTGAGAATCCCATTCTCAAGCACATTTTAAATCCTTTGGATTACACTCGTTGTGCGTGTGACCAAATAGGTTCTCGGTTTATGTTGGCCGTCTATAATTAACCATTAATTATAGAACGATCATGAGTGGCACCTAGTAGTACATCATGATCCCCAATTAACCAAAAGATCAAGTTGATCCGAACTATTTACGAAACCCTTGATGGCTCGAATGAATCGTGCCCCATTCCCTTCACTCATCTTATACCCACTTGGTTCAGGACATGGTCTATTGTGTCAGTCCCCACTAGGCTGACTACGTCACACCTAGCCCAAGTATCATTTCCTCGTCCTACGGATTCTAGTTACTCCACATGTATCGAAGAGTACTTTACTCTAAACATGTAATGCTTTGGCCAAAGACTTTAGTAACAATCCGACGAGAGGCCATGGGTATACATCTCCTCGCAAGGAGTGGTGAATCCTTTATAGGCTATTCAAACACCTTCGATCACTTCGACTTATACCCAATCATCCCGGGTCCACATCTCCTCGGAGATGTTTGCTTAAGATGTCAAAGCATAAGTCTCCATGATCAAGATGACTTGAATACCGCAAGTCAAAGGAACATCGCACTTAAGCCACAGTAAGAACTTCATTGACATATCTATATATGCAGAGAACCATATGAAGTCTTACAGCTGGTCACTCCAATGAACTAGTTACCATAACTAGCATCCACGATTAACTCCGAACATCACAATGTCTCCAGCCAGTGAGAATCAGCTGCTTGGATATACCAAGGAGTATACCTCGTGCTAGTCTCGACAGAATTGATGGTGTCCAAATCCATCAATTCATCGACTAGGGATAATTCTAATACATCACAATTACACATGTAGAGATACTCACTAGTTGTGATCCAATCACAAATTCTCTCATGCTGTGAATCGTATCGTGGACATTCAGTAAATGAGTTTAAGATCCAATCAAATACATAAAACATGTATACTCAAATAGTGAATCTTCATTTATCATATAAATGGTTCATACATAAGGCGATTGCCTTAGGACATCTCTCATATATTACTAACAGACTCCCACTTGGCCTAATGCCAATCGCTACGGTATCCAATACCATAAGCTCTAACTTGACCCTCAAACTTACTTTTAGGTAATGCTTTAGTCAAAGGATCCGCTAAGTTCCTTTCAGTGGGAATTTTCTCGATTTGTATTTCGTTCCTACTGATGATCTCTCTGATAAGATGATAGCGGCGAAGCACATGTTTGGATCGTTATGAGACCTTGGCTCTTTCGCCTGTGCAATTGCTCCATTATTGTCGCAGTAGACCGGTATTGCTTCAACAATGGCCGAAATCACACCAAGTTCATGAACGAACTTCTTGATCCAAACCGCTTCTTTGCCGCTTGCAATATATGGGTAGAATCTTGGAACTTTTCCAACTCACTGCGCCCCCATTCAAGGTGAACACGTATCCAGACTGAGACCTGGAATCATCCTTGTCTGTCTGGAAGCTGGCATCCGTATACCCGCGTATCACCATGTCCCCTTCTCCATATATTAGGAACACATCCTTAGTTCTTCTCAAGTACTTAAGGATCGTCTTAACAGTCGCCCAATGATCCATTCCTGGATCGGATTGGTATCTGCTCGTGACACTCAGAGCGTACGATACATCGGGCCTCATACATAACATATCATACATGATAGATCCTATTGCGGATGCATAGGGAATCTTACTCATGCAAATCCTCTCGTCTTCTGTGCGCGGACACATAGACTTCGAAAGGTGTACCCCATGCCTGATGGGCAGATAACCTTTCTTGGATTCCGACATGCTAAACCTCTTTAGCACTCGGTCTATATATATGTAGCTGAAAGACCAAGCAACTGTTCGATCTATCTCTATAGATCTTAATCCCGAGGATGTAGGTTGCTTCTCCCAGGTCTTTCATGGAGAATGTCTTGGATAACCAAACCTTCACTGACTGTAAGATTGAAACATCGTTTCCTATAAGTAGTATGTCATCGACATACAATACTAGGAACACAACTGCACTCCCACTAACCTTCTTGTACACACAAGGTTCGTCTGGATTTTGTGAGAAATCAAACTTTTTGATTGTCTCATCAAAACGGATATTCCAGCTCCTGGATGCTTGCTTCAATCCATAAATGGACCGTCGCAATTTGCATACCTTGGTTTTATCAACCGATGTGAAACCCTCAGGCTGTATCATATACACGTCCTCGAACAAGTTCCCATTAAGGAAAGCTATTTTCACATCCATCTGCCATATCTCATAATCATAATGAGCTGCTATGGCCAGGAGCATCCGAATGGATTTAAGCATAGCTACAGGCGAATAGGTTTCGTCATAATCAACACCTTGTTTTTGACGATATCCTTTCGCCACCAATCTAGCCTTATAGGTAATCACATTACCATCCATGTCGGTTTTCTTCTTGAAAACCCACTTGCACCCTATAGGCTTTATGCCTTCAGGTGGGTCAACCAAGTTCCAAACTTGGTTTTCGTACATGGAATCCATTTTCGACTTCATGGCACCAAGCCACTTATCCCTTTCTGAACTTGTCAGCACTTCTTCATAACTGGTAGGCTCCTCATCATCAATGAGTAACACGTCGTTCGATTCACTTACGAGAAATCCATATCTCTCGGGAATAATGCATGTTCTACCAGATCTACGAAGATGTGGTCTTACAATAGGTCCAGCCGATTGCTCATCACTATGAGTTGTCGGCTGTTGTGCTTCACCAGGTATCTCATCAATGTCTATTTGAGTCTCTCGAGCCTCCTCAAGCTCGATGACACTCCCACTGTTTTCTTGCAAGAGAAACTCTTTCTCTAGAAACACAGCATACCTTGAAACAAACACCTTTTGTTCCACAGGATGATAGAATTGGTAACCCCTTGTTTCCTTAGGGTATCCAATAAATAGACATTTATCAGACTTAGCATCCAAGTTGTACGTCTTTGTCACTTCACATAAGCAGGACAACCCCATATCTTCAAGTAAGATACATGAGGTTTCTTACTATTCCATATCTCATATGGAGTAGTTGAGACTACCTTGGTAGGCATTCTGTTTAACAAGTAAATAGTTGTCTGAAGTGCATAACCCCAAAAGGACTTGGGAAGAGTCGCATGATTCATCATTGACCTGACCATGTCCAACAAGGTCCGATTACGCCTCTCAGATACACCATTATGCTGTGGTGTATATGGCGGAGTCCATTGAGACAATATGCCATTGTCTCTTAGATAATCAAGAAACTCTTGACTTAAGTATTCACCACCTCGATCCGATCGAAGTATTTTAATACTTTTGTCATGTTATTTCTCTACTTCATTTCTGAATTCTTTGAACCTTTCAAAGGCTTCAGACTTGTGTTTCATCAAGAACACATACCCAAACCGTGAGTGATCATCGGTGAAGGTAATGAAGTAGCTATAGCCTCCTAAAGCTTGAGTTGACATAGGTCCACATACATCAGTATGTACTCGACCTAGTAACTCTCCCACTCGTTCACCTTTTCCAGTAAAAGGTAACTTAGTCATCTTGCCTTTTAAGCATGATTCGCATGTATTGTATGAATCCAATTCAAACGATTCCAGAATTCCACATCGGTGTAATTCGGACATGCATTTCTTGCTTATATGGCCAAGACGACAATGCCACATATAGGAGTCTATTTGATTATCCTTTCGAGCACGCGTGTTGCTCGCTTCGATATTGAAAATGTCACTGGATACGTCCAACGTATAAACATCATTGCTTAAAGTTCCAGTCCCATAAAGAACTCCATTCAAAGTTATGTAACAACAATTGTTAGTAAAAGTCAAATGGAAACCATTTCTATTTAAGCAGGAAATAGAAACAATGTTCTTTATTAGAGAAGGAACATAATAGCAATTGTCCAGTTCCAAGACTAGTTCACTAGGGAGCTTCAGCAAATAAGTTCCGATGGCGACCGCAGCAACCTTTGCTCCATTGCCAACTCGCAAATTTGACTCCCCTCTGACAAGTCTTCTTCTATTCCTTAGCCCCTGTATGTCATTACATATATGTGAGCTACACCCAGTATCCAATAACCAAGTGTCTAAGGAAATAGAATGACAATCAATAACGAAGATACCTGAAGAGGATGGGGCATCGGATGCCTTCTTCTTCTTCATGGACTCAAGATAAGTCTTGCAGTTTCTTCGCCAGTGGCCTTCCTTGCCACAGTGATGGCAAGTGCCCTTTTGCGCTGGTTCCGCCTTCTTTGCCTTTTTCTTTCCTTTCTTCTGTTCTTTTGCCTTCCTCTTAGAACCTTTCTTTGAGGAATCTACTAACAGAACCGCCTTCTCCTCATGCTTTACAGAAGGCTCCACAGTCTTCAGCATATTGAGGAGCTCGAGAATGGTGGATTCCAATTTGTTCATCCGATAGTTCATCACAAATTGCGAGAAACTCTTGGGCAAACAATGCAGAATTAAGTCAATACTTAACTCATGATCCATCACAAAACCGAGGGTAGCTAGCCGCTTGATGTACCCGTTCATCTTTAGGACAAACTGTACTACAGACGAACCTTCTTGCATCTTCGTGGTGAAGAGGAGCCTAGAGACCTCGAACCTTTCGGATCTCGCTTGCTCATCGAACAACTCATGAAGATGGAAGACCATAGTGTTAGCATCCATATGCTCATGCTGCTTCTGCAGCTCAGGTACCATCGCCGCTAGCATGATGTAACTCGCCATCTCAGAATCTGCCACATGTTTCTGATAGACCAACATTTGGTCTGGAGTTGCATCGTCCTTAGGACGGTCAGGAAGAGGCTCTTCAAGGACATATGCAAGCTTTTCCGCCTTGAGAACAATTCTCAGGTTTCTAAGCCAGTCCAGGAAGTTAGGCCCAGTCAGTTTGTTCGAATCCAAAATAGTGCACAAATTCAAAGACGTCATGATCAATTTATTGACCTAGAAATACAAAACGAGCATATATGAGAAAATGATTTTAAAATGCATCAATATACATTTATAAATCCCATTCATTTTTTTCGAATTTCAAAAACCCCAAAATCACTTCGGGAGATTGTAGGTCCATCTCCGAATGGGCTGATATCCATCATAGTTATGAACAACCTTGGAGAGAGTCCAACAAGCCATTCATAACTACGACGGTAGGTATCATCTATACCGATTGCATATCCCGTATATGCAACTATCACAATGTGCTATCAACTAATTGAATGTTCACACATACATCGGGTTGTTAACACATTAACAAGTATGCATCATATGCATAGCACCCAACTTCACCTCCCTTTACATCGACCTTGGAGAGAGTCCAACAAGCCGATGCTCCAGGTTAAAGCCAACCCATTAATCGGGACATAGTTTTAATATGGTTAGAGCGCATTCAACCAATTAGCCCAGCTTGGAGAGAGTCCAACAACCAAAGCTAACGATTGACCTCTGACTCTTACCATATTAGTATTAAACTATTCCATGGTTTGAACATATTCGAGTTCGAGCCGGGCTTGGAGAGAGTCCAACAACCCAAACAAGAAACGGAACTCTGGTTCTAACCATATTAATGGAAGGTGTAGGCTTTAATATTGATTAAGGGTTTTTATGTCTCATCCTCTTTGCATGCAAATAACTATTATCTACATGGCATGGCATACATGGCATACATCTACATGTCACGACACGCATGGCATAATGTTATGCATCTAATGCAATTACATGGCAAACAATTATGTCATGTATATATTTCCTTATATGTCATAACTATTTATGAAAATAAAATATGTTTAAGATTTGATTCTCCAAATCAAATCATAATTAAATTAGGAAACAAATTTCCAAATCTAATCACATATTTTATTCATGGAATTATTTGATTAAGGAAAATCTATTTAGGAAACCAATTTCCGAAATCATTAAAACTACTTATGAAAATAAAATATTTTAAGATTTGATTTCCCAAATCAAATCATGATTAAATTAGGAAATAAATTTCCAGAATCTAATCAAATATTTTATTTATGAAAATATCAATTTCCATAAATACTTCCAACTTTCCAAAAGTGGAAGATTTCCATAAATACTTCTAGACTTTCCAAAATTGAAAATTTTCCATAAATACTTCTAAATTTCCAAAATTAGAAAATTTCCAGAAATACATTATGACTGTCGCAAAACTAATTTTACGATTATGTCGAAACACAACCTGGGCTCTTATACCACTGTTGGGTTTCCGGCACCGCGGCGTGTGTGTGTTCGATCATGTTTCGTAAACATGAGCACAGCGGAAGCAATTAAAAATAATAAATCTATATTTATTACAACACACACAACACACGCATGCATATTACAACAAGTGTAGACATAACCGTAAATTAAAATTTGCAATAAAAGGAAATTAAACTACGTTATACCTTTCATATGACGTGTAGCGGGAACGGCATCAACCGGAACGATCCTCGTAAGAATCGTCTCTATCCGTATCCACGCCGAGCTCCTCGGGATGACTTCGCCAAGCCACGAGCTTCGTCTTCGTACGGGTTACTAGCCTCGTGTTGAAGACGACGTGATCGAGAGATGATCACGATCCGAATCCAAATTCGGACCTAAAAACAAGTCCTCAAGACTCGCTTCTCCGGAGAGGTATTCGTCAACCGATTGACGAATCCTTCGTCCTCCACCTCAGAGGATTACCGGAGATCAAATCCCCGGTATGTTAGCCGCTGTCGGATCACTAACCGTCGTCCAAACGACGCTCCAACGAGAGGAGAAGAAGCTGTCCAGAAAACTGGACAGCTTGGTGGAGGAGTAGGCGCCGGCCAAAACAAGGAGAGAAAAGGCTCACCTTGATGCCGAACCTATAGGAGATCACCGGAGGGTCGCCGGAGGTTCACCGGCTGGAGCTTGGACGCCGGCAAGGGTCTTGGACGGCGGCACAAAGCTGGGCGGCGGCAGCTTGTAGTTGGGCGCCGAAAATTCCTCCAAGGGGTGGGCGGCAACTTCAAGCTAGGGTTTTGGATGATTAGGGTTTAACAATCCCTTAAGCCCTCTTTTATAGAGAACTAATTCTCTTAATGGTTAATGGATCATATCCATAAAGCCCGTTAACCCGCTCCATTAGGATAAGTTAAAATAAACCAAACCATGATGGTTTATTTTAAGTTAAAACGAACCGAACCAACCTTTGGTTCATTCGTTTAATATAAACCAAACCCTTTGGTTTATTCTCATCCATTGGATTAGAACCAAACCATTTTGGTCCATCCATTATGTCTTCATAAGACACTGCCCATCCACGCTTCCATTGCGACTGAAACAATTTCATGCTCACTTTATGTTTGGTCCAACCAAACATAGTTTCTCTCGGTCTGAGAATCCCATTCTCAAGCTCGTTTTAAATCCTTTGGATTATACTCGTTGTGCGTGTGACCAAATAGGTTCTCGGTTTATGTTGGCCGTCTATAATTAACCATTAATTATAGAACGATCATGAGTGGCACCTAGTAGTACATCATGATCCCCAATTAACCGAAAAGATCAACGGTTGATCCAGAACTATTTCTGAAACCCTTCGGCAGCTCGAATGATTCGTGCCCCATTCCCTTCACTCATCTTATACCCACTTGGTTCAGGACATGGTCTATTGTGTCAGTCCCCACTAGGCTGACTACGTCACACCTAGCCCAAGTATCATTTCCTCGTCCTACGGATTCTAGTTACTCCACATGTATCGAAGAGTACCTTACTCTAAACATGTAATGCTTTGGCCAAAGACTTTAGTAACAATCCGACGAGAGACCATGGGTATACATCTCCTCGCAAGGAGTGGTGAATCCTTTATAGGCTATTCAAACACCTTCGATCACTTCGACTTATACCCAATCATCCCGGGTCCACATCTCCTCGGAGATATTTGCTTAAGATGTCAAAGCATAAGTCTCCATGATCAAGATGACTTGAATACCGCAAGTCAAAGGAACATCGCACTTAAGCCACAGTAAGAACTTCATTGACATATCTATATATGCAGAGAACCATATGAAGTCTTACGGTGGTCACTCGATGAACTAGTTACCATAACTAGCATCCACGATTAACTCGGACATCACTATGTCTCGGCCCGGTGAGAATCGGTGCTTGGATACACGAGGAGTATACCTCGTGCTAGTCTCGGCGAATTGATGGTGTCCAGATCCATCGATTCATCGACTAGGGATAATTAGATACATCACAATTACACATGTAGAGATACTCACTAGTTGTGATCAATCACAAATTCTCTCATCTTTGTGAATCGTATCGTGGACATTCAGTAAATGAGTTTAAGATCCAATCAAATACATTAAACATGTATACTCAAATAGTGAATCTTCATTTATCATATAAATGGTTCATACATAAGGCGATTGCCTTAGGACATCTCTCATATATTACTAACAGTGGCAACACGACGGGATGCATATTGGAGGACAATGCCATAATAGTTGGAAAAAATTCTGTTTTTCCATATTTATTGCTTATTTGTTTTATATGCATGTCGTGTATGTTTAAAATTCCTCGATCTCAATTTACTAAGTGGGAGAGGGATATTTTAATTAATTCCCACGGCCTCCATTACAATTTGACGTGTGATGCAACAAACTTGCGGGTTGGCTTTGAGTGCCTTCCTCCCCATCGGATGGGTTTGTTTGCGGATCACTAGGTCAAATAATGGTTATAGGAAATTATTTAGAAGCGTGTGTACTTCCCCATCGGTAAGGCACATAATCCAAAATAATTCCCTTAGTATCGTGTAATGGTGCACACTTAGATACAAATAAAGGTATCCTCCCCATCGGAGTCACTTCATTTATTTGTAGGGCTAAAGAGGAACCAACTATTAATTTTATTTGTCAAAAAGTAAGGTTAACAAGATAATAAAATTAATGGGTAAAACCTCCTCTTACAAATGTAGAATTCGTATACGTCCACACTATCATAGCATGCGATATTCTCGGTGTTTTGAGGTGTTGGTTGATTTCAGGATTTTATTGTTTTGAGGAATCAATAATATTTGAAATCTAATATTTTGATCATTGTGATTTTTAGTATTTTCAAATGGCTTTCAACCCACTTGCTGTGATTTTAAAAGAAAACAAACTTACTGGTCCAAACTACATTGATTGGAAAGAAACACGGATATTGTCTAAGCTGGAGGAGTACAAATTTGTACTCTTCGAGGTATATCCTCCTAAGCCCTCCGATGACTCTGATGAAAAGGAGAAAGAACATTATAAGAAATGGGTTAAGGCAGATGAGATGGCGCGGTGTTACATTTTGGCATCTATGTCAAATGTGCTGCAACATCAGCATCAGGCCATAGCCATTGCTTATGACATGATGTTCAATCTCAAGGAACTTTTCGGACATCAGAGTAGGGCGGCTAGGCAGGAGGCAATGAGAAACTTGATGACGACCACCATGGTCGAGGGAACACCCGTTAGGGATCATGTTCTCAAGATGATGGCTCATCTTAATGAGATGGAAGTCCTCGGAGCTGAGATCGATGGGGAAACCCAGGTCGATATCATTCTCCAGTCTCTGCCTAGGAGTTTTGAGCAGTTCCGCCTCAACTACAACATGAACAAGATGTTGTATTCGTTGGCGGAGCTTTTGACAGAACTCCAGGCGGCAGAGGGGATTTTTCGTCAGAGTTCTCAAGCCATGGTCGCTCAGAAGGTTTCTTCCTCCAAACCGAAAGGTAAGAAGAAGAAGAAGCAAGGTGGAGCGAAGAAGGTGGCAGTGGGGCCTCAGGCAGGAGTGAAGAAGCCGAAAGGCAAGTGCTTCACTTGCAAGCAGACTGGACATTGGAAGGCGCGTCCTCGCCAAAGAACAAAGGTATATCTTCTTGTTTAGTTGTTGAAACATGTTTAGCGGTGTTATCTACCGCACGGTGTGTAGATACAGAGCCATCGATCATGTCTGCAATACTTTGCGAGGTTCCGAAACCCGATGACTAGGAGGAGAGATTAGTCTTCATGGGCAATGCTTCAAAGGTGGCGGCTATTACAAGGGAGACGTTTATTTATCTTTTGATAGGAATAAATTTTTGGTTTTGAGACATGATCTTTATGTACCTACTTTTAGAAAGAATTTAATTTCAGTGTCTAAATTGTTTTTGGATTGATATTCTGGTTCTTTTAATGTCAAAGTGGTTATAAAAGGAATAGGAGATTATCTGTTACAGTACATTGGTTGGCAATTTATATACTATTGAACCAAAAACTCCCACGATGCAAATAGAAGTAAATAACTCATCTTCTAAATCTAATAAGAGAAAAGAACCTTCATAGAATGAACCAAACATATCTTTGGCATCTAAGGCTTGGTCATATTAACCTAAGTAGAATTCAAAGGTTGATAGCTGATGGACCTTTGGGTTCATTAGTGGTGGAGGATCTCCCAACCTGCGAATCTTGCTTGGAAGTTAAAATGACCAAGAGGCCTTTTAAGGCCAAGGGGTATAGAGCCAAAGATGTGTTAGAATTGATTCATTCTGATTTGTGTGGTCCTATGTCTATCCGAGCAAGAGGTGGTTTTGAATATTTCGTCTCTTTTATAGACGATTATTCAAGATATGGATACATTTACTTGATCGCCTAAGTCCAGATGCTTTGACAAGTTCAAAGAATTCAAGGTGATGTGGAGAATCGTCAAGGTAAAAGTATCAAGACATTACGATCGATCGTGGTGGCGAGTACCTCTTGGGAGAGTTTAGGAGTTACTTATCGAGGTGATTCAATCCCAATTGTGCACTTTGGCACACCCTATAGGAATGGTGTGGCGGAATAGGACTCTTATGGAGATGGTCGGATCGATGATGAGTTATTACGAGTTACGATTAGTTACGGGGTTTGCTCTGGAAGCGGCACACATTACGAACTTGGTTCCATCTAAGTCAGTACCCTCTACTCCCAGAGTTGTGGGTGGCGAAAGCCTAGTCTAAGACATATTCGGATTTGGGGTAGTCGGCACATGTCTTTGAAGGGAGATCTTTGGTAAGTTGGAATCTCGCATGCAGTCGCTTGTTTGTTGGATACCCTAAGGGAGCGAAGGGTGGTTTATTCTATAGTCCTAGAGATCGGAAGGTGATCGTGAGTACTGAATGCATTTCTAGAGGAAGACTATGTGATGAACCACAAGCCCACGAGTAGGATTGTTCTTGAGGAGATGGGAAGTCCAACTTCTTACACGGTACAAGAGGAGACACCACAAGTCACACAGCGTGTCCGAGCATACACGGGAGGCACCTCGTCGTAGTGGGAGGGTTGTTAGACAACCTGACAGATTCATGTTTTTTGGAGAGTCTTAGGACTTAGTCACTGGTGAACATGAAACTGATCCCTGGACATATGATGAGTCAATCAAGGATAGAGATGCGGTATCTTGGCAAAGAGCGATGAATTCAGAGATAGAATCTATGGATTCTAATCAGTCGGAGCTAGTAGAGCCACCGATGGTGTAAAACTATTGGATGCAAGTGGATCTACAAGAGAAAGAGAGGAGTAGACGGGAAGGTTGAAACCTTCAAAGCTAGGCTTGTTGCGAAAGGGTATACTCAGAAAGAGGGTATCGATTATGAGGAGACCTTTTCGCCGGTAGCTATGCTTAAGTCTATCCGGATTCTCTTATCTATAGCTGCTCATATGGATTATGAGATTTGGCAGATGGATGTCAAGACTTTCATGCTTGAAGTCTTGAGGAGAACATCTATATGCAACAGAGGGATTCATTGCTAAAGGCAAAGAGCATCTTGTATGTAAGCTTAATCGGTCCATTTATGGATTGAAGAAAGCTTCTAGATCTTGGAACATCCGCTTTGATGAGGTAATCCAGTCATATGGATTTATTCAAAGTCCGGATGAGCCTTGTGTATACAAGAGATGTGACGGAAACGTAGTGGTGTTTCTTGTACTATCGTAGATGATATTTTGTTAGTTGGCAACAATATCAAAGTGTTATCGATGTAAGTATATGGTTGTCCAAAGCATTTGATATGAAGGACTTGGGAGAAGTGGGACACATCCTTGGGATCAAAGTTATAAGGGATCGCAAGAAAAGGATGTTGTGCTTATCTCAAGCTTCATACATTGACACTATCCTTGCTCGTTTTAGCATGCGTGAACTCCAAGAAAGGTTTTCTACCTTTTAGGCATGGAGTTCCTTTATCTAAGAGATGTGTCCCAAAACATCAAAGGAGATAGAGGACATGAAGGCGGTTCCTTATGCTTGGTGATGGAAGCCTTATGTATGCTATGCTATGTATGAGACCGGATATCTGCTTTGCCGTGGGCATGGTTAGCAGATATCAGAGTAATCCTGGACAGGGACATTGGACTGCGGTAAAGCATATATTGAAGTACCTGAGAAGGACTAGGGATTATATGCTGGTTTACCGGGCAGATCAATTAGTCCCTGTGGGTTACACGGATTCGGATTTCCAATCAGATAGGGACAAGAGTAAGTCTACCTTGGGGTTTGTGTTTACTTTTGGAGGTGGAGCCATAGCATGGAGGAGTGTCAAGCAGAAATGCGTGGCGGACTCTACCATGGAAGCTGAGTATGTGGCAGCCTCTGAGGCAGCAAAGGAAGCTGTATGGCTCAGGAACTTCTTGATGGACTTGGATGTGATTCCTGGTTTGCCCAGAACTATCACAATTTATTGTGATAATAGTGGTGCAGTTGCAAACTCGAAGGAACCACGAGCCCATAAGGCGAGTAAACACATAGAGCGCAAGTACCACCTCATACGAGAGATCGTAAAGCGAGGAGAAGTTGCTGTCGCCAAGATTGCATCAGAGGATAACCTGGCGGATCCATTCACTAAGGCCCTTCCAGCGAAAGCGTTTGATAGGCATGTGGAGGACATGGGGATCAGATGTATGGCAGAGTGATGACGACATAGTCTTTTAGTATAAGTGGGAGATTGTTGGAATGTATACTGAAAGCCTAGCTCTTTTTGTATGAACATTTTATTTTGAAATAAGAATCACATGATCATTGTTTGCATTTTATATATTCATTATATATGTGTGCATATTGTCTAATATTTTACATTGTAGATAACATGGTGCTTGGTGTGGCACAGAAGATCATGTTATCATTCCCTTGTAAAATATAAGTAGAGGCTCACAACCAAGATGGTTTTGGACAAACCATTGGCATGGTTGTAGTGTAGCTTGGTATTGTTTTATCTTGAACATAGAGTTACACTAGTACACTTAGGTGTATTGAGTAGGACCGACATAGAGGTGATTCAATTTAGTACTGACTACATAATTGAATTGGACCTCGGATATTATGTTGTACATGCTCTTAATCCCGATATAATAACGGGCACATGTACTTAGTATTTATTTCTTTGATTTACCAGTGGGTGAGATTTAGATGGATTAAATCAATATGCCCGGTAAGTTGGGAAATAATATTATTTACATGATGTGTCGTTGATTATAGGAGGAAACCATGTCCTATATATTAGGTTGATAATGTCCCTTTGAGGAGCTCATAAGGTTCATCATGTAAACCCAGCTGGTTGACTTAGTCAACATGATGATAAGGTTGAGTGGTACTACTCGAGGATTTAGATGTTAATTAATTGATGGTCAGTAAATCAATTAATTGACGGACATTCGATATCTTAAACACGGGGAGATTAATGTACAAATAATATATGGAGCCCATATTGATTTATGGGGGTTGGTGAGGTAGTTCAATGATGATCCTCTAGTGGAATGGAACATCATTGATGGATCAAGTTTGTGTGGTTCCGATCCATCAGGTGGCCAAGACCCAACTCCTCCTTATGGTCCCTATCGTAGCCTAATATAATCCTTGTGAAGTCTAGATCCAAGAATGTAAAACAAAACCTAGAACCAACGGTTGGGATTAAATCCCTAGATCCGATGGTTGGATGAAACCATAGAACCAACGGTTGGAATTAAATCCCTAGATCCGATGGTTAGGATGAAATCCTAGAATCGACGGTTGGGATTAGATCCTTAGATCCGACGGTTGGGATAAAACCCTAGATTCGACGGTTGGGATGAAACCTTAGATCCGACGATTGGGATGAAATCCTAGATCCGATGGTTGGGATTAAACCCTAGATCCGACGGTTGGGATAAAACCCTAGATCCGACGGTGGAGATTAAATCCCTAGATCCGACGGTGGAGATTAAAGGAGGCTTAAGCCCTATTCTATAAATTGATGGCTAGGGTTGGGCGGCAAAAAAAATCAAGAATTGGTTTTGGAATTAGGGTTTGGCTCTTGGAGAGGTGGGCGGCTAGGGTTTGGAGCAAAGGTGGGCGGCAACTATCTTCTTCCTTCTAGTTGTTGCCGGCTCCCAACTTGCACCATCAATACTTGGCCGGCGCCCAACCTTAAGGTCTTTCCCTTCTTCCTTGGCCGGCGGTTCTCCTCCCATTGGTGGCCGGTTCTCTTCCTCCTCCCTATTCTCCAAAGTGGCCGGCTGCAACTCTTCTTGAAGTTGGCCGGCGCATCATCCATTGCTCCTTGGCCGGCGGTTGCACCAAATTCCCTAATTTGGTGGCCAGTTCTAGATAGGAAAGGTACTTGCGAGTTCTTCTCTTTGTTCGCAGCGGACAAGGTAGAGAAGAAAGCGATCTAGAAGGCTTCTACTCGTGGAGGAACTTCGTCCACACGTCGTCCACGAGAAGGATAGGACATACGGTAGAAGATCGTGAGGTATAAAGTTATTTTAACTTTATGTACAGATCTGAGCATGTTCTTATTTGTTTTGATTATGCATGTGTGTGTATGAATATATATTGTATAATCATGGACCCTGAAGACAAACACAAAAACCGGCGATCCTTCCGTCGTCTCTTCCGCGGCTAACCAACTAGAAGAGTTGTGTTGCTTGAACAACTAGTTTGTTCAAGCGACCACTCAAGTTGTTAGCACGACGACGAAATGGTGTTGTTAAGGAAGCTCATCCCATCCGGATTAATCCTTTCATTAGTGAAAATTTTAATCCGGGGACATGGGAGCCAATGAGCCTCCGAAGCATCCACCCAACAAAGAGAGGGTGTGGGCTTGTGGATGCCTAATGCTCATGCTCTAAGTGACCATCCAAGTGCTCCACAAGATTTAAACACCTTCTCTTGGTTTTCTTTGACATCTATTGTAAAAGAAGGAGTGTACTTGAGTTGTAAGGGTTACCTCCACCTAGCTTAGTGCAAAGGAGAGACCGATAGTGAATTGGTTGCGGAGTGATTCACCGGGGACGAATCAGGATCGTGGATTAGCGGCGTAGCCTTGAACCACGTTACATTTTGGTGTTAGCATTGTTTGTATTCTTATTTCTATTTGCTTGTCTTGTTTTGTTTCCGTTGCACTAATTTCTTTGTAGACGAGCAAATTCCGTCATCCAATGAAAGAGGGTTATTCACCTCCCTCTAGCCAGTCACATCCACACTTCATCAATCCTACAAGTGGTATCAGAGCCGAGGAAAGCTTGTCGAGGACTAACCGCCATAACAAGCACAATCAAGGATGACCGTCTCAAACATTCACCCTCCGAAATTTGAAGGCGAATTCTCTTGGTGGAAAAAGAGAATGGAGGTATTCTTCGAAACCGACTTGGAAATTTTATTAATTATGGAAAATGGTTTCGAGATGCCTAGGAATGAAGAAGGGGAGCTATTGGAGAAATCAAGATGGAATAAAAGACAAAGAGAGGAGTATTTGGTAAATTCAAAAGCCAAGCACCACCTCTACAATGTACTCCCTCAACAAGAAGTGAATAGGATAGGGGAGTTTGCAAGTGCCAAGGAGATGTGGGAGAAGTTAGTAGAGCTTCATGAAGGCACTTCGGAGGCCAAGCTTGTAAGAAGAGATCTCCTCCACTCCCAACTATCAAATATCAAGCTTTAAAAGGGAGAAAAGGTAACCTCCTTACATTCTAGGTTTAAAGAAATTTTGATTGGACTAACAAGTGTAGGACAAAGACTTTCGAACCGGGATATGGTCATGAAAGCAATCGATGTTTTTCCCCCGTCATCGAAATGGAGCTCAATGGTGGACTCCTTCTACATGTCCAAGAATTTAGAAGTGAGCACCTTGGAGGAGTTCTTCTCAACAATGGAGCTCCATGAAACAAGACTTGAAGGAATAATAGAAGTACCAAGATTTCAACCTTCAAAAGGAGTAGCACTTTTGGCCAACAAGGGGAAGAAGAAGATGGAGATCCCCTCCTCCTCCGATGAAGCATCTTCCTCCTCCTCCATGGATAGCACGGAAGAAGCCTATAGGTAAGGAGGGTAAGGCATGCATTAAAAGGTTTTAGATTTAATAAATCTAATGATAGGAGTAGAAGACCAAGGGGGAAGATTATTTGCTACAATTGCCAAGGAGAGGGACACATAAGGGATAATTGTCCCCTCTTGAACAAGACTAGGTGTTCATGTTTTGAAACAATCCAAAGCAAGACTAGGTGTTAAAATGGATACTAACATGATCAAAAACCTAGTGGTTTTTAAATCTTTTGGATTTTTGGCAAATCTCTGAAAATATAATTATTTTTCATGAAAAAATATTTTTCATTGATAGATATACTTAAAAGAAATGTGTTCCCCAAATTTCACTATTTTTAGAATTTTTTGAAATTTATAGTGCATTTCTGAAATTCATCCAGAAAATCAAAAATTCGGAATTCATTGTGCCAGTCGACTGCCATACTGATAGCAATCGACTGATGGATTGTAAACGAGCACAGTAACCTGATTTTATCAGGTTTTTGACTAATTTAAATTTTTGTTTCTCTCTATACTTGATGTCATGATATATAAACTTTGTTTAATCTTTTTGATAGTGTCAAAGGGGGAGAAAACTATATGTTTAAGTAAGGGGGAATATATTTAGGGGGAGTTTTCATGTATTAAGGGGGAGAGTTGCTAATCATGTTATTCACTTGCTTTCCTTTCTTAATATTTTATCAAATATTTTTACCTAACTTAAACGGATTGTCACACATCAAAAAGGGGGAGATTGTTAGGGCAATCTCTTGCCGTGATATGGTTTTGATGTGTGTGGCAAAGGGTTTAAGTTAGGTTGTTATTATGTTTTGATATGTGCGTTGGAGTCTTGCAAGACTTAGTAATTCGCACATGGAGCCTTGGCGGGTTCACCACTCACTACCTCGTGCTTGAGTCGGAGAAGAAGCATTGCAAAGTTGTGCGCTTGATGCTGCCGAGGGACCGCCGGACGAGATGACTTGAAGTGAAGCCAAGGAAGCAGACTTCGGAGGCAAGAGACGTGAAGGAGCATTACAGAGCCATGCGCCTGATGCTGTCGAGAGACGTGGTCGCGAACGAAGAGAGCTTCGGCGAGGGACTTTGAGTGAGATGAGAGAATGAGTGAATTGTAAGTAGCTCATTAGGTGAACTTGGCCGAATGGCTGAGTGTCGGAGGCTCAACCGTAAGGGTTGAGGTTTACCCGACCGTCGGAAGCTCAAACGAATGTTAAGTTTGAGTTTCACACAGCACCAGTCGACTGCCATGAAATAGCAATCGACTGCTCTGAGTCAAACGCGGTTCGACTAGTATCCGACTGGTATCCGACTGATGGGTTTATGCCCAGCAGTCGACTACCATGGAATGGAAGTCGACTTCCAAAGGATGTCACGGGCACAGAACCGCTCGTAGCCAACTGGGCAGTCGACTACGGAGGCAACAGTCGACTGATGGATCCATCAGGCGAGTTCCAAGTGTTGGACTTGACTACAGCGGTGGGATCCAATGTGTTGAGGAGGCGCCGTAGCGATCGCTAAGGGCGCACTAGTGGCGGCCAACGGGAAGAAATCAACCCTCTCTATAAAAAGAGAGGGTGTGGGCTTGTGGATGCCTAATGCTCATGCTCTAAGTGACCATCCAAGTGCTCCACAAGATTTAAACTCCTTCTCTTGGTTTTCTTTCACATCTATTGTAAAAGAAGGAGTGTGCTTGAGTTGTAAGGGTTACCTCCACCTAGCTTAGTGCAAAGGAGAGACCGATAGTGAATTGGTTGCGGAGTGATTCACCGGGGACGAATCGGGATCGTGGATTAGCGGCGTAGCCGTGAACCACGTTACATTTCAGTGTTAGCATTGTTTGTATTCTTATTTCTATTTGCTTGTCTTGTTTTCTTTCCGTTGAGCTAATTTCTTTGTAGACGAGCAAATTCTGTCATCCAACGAAAGAGGGCTATTCACCCCCTCTAGCCGGTCACATCCACACTTCATCGATCCTACACCAACAATGTCCTTGGAGAGTCCCTAAGCCAATAGGAACACTAAACCATAAAAAATAAGGTTAAAAGTTCAACATTGAACTTTCCCACGCCTTAAATTAATACACACCCAAAAACAATTCTCCTAATCTATATTCAATGGATTTTTAGCCTTTCTAATGCTTTCCAAAATATATCCTAGGGTTAGGAGTGATTAGGGAACCCTAACATAGCTAAAACAAGGGCTAAACATCCTTGTTAACCCGAAATCAGCCTATCAGTCGACTGAAATCACCATCAGTCGACTGATAAACTGTAACAGTCGACTGATCCCTGATTTTCATAAATCAGGGTTTCAAAAATAAAGTTTGAAAATGCGTAAGTAAATATATGTATTTCTAAAATTATTGAAATTTCATACGCACATTACTTACATGGAATATAAAGGGTGAAAAATAGTTTGAAAATAAAATACCCATTAAAATAGGAGATTGATACAAAGTTCAAAAACCATTAAAACTTTAATGTTTTTGATCTACTTTGTATCAACTTCTTCAAAGGTGATTGCTATCAAAAGATAGACTTCACAAAGGTTTTCTAAAAGGATTTTAAAATCATTTTGAAAACCAATTTAAAACCATGGACTGTTGGCTAGATATACATGACTTTAGCTTTCTTCATGATCCATATTTATGATTGAAATAAGTTTTAAGTTCATCTAGATGCAACATCTATGTACCTTGAACTTAACTTATTTTCCTAACATCTCACATGTATCTACGGTGTATAAAACACACACAAGTCAATGTGATTGTGAGATGTGAAATTAGGGTTACTATGGCTTCATGCATTTTCTAGGCAACTCTATTTGATTCCCTTATACATGGGACTTCAAATCATGATATTGTCCTTAAATAAATTTTATTGATGCATGAATGATCATGGAATAAATGATAACATAAATAAGCATGACCAATGATCATGATGTCATGGCATATAAATAGGCTCTAAACATGAACATGACATAGAAAGTAACCCTAAGCAATATCATGACATTTTATATAATTAAAAATAGATATGATGTCATGACATGACAAAAAAGAGTATATAAACACATTAACACCAACACAATCAGACGAAGACACATGATTTTTTCATAAACAAAATATTTCATTCAAATATAAATTCAGTTTTTACAAGCAAAATAGATGTCCAAAAAAAAAACTCTCAACCTCACTACGAAAATAAAAATAAGATCCCTAATCTGTACCTAGCTATCATTCCTGAAGCCATCTCCTGGAGGTGGTGGAGGCTGCTGACCTAGGGTCCTGTTAGTTATAGCCCTAGAACCAATCATGTGATGGTTGAATAGGGAACATTTTGTATCATATTCTATAAAGGCAAAGGATTGGTTATTATATTTACATCTTGCTTGTGCCAGCTAATTTAAATATAATAATGCCCTAGAAAAGTAGGTTCTTATCTACAGCACATCAATTGGCAGAATTGATTATGAGAGGCTGTAGAGAACACTTTCCTAAATGTTCCTAGTCGAGTATTAATATGCAAGGGCAATATTAATACATAAAGACTAGCATGTAGGTCAATTGATGACTTGATCTCTCAAGTCATGGATATATGATATCAAGTTGACACATGGGTATATATTGGAGAATATATACTGAACTGACCCGCCATGAGAAAGTTTCATGGATCGTTATATGAGTGTCATAAACTTTCTCATGTGACTATTGGTATGAATAGTCCTTAGACCTGAAGTCACTATGGTTCCCTACATAAGGAGTTATGTACTTTGGTATCGTCAAACGTCACCCGTAACAGGGTGGACCATAAAGGCGATTACTGGGTATGTAACAAATTATGCGGAGGGATGTGAGTGATGTAGATGGGATCTATCCCTTCCATATGACGGGAGTGATATCGGTGGGCCCCTTGATTGAGTAGAACTACTAAAGCATGGTCATGCTCGAATGAGTCAATATGAGATATTGAGCTCATTTGTTTGAGTTAGTTTACTCGAGGATCAAGAAACACATAGATTGATCGAGGATGACACGGTCTATGCCTCATTGATCAATCGATATCAAGGATAGAAGGACACGGTCATATATTATAGTAGTCACGGAAGGTTAGTCGGATCTTGACTTATCTCGTAAGGTAGCAATGATGTATTGCTAGATGCGCTCATTGCTTGTGTATCTAAAGAGTTTAGATCCACTTTGCCAGCGTTATGAGAGCCTATAGTCACACACAAAGAGCATGATAATTAGAGGAATTAGAGTATTCTAGTTTGACTAGAATAATTTGGGAATAAGCTTAAGTACAAAATGGTTTTTGGACTTTAAGCTTAATGAGAATTTTAGCTAATTGATTTAATGAGATTAATTCAATATGTTACCTTATTGATTTAATAAGATAATTCAATATGATAACATAAGCTTAATTGAATTAATAAGATTAATTCAATATGATAACATAAGCTTAATTGAATTAATAAGATTAATTCAACATGCATGAATGCCACATAAGAATGCCACATAAGCATGCCACCTAAGCATCCACCTAAGCTAGTTAAGGTGGAAGGAAACAAAATGGTTTTGTCTCCTTAAGTGGCCGGCCAAACAAGGATATGTCTCAATGCAATGGATTGCATTGAATGTGTGGAGGTGAAAGGGTTTTTCCAACCCTATAAAAGACACCCTCAGTGGCCGGCCAAAATAGAGGATTGGCTTTTGTTGTTGGTGGAAGCTTTGGTTGTGTTAGTGGTGAGAAAGCTTGGTGGAAGCTTTGGTTGTGTGGGTTTGTGAGTGTAGGCTAGCAAGAAGAGGAGTCTTCTTCTTCCTTTCTCCTTTTCCCTCTCTTCCTCTCCTTTAGGGACTTCTCTAGCAAGAAGTAAAGGAGAGCTCTTCTAGTTTTCCTTTTGTGAGACAAGAGCGTGCTCGTGTGGATACGTATAGAAACGGACACTTGAACGTGCTAAAGATCCAACAAACCGAAAGGAAAAGCGGGATTAACAAGGGCACGCAACAAAGGTAATCCTCTCCTATAAGATAGGTTTGGTTTAGAGAAATTTATTTTATACGAGTTTGCTTTCGCATGGATCACTTGGAAGGGATCCTATTTTCCGTTGCGCATATGCCATTTGGCATACGAGATTTCCCTACAGTGTTATCAGAGCCACTTGCGAAAGATCGTATAAAAATAGGTTTTCTCTATTTTATATGTGATATAGAAGTAGGATAAATTTTATTATGAGTTGATAATTGCATTAGCAAATTTTCAAACATAATAAAATATCCAATGTCTTTTAAAAGTTAAAATGACATGGTGCATGGTTATGGCCTAGTCCCAAAAAGTTTGTGATTGTGTGTTGTAATTCTTAATACGGCCTGCGTGTCGTGCCTTTCTCCTAATATTCTTGTTGTAAAATTAGTTTTAGACTCGAATGTAACTCGAGTATTTCTTCTTTTGTAATGTACAAAACAAGGATGGAGGGTCCATTGGAAGATGAGGTTACAAGGAGGAAGTCAACACACAAGACAACCAAAAGGAAGCACTTAGGAGAAGATGCTATCCCTAGGTTGACCAATCAATCTTTTCATTGGCTTGAGAAGATTGTAGAATAAGAGCCATAACCATGACACGTTAGTTTAATATGTATGTGATGCATGTTAGTTTAGCTTGTATGTGATGCATGATTAGTTTAGCTTATATGTGATGTATGCTAATATGTATATGATACATGTTTATTTCTTAATAAGTCTAAACGATATGCCTACCAAAGTTGGTACTCACTACTTCCTCGATCATTTGTTATTGGGTTTGCCAAAGCAAAGCAATGCATTTTATCTTGGAGGGGTGCGAGTGGACAATCGTGATTTCCCTCTATCAGTCTTGTTTAATAATTAATTAATTGTTTTCTTAATTGGTTAAGAAAGTAGAGGCATATATTAGCTTTGAACATAAGTGTTAACATTAGTTTTGTGTGATTTCCGAACATCAGCTTTGTCTTAGAAGTGGTCGTTGCTCCGATATCCAAGAAGGCCCCTGTGCCTCGCCACACCGAAGTGGTTTAGGAATAAACACTAAACTAATCTAAAACTTAACCAAAGCTATTAAGAGTTACATCAGATGTAATTGGCAAAAGATTGCCTACCTAATTATACTACGTCTTGGGCGATTAGCCAAAGCTAACTCAAGACGAATTATGATGTGGATCTTTATCCCATATAAATTTATAGCTAAATAGTAGCTATGAGAATTTAGTGGGAGCCTCATTTAATTAAAGTCCTAATTAAATGATTTAGGTATGATACTTAACTTTGCATTTTAATGTTGTAGATCACCATGTCATCTAACACGACACACCCCCTCAACTTGCGATCTGTCCTTGAGAAGGACAAGCTCAATGGAGCAAACTTTCTTGATCAGTATAGGAACTTGAGGATTATCCTCAAGCAGAAGCATAACTATATGTCCTAGAGCGATCTACACTGAAATACCGCCCCTGCGGCCACTCGTCTTTGAAAAGGATGCTTATAAGAAGCATCAAGATGGCGATTAGATGTGTCATGCCTTATGCTTGCCACCATGAACTACGAGCCGGAAGCAACATGAGAACATGGATGCCTATGATATGGTTGAGCATTTGAAACAACTATATCAAGGACAAGCTAGGCACAGCGTTTTGAAGTGTCTAAGGCTCTTTTTGCATGCAAGATGCAAGAAGGAACACTGTAGGAACTCACGTACTCAAAATGATTGGGATGCGTTGAGAACCTTGAAGACTAGGTTTTCCAGAGCCAAGAATTGGCAAGCGATGTTATCTGCAATCGTTGCAGGAAGCATACAATCAATTCGTCATGAATTATAACATGAATGAAATTGATAAACCTTTGCACTGAGATTCTCGGCATGTTGAGAAGCTATTGAACCAAATCTCAAGAAGAAAGTTAGTAATGTACTAATGGTCAAGAAAGGAGAAAGGTAGCGCAGGCAAGGGTAAGACCAAGCCAAAGGCAAGGCCAATTCATCCACTTCAAAGGGTAAAGGTAAAGTACCTAAGGAAGGGATTTGCTTCCATTGCGGTGAGGCTGGACAACTTTAGGGCGGGCTAGAAGTCTACCTTGAGGAAGTAAAGAACAAGAGAAGTGGGACTTCTGCCTCAGGTATACACGTTATAGAAGTTAATCTATCTATTTCTTCTACATGGGTATTAGATACAGGATGTGCATCTCACATTTGTACTAATGTGCGATGAAATAGTAGAATAATGGCAAGGCGAAGTGGACCTACAGTAGGCAATGGCGCAAAAGTTCTTCTTTGTATGTAGGAACATATTCTTTGTCTTTGCTTATCTTGGGCTTATCTTAGAACTAGAGGAGTGCTTCTATGTACCGCATTAACAAAGAACATAATTTACGTATCTTGTTTAGACAAGAAAAACTTTTCTTTTATAATAAAGGACAAATGTTGTTCCATTTATTTAAATGAAATGTTCTATTGTAATGCACCACTTATGAATGGCCTCTATGTTCTAGATTTAGATAACCCAATTTATAACGTAAATACCAAGCACGGTTCAAATCAGAATGATTTGAACCAAACATATCTCGCTTCGCGCCTAGGTCACATAAATGAAAACGCATATCCCAACTCCATAAAGATGGATTATTGGACTCATTTGATTTTGAATCATATGAGGTATGCGAGTCTTGTCTTTTAGGAAAGATGACTAAAACTCCATTTAGTGGGACATGGCGAGAGAGCGATGGACTTATTAGGACTCATACATCTTGATGTATGTGGCCCTTTCAATGTCGAAGCGGAGGAGGCTATAAGTACTTTATTACTTTCGATGATATGAGTAGATTTGGCTACTTATATTTGATGAGACATAAGTCGAATCCTTTGAAAAGTTCAAGGAATTCAAGAATGAAGTACAAAACCAACTTGGTAGCGTATTAAGCTACTTGATCGGATCGAGGTGGTGAATACCTTAGTCAAGAGTTTCGTGATCACTGGTGAGTGTGGGATAATATCCCAACTCACTCCACCTGGAACACCACAATGGAATGGTGTATACGAGAGGAGAAATCGTACTCTATTAGATATGGTACGATCAATGATGAGCCGATGATCTACCTACTTCCTTTTGGGGTTTAGCTCTAGAGGCAGTAGCTTTCACACTTAATCGCGTTCCATCAAAAGCCGTAGAAAAGACACCATATACGATATGGACGTGGGAAGAGTCCCAAAATGTCTTTTATAAAGATTTGGGGTTGTGAAGCTTACGTTAGGCGTCAAGTCTCGGATAAACTAGGACCCAAATCGGATAAGTGTTATTTTGTAGGATATCCCAAGGAAACTAAGGGATATTACTTTTCAATCCCACACTTGGCAAGGTGTTTGTTGCGAAATCTTTGTCTTTCTAGAAGAGAATTTATTTCTAGAAATACTAGTGGGAGTAAAATTCATCTTGAAGAAGTTCAAGATGATGATAACACTAAGGCCGATGGAAAATGAGCAGGCACCACAAAGTGTTGTGGATGAGGAATTTGTTGCCCAAAGAGTTGTGGAGCAAACACACATTCAAGTAGACCAACCTCTTCGTAGATCTAATAGGATCCGTCGTCAACCCGAGAGATATTCTTTTCTCTTGGTGACAGCGGTGAAGTATTGCTTGTCGATCTTGGCGAGCCTACATCCTATCAGAAGCTATGATGAGCCCAGTTCGAGAAATGGCTAGAGGCCATGAGATCGAAATGGAATCCATGTACACTAACCAAGTATGGACTTTGGTTGATCCACGAAGGGTAAAACCCATTGGGTGTAAGTGGGTCTTTAAAGTAAAGTACATGGATGGTAATAAGCATACCTATAAAGGTAGATTGGTGGCTAAAGTTCAAACAAATTCATGGTATTGACTATGAAGAAACCTTTTCACGATTGCGATGCTTAAATCCATTCGGATCGCACTTGCTATTGCGGCCTACCCGATTATGAGATCTGGCGGATGGATGTCAAAACCGCTTTTACGAATGGAAAGCTACTCGAGGATATGTACATGACACAGCCTGAGGGTTTTGAAGATCCAAAGCATCCTGGAAAGGTATGCAAACTGCAAAGGTCCATTTATGGACTAAAGCAAGCCTCTCGAAGCTGGAATCTTCGATTCGATGATGCAATCAAGGAGTTTGGTTTCATCAAGAATGAAGATGAGCCTTGTGTCTACAAGAGAAATAGTAGAACAGTTGTATTTCTTGTCTTGTATGTAGATGACATACTTCTCATCGGAAATGATATTCCCTCACTCCGATGCTGTGAAGATGTGGTTAGGGAATTGTTTCTCGATGAAGGACTTAGGTGAAGCTGCCTATATTCTAGGCATCAAGATCTATAGAGATAGATCTAGAAGATTACTTGGCCTAAGTCAGAGTACATACATTGATAAAGTGCTAGATCGTTTTGCTATGCAAAATTCTAAGAAAGGGTTTACGCCTTTATCACATGGTGTGAGTCTTTCGAAGACTCAATGTCCCTCTTCTAGGAGGAGAGATCGCATGGATAAGATCCCTTATGCATCGGCTATAGGGTCTATCATATGCGCCGTGCTTTGTACTCGTCTGCGTCTCGTATGCTTTGAGCATGGCGAGTAGATACGGATCGGATCGGTGAAAGTCCTGGATAGCGGTCAAAAATATTCTTAAAGTACTTACGAAGAGCGAAAGAATATTTCACGATATTTGGAGGCAATGAGGAGCTAGCGTAAAGGGTTACGATGATGCAAGCTTCCAAGCAGACAAGGATGACTATAGATGCGCAATCGAATGCGTGTTTTTGAATGGTGGTGTGGTGGAAGAGTTCAAGCGAGGACCACGATTCTTGATTCTACGAGCCGAGTATATTCGCGGCATCGATGCGACAAAGGAGGTGTTTGGCTCCGCAAGTTCATCGATGAACTTGGGGTAGTTCTAGCATTGCAGATCCAATAGACCTCTATTGTGACAACAATGGGGCTATTGCGAGCTAAGGAACCTCGATCACATCGGGACCAAACACATCTTTGCGGCGCTTCCATCTCATTCGAGAGATCATCGATAGAGGAGATGTGAGGATATCAGTCTGAGCCGAAGCTAACATCGCAGATCCATTGACCAAGGCTTTGTACAGAGGAAGCATGATGGTCACACTAGGTCACTAGGTATTAGATATCATAGTGATTGGTACTAGTGCTAGTGGGAGATTGTTAGTTATAGCCCTAGAACCAATCATGTGATGGTTGAATAGGGAACATTTTGTATCATATTCTATAAAGGCAAAGGATTGGTTATTATATTTACATCTTGCTTGTGCGGCTAATTTAAATATAATAATGCCCTAGAAAAGTAGGTTCTTATCTCTGACATCAATTGGCGAATTGATTATGAGAGGTCATGAGAACACTTTCCTAAATGTTCTAGTCAGTATTAATATGCAAGGGCAATATTAATACATAAAGACTAGCATGTAGGTCAATTGATGACTTGATCTCACAAGTCATGGATATATGATATCAAGTTGACACATGGGTATATATTGGAGAATATATCTTGAGGCCCGACGCCATGAGAAAGTTTCATGGATCGTTATATGAGTGTCATAAACTTTCTCATGTGACTATTGGTATGAATAGTCCTTAGAAGTCACTATGGTTCCCTACATAAGGAGTTATGTACTTTGGTATCGTCAAACGTCACCCGTAACAGGGTGGACCATAAAGGCGATTACTGGGTATGTAACAAATTATGCGGAGGGATGTGAGTGATGTAGATGGGATCTATCCCTTCCATATGATGGGAGTGATATCGGTGGGCCCCTTGATTGAGTAGAACTACTAAAACGCATGGCCATGCTCGAATGAGTCAATATGAGATATTGAGCTCATTTGTTTGAGTTAGTTTACTCAGGGATCAAGAAACACATAGATTGATCGAGGATGACACGGTCTATGCCTCATTGATCAATCTGATATCAAGGATAGAAGGACACGGTCATATATTATAGTAGTCACGGAAAGGTTAGTCGGATCTTGACTTATCTCGTAACTTGGGTAGCAATGATGTATTGCTAGATACCGCTCATTGCTTGTGTATCTAAAAGAGTTTAGATCCACTGCCAACGTTATGAGAGCCTATAGGGTCACACACAAAGAGCATGATAATTAGAGGAATTAGAGTATTCTAGTTTGACTAGAATAATTTGGGAATAAGCTTAAGTACAAAATGGTTTTTGGACTTTAAGCTTAATGAGAATTTTAGCTAATTGATTTAATGAGATTAATACAATATGTTACCTTATTGATTTAATAAGATTAATTCAATATGATAACATAAGCTTAATTGAATTAATAAGATTAATTCAATATGATAACATAAGCTTAATTGAATTAATAAGATTAATTCAACATGCATGAATGCCACATAAGCATGCCACATAAGCATGCCACCTAAGCATCCACCTAAGCTAGTTAAGGTGGAAGGAAACAAAATGGTTTTGTCTCCTTAAGTGGCCGGCCAAACAAGGATATGTCTCAATGCAATGGATTGCATTGAATGTGTGGAGGTGAAAGGGTTTTTCCAACCCTATAAAAGACACCCTAAGTGGCCGGCCAAAATAGAGGATTGGCTTTTGTTGTTGGTGGAAGCTTTGGTTGTGTTAGTGGTGAGAAAGCTTGGTGGAAGCTTTGGTTGTGTGGGTTTGTGAGTGTAGGCTAGCAAGAAGAGGAGTCTTCTTCTTCCTTTCTCCTTTTCCCTCTCTTCCTCTCCTTTAGGGACTTCTCTAGCAAGAAGTAAAGGAGAGCTCTTCTAGTTTTCCTTTTGTGAGACAAGAGCATGCTCGTGTGGATACGTATAGAGGCACGGACACTTGAACGTGCTAAAGATCCAACAAACCGAAAGGAAAAGCGGGATTAACAAGGGCACGCAACAAAGGTAATCCTCTCCTATAAGATAGGTTTGGTTTAGAGAAATTTATTTTATACGAGTTTGCTTTCGCATGGATCACTTGGAAGGGATCCTATTTTCCGTTGCGCATATGCCATTTGGCATACGAGATTTCCCTACAGGTCCAGGTCTGCATCATCTCATATATATCAATCTGGTGCTACTCTATCCGGCTCTGGCACTGCTCTATCCGGCTAAGTTGCTGACCCAACTCCTGACCCATGGAGGACAAGCGATCGGCCATGGCGGACTGCTCCAAACCGATCGCCATCCAACTCGTGCCAGTTTCCTTATAAAACTCCTCGAAGTGAGTCTCCAAGCGTGTGACCCGTGTCGAGAGACTCTCTGAAAAAGCATCAGATAACATCTGGTCATCCTCCTTAGAAGTGGGCCCCTCAAGCTCGGTCGTGGGCTCTCCAGCCTTTATAGCTGGCTCCTCATGCTCCATTGGGTAAGGCTGAGCCACCCACTCCATCTTTCCATGGCCAATCCACATCCTAGCTAGTGTAAAGTTTCGCACCATGATGCAGTCGTATGCGTCTGAGAGCGGCCTCAGTTATCCCCTGGATATGTTAATGCTAATGGACTCTAACCATGCTATAATGACATGTCCAAATGGCATATGAACTTTCTCCTGTACAAGGGTCACCAAATGGACAATGCAATGAAATATGTTCAATGTAATGTTTCTGTCCAACTGATGATGCATGGCATACATAAGAATAAGATGGGGAGGCCGGATCTTGGCTTGACCCCGAGTCACAATCAGAAGGATGCACACAATAATGACTTTGTAAAGAACATTGTCAGGTGCAAATAATTCATTGGTAAGAAATAGATTTTGAGCTGGTGGATGAGGACGAAGAAAGAAATGTTGATGCAAGGACCCTAATGATATATAGTCAAATGGAGCAGGAAGAGGTGGCATCAATGGAAGGGTAAAACATGAAAGTGTGATCCAATGCCCGACACTCCAGGAACTCCTGCAAAATCACAAGATTGAACTCCACGTTGCGTTTTACAATAAGAGTGGTGTAGGTCAGGCTATCGTCGACCTTCCTCAAATTTTGGTAAAACTCTTTGAGAAGATGATCATTTATGGAATGCGTACAAAAGATGACCTTAATCAACTGATAATTCCATACAATCTTAAGGGCATCGCCATAGTAGGTTCTGTAGAATCTCTCATCCAAATACCTAACCGACATCGGTTGGTACGCGAGTGACCCAACCTCACTAAACTCACCCCTACGTTGTTTTCTACATGATTGCAATGAATGTAATGCAATGTAGTGTGATGACACAAATGACATGGTTAGACCAAAATGTGGTATATGTAAAAGATGGGGTTTAAGGTTTAAAGGTATACTTTGGTGCCATTGTTGGGTTGAGGGTTATGAGGGACTAACTGAGTAGCCTACTTGCTGGAGTGGACACCGGAGGAACGCCGAAAAGAAGGCCTCGTCGGAACCCTAACTCCAATGGAAGAAAACGGAAGCAGGCGCCATTAGCATGGCAGAAGGACCCAAAACACGAGAAATAGGGTTAGGTTTCAAACCTAAGGGCCTTGATTCGCCGGTGTGGACACGAGGAGGTCAGTCGGAGGGTTTGGGATTGATCGGAGAAGAAATCGCACGAGAAGAAGGTGTAAAGAAGTCGAACTCTAGCGGTTCGGCCTTATAAAAATGCGATGCCAGTCTACTGATGTGCAATATCTATCAACTGTTAGCGATCCAATGAATAGCTCACATAACCGAAAGTCGACTGAACCAGCTCGGCACTCGAATGTTGAATCTTCTGTGCCGAGCTACAATATCATCAGTCTACTGTTATGGATCATCAGTCGACTGATGTGACAAGCACTCGACTGCTGGATTGGCCACTCGACTGTTAGCTCCTCTGTCCCTAATAACAGTAACATCAGCCGACTATTGTGTATCTTTAGTCAACTGATGGACAATCAGTCGAGTGATGGAAGCGGCACTCGACTGCTGATCTCGCGGTGTCATGCTACAGTGTTATTAGTCAATTGATTGTCTGTAGCAGTCGACTGATATCTGATTTTCAGTTCTGAAATTAAGTGAATTTCGATTTCATCACTCAATTTGTTTCATTTTAACATGTTTAGGCATGTATATCAAATATATTAATGTTATGCTTGTGTTAATGTATTTGTTAATCTATTTTAGTATTTTATTTCATTTTCACAAACATTAACATCCATGAATTTTAAATCCTAGCATCTCATCCTTTCTAAGTGTTGAAATACACAATCAAGGTGAATGATATATTTTGCGAGATGCAATACACCATAAATATACCTTCCATGCAAACATATGGTAAGACACATGAAGCATGGCAAGTATGTGACATCAAGATATATAATGCTTGAGTGTTAATCTTAAATGTAATTTCTAAATCTTAATACAATTTTCTTGATACATGAATTCCCAAAGTGTGCCAAAACCCCAAGTTGAACACTAATATCTCTAAGTCTAAATGTGCCAAGTTTAATGAATTTTTCCCAATTCTCTAAGCTTATTGGCACATCCTAAAATCTTTTAGGATTAACATTCAATCTTATTTCCAAGGTATCACATAACCTTGAAAATACTATAAAGTGTTAACTTTACTATGGTTAGGTTAACTATCCACCAATTCAAGTTAACACCCCCAACCCACTTGGCATGATGAAATCACGCTCTTAGGAACCCAATACTTATTGGAGCTCCTTGGGTTAATTAGGTATTCACTAGGGATAACTTCCCTAGATACCCTCTTACTTACCCTCCTAGGCTTAGAAGTCATGGTCATTTGGGTCTTATCATGGTTAACCATAGGGATTGCCTCCCTAGTAACCTTCTTAGTGGTCTTTCTAGGTTTCATGGAAATGTTAGCCACAAGACACTTACCATGGTTAATCCTAGGGATGACTTCCCTGTTGGTGCAGTAGGCACCTAAGTCAAACCTGAGTTTTGATTATAGCAAACGATACAAAGTTAAGCTCATGTCGTTATCTCACTAGCTGAATCGAGTGTGCAGAAGATTGCTATAGCTGGAGCTAAAGGCTAGCGACACCCGGAGGAAGCCGCGATGGTCGGGCGACACCGGGAGGACTTCAGAGGGAGCCGAAGGAATCAGGTGGAGACCGAAAGCAAGGCTTCAAAGGTAAATGTTGAGGTAAGCTCGTGTGAGTGAGCGTAAGTAAAATCGAGTCCTCCATACGGGGGCATCCTTAGGCGACGATCCGACCAAGACTTCTCATGGAAGGTCTATGTTTAGATCGGATGGCAAGTGGTCGTCGAATTCACTTATATTTCGAGCTAACTCTTTATTATAGTCAAAAAGTCTAAAAATCAGTTCAACCGGCCAAAAATCAGTTCAACTGCTAAGCCATCAGTTCAACCAGCCAAGGATCAGTTCAACTGCTGAGCCATCAGTTCAACCGATGGTCAAAAATCAGCCTCGAGGAGTCAAGCTTTATCACCATTTTTCAAGGAGTTTTGTGCCCAATTCCTATTGGTTGAAGACCCATTCGATGAGGGGCTTAAAGGCTATAAAAGGAGGTCCTAACCTAGGGTTTCTTCATCAATTCTAAGCCTCCAAAAGCCTCCGCAAAGCTACAACTTCTCCGACAACGAAGTGCTTCTTCTCCGACGTCTAGGTTTATTTGTTTTCATTTTATTACGTCGGTTAGAGTTTTATTTCAGTTTAGTACTTTCATTTTCGGAGCTTTTATCGTAACGAGGAGAGGGGGAGTGTCCCTCTACCTCAAGCTTTGTGCTTTACTTGTATCAATTAAACTCCTACCTCTAAATGGGAGGAGTTCTTTAGTGTTTTGCCCTCGTCGTGGTCGAGGACCGCTAGGGCCTTGGAGTAAGTAGCCAAGGCTACGAACCAAGTAAAACTCCTTTGTCTCTTTTACTTTACATTTACATTTCGCTGCAATTAATTATCTCTCGAGTTTTAACGAGCGAAAGAAAAGAAAAGGTTTTATCTCTATTCACCCCCTCTAGCGATCCACTTTGATCCAACAATTGGTATTAGAGCCGGGGGTTGCTAAGATTTGGTGAAACCACCAATCTAGCCATTTTACAGATTTTTTTTATTTTTAATTCTGTTTATTTCAGATTTATTTCGCTTTGTTATTTTTTCTCCCGCACTACTAATCCAAGACGCGAGTCTTGGTACTTTTTTTTTTTGTCGTTGCTAGTTTCTTCGTCTTCGTCTCCTTGTGTCTTTTGTTCTAATGGCCCATCTCGAGGGTTTTAGCACCGTCCGACCTCCGTTTTACAATGGAGATGACTTCCGTTATTGGAAGGGTCGGATGGAATGCTTTCTCAAAACCCAAATCGAGATGTGGATCATAATCCAAACGGGTTTCACACTTCCGACTAATGAAGTGGGTGACTCCTTGGATTATGATCAATGGACCATTGCGACAAAACGACAAGTCGAAGCCGACGCCAAGGCAATACAAATCCTCCAATGCGGCTTATCCAAGGAAGAGCTAAATCGCGTCGAGCCCTTCATAAGCGCAAAGGACCTTTGGACAAAACTAGTGGAGCTACACGAAGGGACCGATGAAGCCAAGGTATGTAAGCATGATCTTCTATTCAATAAACTATATAACCTAAAAATGCAGGAACACGAGTCCGCGACGCGCTTCATGTCGAGTCAACAATCTACACGCAATCGGGCAAAAGGTCGAAAACCACGATCTTATAAGGTATGTCCTAAACTCCTTTCCAAGGACTACCTTGTGGGCATCCATGGTCGATGCCTACAAGGTCTCCAAGGATCTTTCTAAACTTAGATTAGATGAACTTTTTCTGATTTTGAACTTCATGAGCAGTCTAATTCGGAACTCGAGAAAGGTATAGCTTTATTTGCAGGTTCAAAGAAGAAAACCGCTAGCAAGCCACCTCCGAAGGAAGAAGAGGATGAGTCGGATTCGGAGGTCGACTCGGAAATGGAAGCCGAAATAGTCAACCTAGTTCGGAGGATAGTCAAGGGTCAAAAATGAGCCATCACTCGACCCAACGAAGGTAAGCCTAAAAGTTCAAACATAAGATGTTATGAATGCAACAGGTTTGGACACATTAAGTCCGAATGCCCAAAACTCAAGAGCAAGGCACCAAAATACAAAAAGGCACTCAACGCTACTTGGGAAGAAGCTTCCGAGGAAGAAGACAACGATCGAGTCTTTATGGCTAAACCGGTGGAATCGGAGGTGGAGTCGGAACCGGAACTTGAATCGGAAACCGAAGATGAGTCGGACTGCGAAGCACTATTCAAGACAAGCCACGGATACGCATCCGGTTCAAAAGATAAACTCAAGGTAAGTCGGTCTCTCATTACTACAATTTATAGTGCAATTAAGTTTTTAAATAAAAAGTTAGCTAAGTCCGAGTCCAAGGTCGAGACCCTAGTTGAGGAAGTTAAACTCCTTAAACACGAGGTCTCCCTAACCTCTTCGACTAGTCGAGTTCAAGAGAAGGACTCAACTCGGGTTGAAAAACTCGAAGTTGAGAACTCACTCTTGAAAAGTCAAGTCGAAGATCTTAGGAATACGTTGGAAAGGTTTACTTTGGGATCCAAAGGACTTGACCTCCTACTTGGATCACAAAGGGTTGTGTACAACAAGGCTGGGCTAGGGTTTAGCTCAAACACGACCAATAAGTCGTATATGTCAATCGTAAGTAGACATAAAAAATGTGTCCAAGCATGGGTCCCTAAGACCACCTTAATTTCAAACTTAGGATCAAACCAGTACTGGGTTCCCAAGGACCAAATCCACTATGTGGAGAGACCGAATCGATTCAACGGTCCAGGGGGAGCTAGTACGAAATTTGTTTGTGTTTTAACTTAGAAATTGCATGCTTAGGTTTTTATTTTTCTTTTTAGAATGGTTAGATAGGACTATAACTCGTCAATACTTGATAACATAGTACCAGGATGCGATGAGATGATAGTACGCTAGGAAAGCGGAGTCTTGTATATTCGGGCTAGATAAGGCGTATCTAGTTCGGTGCACTTGACCGAGCGAAACTAGCTGAAGCTACCTCGCCATATCCTAGACTAGTTAGACCAGGAAGTGGTCTTAGGTGAGTCAAGTCTCTATTTTCTTGAAAATGGCTTTGTCTAAGGAAGTAGTTGTTGTTCCGATCAAAGAAGGCCTCTGTGCCTCGCCACGACCTGGAAGCCATGATCTTGAAAAGGTGACTTGATGAGCCTAAGGTCAAACCCGAATCTAACGCAAGGTTGACAAGTGTTTAAGTCATTAAATTTAATTCAACTAAAATTGAAAGTCATCTCACAAGAACATATAGGATTAACATGTTTGATCATGTAGACATGGGTGAGATGATTTAGGTTAATAATTTTCAACCAATTTTTAATAAATCCAATATCCGATCCAACTACCTTGCGTGTAGGATCAATGGATGTTGGACTGTGGTTGCTCCCGACACATGACCGGGGATCAACTCAAGTTTTCGAAGCTTCGATTCAAACGACAAGGATCGGTAGCCTTCGGAAATAACGGCAAGCTCAAAATTATCGGATCAGGTGATATTGAGCTTAACTCAAATTTTGTCATTCAAAACGTTTTATTAGTAGAAAATTTTCAATATAATCTTCTCAGTGTAGGCCAATTGTGTGATAATAACTATAAGGTCATATTTCTAGAAAACGAATGCGTAATTAATACAAACGAAACCTCTAAAACAATTCTTAAGGGAACTAGAAATAACAACATTTACACTATTAACTTAACTAACTCCTCAACTAAGTGTCTTATGACACGGCAAGAGGAATCATGGTTGTGGCACCGATGACTCGGTCACTCACACCCAAGACTCATCCACAAGATGAGTCAGAGTGACTTAGTTAGAGGTTTGCCTAACCTCAATAACTTGGATAATAAAATATGTAATGCTTGTCAACAAGGTAAACAATCTAGGACACAACATCAACTAACTAGTCAGAGCAGACCAAAAGTGTGCTTGAGCTCCTACACATGGATCTATTTGATTCACAGAGCTAAGTCATAGCGAGTAAATTCTGCTTAGTCATAATTGATGACTATTCTAGATTTACTTGGGTTAGGTTCATCAAACACAAAAGTGATACCCTAGATCAATTAATCAATCTATTTAAATTAATAGAAAATCAACAAAGCATTAAAATCAAAAGACCTAGGACTGATCATGGTGGTGAATTCGAAAACCATAGGTTCTGAGTGCAGTAACCTAAATGGATACCACCACGAGTTCTCTTGCCCTAGAACTCCACAACAAAATGGCCTAGTAGAACGCAAAAATAGAACCCTACAAGAAGCCGCTAGGACAATGTTAAATGAGTATAACCTACCCGATAGGTTTTGGGCGGAAGCCATGAGTACGGCATGCTATGTCCAAAATAGAATCCTTATGGTAAAGAGGCACCTTAAGACCTCATACGAGATTTATCACGATAAAATACCTAACATCAAGTACTTTAGGGTATTTGGGTGTAAGGTACATATCCTAAACACTAAGGATTACCTAGGGAAATTTACATCGAAAACCACGACCGGAATCTTTCTAGGATACTCGACTACAAGCAGAGCTTATAGAGTATATAACCACGACACCCTTAGAGTCGAGGAGACTATCAATGTAGTATTTGATGAAGGACACGAACCTACAAAACCCCCGGCAACCCCAATTAGCGAACTGACTCATACTAGACCTAACTCTGATCCGGAGATCAGGTCTAGTGTTAATCCTAACCTAAGTCAACCAAGTCACTCTATCGACCAAGTGATAGATGACTCCAACCAAACTAGAACTCAAACGAGTCATCCTATGGATCAAGTTGTAGACTCAAACCCAAATCCAACTAGGACTCAAACGAATCATCCTATCGACCAAGTGATAGGTGATCCAAGTCTAGGAGTTCGAACTAGAGCCTCATAGAGAAACCTTAGTCAAATATCTTTGATTTCTAAAATTGAACCCAAAACTATTGACTAAGCTCTTCTTGATCCTGATTGGATTATTGCAATGCAAGAAGAGTTGGCTCAATTCACTAGGAATGAAGTATGGGAATTAGTACCCCCACCTAAAGATAAAACAATCATTGGAACAAGGTGGGTGTTTAGAAATAAAATTGATGATAGAGGTGAAGTAGTTAGAAATAAAGCAAGACTAGTTGCTAAAGGGTTTAGTCAAGTCGAAGGTTTAGATTACGACGAGACCTATGCCCCAGTAGCTAGATTAGAGTCTATTCGAATGCTATTAGCATATTCAGCACATCGAGGATTTAAGTTGTTTCAAATGGATGTGAAATCTGCATTCTTAAATGGATACATTAAAGAAGAAGTTTATGTTAGTCAACCCGGTTTCGAAAGTTTAGACATGTTGGCATCGTGCTATTCCTTGGAATGCTCATCAGCTCCCATGTCCCCGGATTAAAATTTTCACTAATTAACACTAATCCGGATGGGATGAGTTTCCTTAGTACAATCAATTCATCGTCGTGCCAACGACTCGAGCAATCACTTGAACAAACTTGTTGTTCAAGCAATCAACTCTTCTAGTCGGTTAGCCACGGAAGAGACGACGGACGAATCGCCGGTTTTTGTGTTTCTTATTCGGGGTCCATGATTATACAAATACATACAAATGTAAACTAGTATAATCAACATATACTAACATAAAGAACATAAGCTAGCATATCAATAAGAACATGCAAAGAACAATAATAAAAGTTGTAAAACTTTTATACCTCTTGATCTTCTATCGTATGTCCTAACCTCCTTGTAGACTTCGTGTGGGCGAAGATCCTCCACAAGTTGAAGCTTCCTAGATCTTCTTCAATCCAAAGAATGAAGAACTCTCTTTCCCTTCTTGCTTGAGCCAACCACCAATCCACAAAGGATTGATCCCGCCGGCCCCAAGAATAGAGAGAATAATATGGAAACAACCAAGGAACCGAACTAGGGACAAACCCTAGCTTCTAGTGCCACCGGCCAAGATGGAGTGAAGAGGAGAAAAGGAACATGTTGGCCAAGGTATAGGGAAAAGAGAAGTGAACACCCTAGGAAGAAGAAGAGCACTTCCCCTATAGTTGCCGCCCAACCAAGCTTTCAAACCCTAGCCGCCCAACCTTTCTTCCTTTGGATTTCTTGTCGCCCAACCATGGTGGAGAGAAGAGATCTAGGAGCTAGCCACCTTCAAGAAAGAAGAAGAGATCTCCCACAAGTTGCCGCCCACCCTTCTTTCCTAACCTTGGCCGCCCATCCAAAGGAGCCAAACCCTAATTAGGGTTTCCTCCTTAGGGTTGCTTGCCGCCCAAGCAAGGCTTGGCAAGACCCTAATCTCCTTAGCATCCATCATCCAACCAAAAAACCTTAGTTGCCGCCCAACCCAATCTCCCATATATATAGAGTTAGGTTTAGGCCTTGGTTTAATCTCCACCGTCGGTTCTAGGGTTTTAATCTCAACCGTCGGATCTAGAGATTTAATCTCAACCGTCGGTTCTAGGGATTTAATCCCAATCGTCGGATCTAGAGATTTAATCTCAACCGTCGGTTCTAGGGTTTTAATCCCAACCGTCGGATCTAGAGATTTAATCTCCACCGTCGGTTCTAGGGATTTAATCCCAACCGTCGGATCTAGACTTCATGAGGTTTATATTAGGCTACGATAGGGACCATGAGGAATAGTTGGATCTTGGCCACCCGATGGATCGAAACCACACAAACTTGATCCATCAATGATGTTTCATTCCACTAGAGGATCATCATTGAATTACCTCACCAACCCCCATAAATTAATATGGGCTCCATATATTATTTGTACATCCATCTCCCCATGTTTAAGATATCGAATGTCCGTCAATTAATTGATTTACTGACCATTAATTAATTAACATCTAACTCCTCGAGTAGTACCACTCAACTTTATCATCATGTTGACTAAGTCAACCTGCAGGGTTTACATGATGAACCTTTTGAGCTCCTCAAGGGGACATCATCAACCTAATACATAGGACACGGATTCCTCCTATAATCAACGGCACACTATGTAAATAATATCATTTCCCAACTTACCGGGCATATTGATTTAATCCATAGAAATCTCACCCTCTGGTAAATCAAAGAAATAAATACTAAGTACATGTGCCCGTTATTATATCGGGATTAAGAGCATGTACAACATAATATCCGAGGTCCGATTCAATTATGTAGTCAGCAACAAATTGAATCACCTCTATGTCGGTCCTGCTTAATACACCTAAGTGTACTAGTGTAACTTTATGTTCAAGACAAAACAATACCAAGCTACACTACAACCATGCCAATGGTTTGTCCAAAACCATCTTGGTTGTGAGCCTCTACTTATATTCTACAAGGAACTGATAACATGATCTTCTGTGCCACACCAAGCACCATGTTATCTACAATGTAAAATATTAGACAATTTTGCATAATCATAAAAATATGCAAACAATAATCATGTGATTCTTATTTCAAAATAAAGATGTTCATACAAAAGAGCTAGGCTCTCAGTATACATCCCAACAATCTCCCACTTATACTAAAAGACTATGTTGTCCTCATACTGCCATACATTTGATTCCCCTTCCTTTCACATGCCTATCAAAGCTCTCGCCAGAAGGGTCTTAGTGAAAGGGTCTACCAGGTCATCCTTTGATGCAATCTAGGCGACAGCAACTTCTACCTCCTTTACGATTTCTCGTATCAGGTGGTACTTGCACTCTATGTGTTTACTAGCCTTATGGGCTCGTGGTTCCTTTGAGTTTGCAACTGCACCATTATTATCACAATAAATTATGATAGTTCTGGGCAAACCAGGAATCACATCCAAGTCCATTAGGAAGTTCCTGAACCACACAACTTCTTTGGCCGCCACAGGGGCTGCCACATACTCAGCTTCCATGGTGGAGTCCGCCACGCATTTCTGATTGACACTCCTCCATACTATGGCTCCACCTCTAAAAGTAAACACAAACTTCGAGGTAGACTTACTGTTATCCCTATCTGATTGGAAATCACAATCCATACAACCCACAGGGAGTAATTGGTATGCCCGGTAAACTTGCATATAATCCCTAGTCCTTCTCAGGCACTACAATATATGCTTTTACCACAGTCCAATGTCCCTGTTCTTGATTACTCTGATATCTGCTAACCATGCCCACGGCAAAGTAGATATCTTGTCTCGTACATAACATACATGAGGCTTCCTACTTCTGAAGCATAAGGAACCAGCTTCAGCTCCTTTATCACCTCAGATGATCTAGGACACATCTCCTTAGATAAAGGAACTCCATACCTGAAAGGTAGAAAACCCTTCTTGGAGTTCTGCATGCTAAAATGATCCAAAATCATGTCTATGTATGAAGCTTGGGATAAGCACAACAACCTTGATCCCAAGGTTGTGACCCACTTCTCCCAAGTCCTTCAAAACTGTTTGGACAACCATACCCTTACGTCTAATAACACTCTGATATTGTTGCCAACTACCAAAATGTCATCTACGTATAGTACAAGAAATACCACTACGTTTCCGTCACATCTCTTGTATACACAAGACTCATCCGGACTTTGAATAAATCCATAAGTCTGGATTTACCTCATTAAAAGCGGATGTTCCAAGACCTCAAAGCTTGCTTCAGTCCATAAACGGACCGATTAAGCTTACATACAATACGCTCTTTGCCCTTAGTAATGAATCCCTCTGGTTGCTTCATATTTATGTTTTCCTCAAGACTTCCATTAAGGAAAGTTGTCTTGACATCCATCTGCCACACCTCATTATCCATATGAGCTGCTATGCATAAGAGCTCCCAGACCTGACTTGAATCCATAGATTCAATCTCAGTATTCATTGCACTTTGCCAAGATGCCATATTTATATCTTGGATTGTCTCGTCGTATGTCTAGGGATCAGGTTCATGTTTGCTAGGGACCAAATCAGAAGATTCACCCAAAAACATGAATCAAAGAGGCTGTCTAACAACCCTCCCACTACGACGAGGTATCATCTGTGTATCCTTTGTGACACGCGGTGTAGTAACATGTGGTATATCTTCTTGTACCGGTGGTACTAAAGAAGTGACTTCCCTTTTAACTCCTCCAGAACAATTTTACTCTTGGGCTTGTGGCTTATCACATAGTCTTCCTCTAGAAATTTGGCGTTCGTGTTAACGATCACTCTCTGATCTCTAGGACTATAAAACAAGTCAGAATAACTCATCATCGATCTAATCATCTCCATAAGAGTCCTATTCCTTCGTTCTGCTACACCGTTCTGCTGGGGTGTGCCAGGTGCAGTCAATTGGGATTGAATCCCAACCTCTGATAAGTAGTTCCTAAACTTTCCCAAGAGTTTCTCACCACCACGATGAGATCGTAGTGTCATCCATATCTTGAATAATTGTCTATAAAAGAGATGAAATATTCAAGACTACCTCTTGCCTAGATAGTCATAGGACCACACAAATCAGAATGAATCATTTCTAACACATCTTTGGCTCTATACCCCTTGGCCTTAAAAAGTCCTCTTGGTTATCTTACCCTCCAAGCAAGATTCGTAGGTTGGGAGATCCTCCACCACTAATGAAACCAAAGGTCCATCAGCTATCAACCTTTGAATTCTGCTTAGGTTAATGTGACTAAGCCTAAGAAGCCAAAGATATGTTTGGTTCATCTTCGAAGGTTCTTTTCTCTTATTGGAATTAGAAGATGAGTTATTAACTTCAATTTGCATCGTGGGAGGTTTTGGTTCAAATTTCCTTTCAATGTACCTGAATAGATATTCTCCCTATTCCTTTTTATAACAACTTTGTCATTAAAAGAAATAGAATATCCATCCATAATAATTTAGAAACTGAAACTAAATTCTTTCTAAATAAAGGTACATAAAGGGAATTTTCCAGAACCAAAGTTTTATTATTTTCAAGAGATAAATAAAACTTCTCCCACTGCAATAGCCGCCACCATCATGGCATTGCCCAAGTAAATGGTAATCTCCCCTTTAGCTAGTCATCGGGTTTCCTGGAACCCCTACAAATTATTGCAGACATGATTAGCGGCTCCCGTATCTACTCACCAGGTGCCGGTAGATATCACCGCTAATCATGTTTCAATGACTAGTCCAAAAGATATACCTTTGTTCTGTTTTGGATTGGGCAGTCCTTCTTCCAATGTCCATCCTGCTTGCAAGTGAAGTACTTGCCTTTCGGCTTCTTCACTCTTCCCTGAGATCCTCCGACCATCTTTGCTTCACCTTGTTTCTTCTTCTTCTTGCCTTTCGGCTTAGAAGTAGAAACCCTTTTGAGCAATGATGGCTACACTCTTTGAAGAGTGCATACTTGTACTCCTTAGCAGATAAGACAATATCTAGAATCTTTTCCAATCAATATTATTTAGGTACAGTAAGTTTATTTCCTTTAGTATGACAGTAAGTGGACTGAAAGTCAATTTTGAAAATCCTAAGAATCACATAGATCATTACTTTAGATTTCAAAAAATTATTGATTCCTCAAACAATAAAATTTCGAAATCAACCAACACCTCAAAACACCGAGAATATCACATGCCATGATAGTGTGAACGTATACGAATTCTACATTTGTAAGAGGAGGTTTTACCCATTAATTTTATTATCTTGTCAACCTTACTTTTTGATAAATAAAATTAATAGTTGGTTCCTCTTTGGCCCTACAAATAAAAGCAGTGACTCCGATGGGGAGGATACTTTTTATTTGCATCTAAGTGTGCACCATTACACGGTACTAAGGGAATTATTTCGGATTATGTGTCTTACCGCTGTGGAAGTACACACGCTCCTAGATAATTTCCTATAACCATTATTTGACCTAGTGATCCGCAAACAAACTCATCCGATGGGGAGGAAGGCACTCAGAGCCGACGCACAAGTTTGTTGCATCACATGTCAAATTGTAATGGAGGCCGCGGGAATTAATTAAAATGTCCCTCTCCCACTTAGTAAATTGAAAATGAGGAATTTTCAAGAACACACAACATGCTTATTATTACTGTAGATTTCAATAAAAATTATTGATTCCTCAAACAATAAAATTTCAAAATCAACCAACACCTCAAACACCGAGAATATCGCATGCCACGATAGTGTGGACGTATACGAATTCTACATTTGTAAGAGAAGGTTTAACCCATTAATTTTATTATCTTGTCAACCTTACGTTTTGACAAATAAAATTAATAGTTGGTTTCTCTTCATCCCTACAAATAAAACTACTTTTTATTTGCATCTAAGTGTGTACCATTACACGGTACTAAGGGAATTATTTTGGATTATGTGCCTTGCCGCTGTGGAAGTACACACGCTCCTAGATAATTTCCTATAACCATTATTTGACCTAGTGATCTGCAAACAAACTCATCCGATGGGGAGGAAGGCACTCAAAGCCGACGCACAAGTTTGTGTAGGGGATTTGACGCCGCTAGAGGGGGGTGAATAGCGTTGTGCCCGTAGGAAGATGGAATTCGTTCGCGATCGTCTCTATAAAACTCGTTATGCGCAGCGGAATAGAAATAATAAAAGCAATAACAAAAAGATACAATCACGAACACAAGGATATAAAGTGGTTCGGAACCGAACGGTTCCTACTCCACGGATCGAGCTCTAAAGAGCCCTAGTGATGCACACGCACTCACTAATCACAAATCCTCCTTCTCGACACAAGTCGGAGGTGGAGAAACCCCTTACAATAAGATTACAACAATAATCTAAATACAACAAGCAAATATAAGAAGAAATACAACAAGAGAAGTAAAGAACACTTTACAAAAACTCTTTAGAAGCTTGCTTGTTGATTGCCTTGGACTAGCACTTGAAAGCCCTAATTTACAGCAGCAAATCGCTTCAAAATGTCCAAGAAAATCGGTTGCAAAAACCCTCCCGTCGAGATCCTTTTATCCTTGTGCGCGACCTAGATTTCCGCCCATCATTCGACTACCATAAATCACCAGTCGACTGATGCCACTGTTGTCGTGAGACAACGGCTCGATCCACGCTGGAAAAACTCCAACGGATCTCTTGGCGCATTGCTCAACATTGTACGATCGGCCGCGTACGCGATCGCGCCCATGGCTACGGAGCATTCTGCTCGTGGTCGAACTAGCGATCGGCCACGACTTAGGCGATCATCAAACCGCCGTCGACATCGGGCCTGATCGCTCAATGAGCAAGCCGATTGATGTTTTAATGCAAGTATGGTGCCCCCATACTTGCTAGACCACCCTTAGCCTAGACCTAAGCCTTCTAGCCACCTCCATCAGCCTCACGCCTCTCGGATCCCTCCAAGTCATCCATGACTTGTTCATCCATCGCGCTAGCCTCCAGGTGCTTCCCTCGGCTATGTCATGCTAATGGTGTCTACACCGCCAAGGCACATTGGACTTACGCCGCCAAGACTCCGTTTGGACTTTACGCCGCCAAGACTCCGCTTGGACTTTACGCCACCAACCATTGGTCTTATGCTGCCAAGACTCCCGTTTGGACTTTACGCTGCCAATATCAAACCCTTGGACTTCTCAAATGCCAAGACTCAAGCTTGGACTTTCCCTTGCCAACCCATATTGGACTTTCCATGCCAAGACCATGCTTGGACTATCCTTGCTAACCCATGTTGGACTTTTCATGCCAAGACCATGCTTGGACTTTCCTTGCCAACCCATGTTGGACTTTACATTGCCAAGACCCATGCTTGGACTTTTACATTGCCAAGACCCATGCTTGGACTTTTCATGTGCCAAGTGTCCCACTTGGACTTTTCATGCCAAGTACTCAAGACTTGGACTTTACCAAATGCCAAGTGTTCCACTTGGACTTTCCCATGACAATTACATTGTCATATGTTTTTGTCGAAACATCAAAACATCACTCGAGTCAAACTCGAGTCACAGTCAATCGTGACTGGCCGATTGCACCAACAATCTCCCCCTTTTTGATGTTTGACAAAAACCAAACAAATCATTTGAGTTAGACCACTAACTCAAATCCCTTACCAATTATCCCAAATTGGTAAACACTCTCTAAATGTTCTCCCCCAAACATTTTCTCTCCAAGGAGGTCAATGTCTCATGTCCCAATGAGATCTTACAATCTCCCCCTTTTTTACCTAAAAATATCTAGGATGCCTACCATCGTCCTAGTGATAAGTCCCATATCACTCAAGAGAGGCAATCCTATAATCTCTCCCAATTTCCAAATTGGGTATCAAAAACCCATCAATTTTCCCAATTGATGATACTCTCCCAATAACTTCTCCTCTCCAAGAAGAAAAACACATCCATCATCCCAAGATGGATAACTCCCCCTAAAGGCTTGCTCCCCCTTGACCATTGCACCAACAATGTCCTTGGGAAGCCCCTAAGCCAATAGGAACTCTAAACCATCAAAATTAAGGTTCTAAGTTCAACATAGAACTTTCACCCACCCTAAATTTGATACTTTGACCTAACACATCTCCTAAGCCATATCCAATGGATTTTCACCCTTTATAATGCTTTCTAAAGCATATCCTAGGGTTAGGAGTGATTAGGAACCTTTTCCATAGCTGAACACGAGCTAAACAAACCTTGTTAACCCGAAATCAGACATGGCAGTCGACTCCGATGTCACCAATCACTCACATCAATCGACTTCCACATAGTACGATCGATAATCAAAATCTCGATTTTCACAATGAATTTTGAAAATTCATAAATAATTATACGTAATTCGAAAAATCGTGAAAATTCATACGTATAATACTTATGACACACACAATGAGTGAAAAATATTTGAAAATTATTTTACCCATAAAATAGTGAGTTTGATACAAAACTCAAAACCATTGAAATTTTTAATGTTTGGCTCTATTTTGTATCAACTCTATCAATGGTGATTGCTATCAAAAGATAGACTTCACCAAGGTTTTTCAAAAAGATTTTAAAATGTTTTCAAAACCTTATTTTGGATCATATTCCTTGGGCTCTATGTACATGACTTGTACACATGCTCTCCCAATTGATCCACAAATCATATAAGATGAGTTTTAGTTCATCTAGATGCAAACACTATGCACCTTGAACTTAACTCATATCCTAGCATCTCACATGTATCTAGGGTTTATAAATACACATACATGTCAATTGGATGTGAGATGTGGGTTTTGGTTCATTTAATCTAGGGTTTCATGCATTTTTCTAAGGCAACCCTACTTGATTCCCTTATAAATGAGACTCCAAGTCATGCCATTGTCCTTAAATCAATTTTAATCAAATTATCTTAAATGCATGAGTGATTATGGAATTAGAGATGATATAGATAAACACATTCTCATAATCATGATGTCATGGCATAATATCAAATCTAAAAACACATGACATTTAAAACCTTAATCCTAAACATGAACATGACATATAAAATCATAGAACTAGGCATGATGTCATGACATGGCATATGGCAATCAAGGCATAGCATATAAAATATATAGGTATAGTAATACCTAAATTTTAATATTAATTTCCATTTGATATGGTTAGATATATTTTGCCATATTATCATTAATCTCCCTAGTGTGCCAACAACCCAAAATGGCACACTAACACTCTAAACCCTAATTGTGCCAATTCGACCATTTTATCAAGCTTCTCAAATAATATTGGCACACCCTAAACTCTTTTAGGATGATAATTCAAATCTATTTCCAAGGTATCCATAACCTTGAAAATAACCTAAAGTGCCACCTTTGCCATGGTTGAGTTAACTACCCATCGATTTAAGGTTGGCACACCCTAAACTCTTTTAGCGTGAATCAATCACGCTCTTAGGAACCCAAAACCGATTTGAGCTCCTAGAGTTAATTAGGTATTCCTTAGGGATAACCTCCCTAGATACCTTCCTAATGACCCTCCTAGGCTTGTTAGCCTTGGTCATTTGGGTCTTACCTAGGTTGACTCTAGGGGTAACTCCCCTTGCAACCTTCTTAGTGGCCACCCTAGGTTTCCTAGAAACCCTAGCCACTAGGCACACCCTTTGGTCAACTCTAGGGATAACCTCCCTATTGACCTTGGTCTTCCTAGACCTAGTCAGTGTTCCATAATCTAATGGAACACTATGGTAAGCTACCTTAGGCTTAGGTTTGTGACTCAAACCTTGCTTGCCCTTGGTTGACTTTTGACTCTTAGGTCCTTGGTGTTGACTTTGACTTTTGGACCTTTGACTTTGACCATTAGACCCTTTAAATTGATTTTGTATCTTATTTAGGGTCTTTTCAAGTTTTTCAAGTCTTGACCTCAAGACTTGATTTTCCTTTTCTAATTGCCCAATTTTAGAATTTTGATTTAAATCTTGGGCATTGGACTTCCTAGGCATATGCCTAGTCCATTTAGGATTGAAACCTAGGTGTTCTCCTATTTTCTTGATAGATTCCCTAGGTAAAACATTTTTAGGGACATTAGTCCCAAATTTCTCCCTATTATCTAAGTAGACATTCTTAGCTCCTAAGCAAAAATACTTGTTCCTATTAGCATGCTTTTCATAAATTGCAAGTGAATTGAAATCCCTAGCATGCTTTTGCTTGTAAATTGAAGAAGGAGCAAAATTAGAAGTTACCCTAGGGTTTGCCTTAGCTCCCCCTACATATGATGCTCCATTTTGAGTCTTCTTGCTCCCCCTAGGACATTGATTCCTATAATGTCCTTTTGAATTGCACTTGAAGCATATGATGTGCTCCTTGCCTTTAGGTGTTGGGGAACCGGCATCCTTGACTTTTGGTGCCGGTGGAGCTTTCCTAATCTTCTTTGGGCACTTGCTCTTGTAGTGCCCGGTTTCCCTACACTCAAAACACATTATATGCATTTTATTATTAACACATATGTTTGAGTTACCTAGGTTAATGGAGACCGGAATTGGACTTTGGGCTTCTTCATCTTGACCGGATGTCGAAGCTTCTTCTTGATGTTCCGGTGTGGAAGTTCTCTCCTCCTTCTCGGTCCTTGAGGTGGATGCTTCTTCCACTTCCTCCTCTACTTCCTTCTCCGATCCGGATGTTGATTCCCTATCAACTTCCGAATCCTCAAGCTCTTTAGATGTTTCTTCTTGAGCTTGAGAGGGTGATGGTCCTTCTTCTTGGACCGATGATAGACTTTCATGGAGCTTGGCCAAATCGCTCCATAGCTCCTTAGCATCCACATAGTCACCTAGGCTACACAAGAGGTCATTAGGAATTAAATCAAAAATGAATTTGATTACCTTCTTGTTTTTATCGAATTGTTGGAGTTGCTTCTCACTCCATTTCTTCTTCTTGAGAAACCCTCCCTTTGGTCCCTTAGGATATTCAAATCCTTCCATCAATGCGGACCACTCCTCAAGGTCTCTCATCATCAAAAAATCTTCAATTCTCGCCTTCCAAGAATTGAAACCTTCTCGTCCATAGAAGGCATACGGAATTGGGGTGTTGATATCCCATCCCAATTGTCCTTGGATTTCCATCTTTACCCTCTAGCCTTTTGTCTTAGCTCCCGGCGGTTAGTCCGTAGAAGATCCCCGGGCTCTGATACCAATTGTAGGGGATTTGATGCCGCTAGAGGGGGGGTGAATAGCGTTGTGCCCGTAGGAAGATGGAATTCATTCGCGATTGTCTCTACAAAACTCGTTATGCGCAGCGGAATAGAAATAATAAAAGCAATAACGAAAATATACAATCACGAACACAAGGATATAACGTGGTTCGGAACCGAACGGTTCCTACTCCACGGATCAAGCTCTAAAGAGCCCTAGTGATGCACACGCACTCACTAATCACAAATCCTCCTTCTCGACACAAGTCGGAGGTGGAGAAACCCCTTACAATAAGATTACAACAATAATCTAAATACAACAAGCAAATATAAGAAGAAATACAACAAGAGAAGTAAAGAACACTTTACAAAAACTCTTTAGAAGCTTGCTTGTTGATTGCCTTGGACTAGCACTTGAAAGCCCTGATTTGCAGCAGCAAATCGCTTCAAAACGTCCAAGAAAATCGGTTGCAAAAACCCTCCCGTCGAGCTCCTTTTATCCTTGCGCGCGACCTGGATTTCTACCCATCAGTCGACTGCCATAAGTCACCAGTCAACTGATGCCACTGTTGTCGTGAGACAATGGCTCGATCCACGCTGGAAAAACTCCAACGGATCTCTTGGCGATGATCGCAACATTGGCGATCGGCCACCGTGAGTTGATCGCCTTCGGCCACGCGAGCATTATGTGCTCGCTCAACTAGCGATCGGCCGACGCGATCGTCATTGCGCCAGACATCGGGCCGACCGCTCCAATGAGCTGCGATCAGTCGCTCTAACTCAAACGGCAAATAATGTCGACTCACGGCAGTCGAACCGGCCATAATGCCAGTCGACTGCCAACCTCAAAGATGAGGTTTTAACCCAAGTATGGTGCCCCCATACTTTCTAGACCACCCTTAGCCTAGACCTAAGCCTTCTAGCCACCGCGCCTCTCGGATCCCTCCAAGTCATCCATGACTTGTTCATCCATCGCGCTAGCCTCTAGGTGCTTCCCTCGGCTATGTCATGCTAACGGTGTCTACACCGCCAAGGCACATTGGACTTACGCCGCCAAGACTCCGTTTGGACTTTACGCCGCCAAGACTCCGCTTGGACTTTACGCCGCCAAGACTCCACTTGGACTTTACGCCGCCAACCATTGGTCTTATGCTGCCAAGACTCCCGCTTGGACTTTACGCTGCCAATATCAAACCCTTGGACTTCTCAAATGCCAAGACTCAAGCTTGGACTTTCCCTTGCCAACCCATATTGGACTTTCCATGCCAAGACCATGCTTGGACTTTCCTTGCCAACCCATGTTGGACTTTTCATGCCAAGACCATGCTTGGACTTTCCTTGCCAACCCATGTTGGACTTTACATTGCCAAGACCCATGCTTGGACTTTTACATTGCCAAGACCCATGCTTGGAATTTTCATGTGCCAAGTGTCCCACTTGGACTTTTCATGCCATGTACTCAAGACTTGGACTTTACCAAATGCCAAGTGTTCCACTTGGACTTTCCCATGACAATTACATTGTCATATGTTTTTGTCGAAACATCAAAACATCACTCGAGTCAAACTCGAGTCCTGGTCAATCGTGACCTGGGCCGATTGCACCAACAGTTTGTTGCATCACATGTCAAATTGTGATGGAGGCCGCGGGAATTAATTAAAATGTCCCTCTCCCACTTAGTAAATTGACAATGAGGAATTTTCAAGCACACACAACATGCATATAAAATAAATCAGCAATAAATATGGAAAAATCAGAATTTTTCCAACTATTATGGCATTGTTCTCCAATATGCATCCCGTCGTGTCGCCACCTCGTCCGCTCCTCCTACGCCATGTATGAGCCAACCGGAGATCCGAGCCGAGAATAAAACCTATTTTATTTTACATCCATCGATCCTATACTCCACGAGGGAGTGTACATGAAATCTAGATCGAAAGTAAAATAAAATAAAGAGTGGCTAAACAATGTCGTATTCAATTACAAAAAATTAAATACTAATTTAGCCTCGTCAACCCCAAGGATTCAAATAATATACAATCACACACACATTCAATCACATACACACATATATAGCCATAATAGTTGGATCTTATGCCTGCAACCAAAAAGTTAGCCTACGCACATCCTACTATTATCCGGCATACAAAATATATGATAAGTATGTGAAAGTAACCGAATCCAAAACACACAAAACCGGAAACCGTGGCTCTGATACCACTTTGTTGGCATCGTGCTATTCCTTGGAATGCTCATCGGCTCCCATGTCCCCGGATTAAAATTTTCACTAATTAACACTAATCCGGATGGGATGAGTTTCCTTAGCACAACCAATTCATCGTCGTGCCAACGACTCGAGCAATCACTTGAACAAACTTGTTGTTCAAGCAATCAACTCTTCTAGTCGGTTAGCCGCGGAAGAGACAACGGACGGATCGCCGGTTTTTGTGTTTCTTATTCGGGGTCCATGATTATACAAATACATACAAATGTAAACTAGGATAATCAACATATACTAACATAAAGAACATAAGCTAGCATATCAATAAGAACATGCAAAGAACAATAATAAAAGTTGTAAAACTTTTATACCTCTTGATCTTCTATCGTATGTCCTAACCTCCTTGTAGACTTCGTGTGGGCGAAGATCCTCCACAAGTTGAAGCTTCCTAGATCTTCTTCAATCCAAAGAATGAAGAACTCTCTTTCCCTTCTTGCTTGAGCCAACCACCAATCTACAAAGGATTGATCCCGCCGTCCCCAAGAATAGAGAGAATAATATGGAAACAACCAAGGAACCGAACTAGGGACAAACCCTAGCTTCTAGTGCCGCCGGCCAAGATGGAGTGAAGAGGAGAAAAGGAACATGTCGGGCGTCGGCCAAGGTATAGGGAAAAGAGAAGTAGCCGGCAACACCCTAGGAAGAAGAAGAGCACTTCCCCTATTGTTGCCGCCCAACCAAGCTTTCAAACCCTAGACGCCCAACCTTTCTTCCTTTGGATTTCTTGCCGCCCAACCATGGTGGAGAGAAGAGATCTAGAAGCTAGCCACCTTCAAGGAAGAAGAAGAGATCTCCCACAAGTTGCCGCCCACCCTTCTTTCCTAACCTTGGCCGCCCATCCACAGGAGCCAAACCCTAATTAGGATTTCCTCCTTAGGGTTGCTTGCCGCCCAAGCAAGGCTTGGCAAAACCCTAATCTCCTTAGCATCCATTATCCAACCAAAAAACCTTAGTTGCCGCCCAACCCAATCTCCCATATATATAGAGTTAGGTTTAGGCCTTGGTTTAATCTCCACTGTCGGTTCTAGGGTTTTAATCTCAACCGTTGGATCTATAGATTTAATCTCAACCGTCGGTTCTAGGGATTTAATCCCAACCGTCAGATCTAGAGATTTAATCTCAACCGTTGGTTCTAGGGTTTTAATCCCAACCGTCGGATCTAGAGATTTAATCTCCACCGTTGGTTCTAGGGATTTAATCCCAACCGTTGGATCTAGACTTCATGAGGTTTATATTAGGCTACGATAGGGACCATGAGGAGGAGTTGGATCTTGGCCACCCGATGGATCGGAACCACACAAACTTGATCCATCAATGATGTTCCATTCCACTAGAGGATCATCATTGAATTACCTCACCAACCTCCATAAATTAATATGGGCTCCGTATATTATTTGTACATCCATCTCCCCGTGTTTAAGATATCGAATGTCCATCAATTAATTGATTTACTGACCATCAATTAATTAACATCTAACTCCTCGAGTAGTACTACTCAACCTTATCATCATGTTGACTAAGTCAACCTGCAGGGTTTACATGATGAACCTTATGAGCTCCTCTAGGGGACATCATCAACCTAATACATAGGACACGGATTCCTCCTATAATCAACGGCACACCATGTAAATAATATCATTTCCCAACTTACCGGGCATATTGATTTAATCCATAGAAATCTCACCCTCTGGTAAATCAAAGAAATAAATACTAAGTACATGTGCCCGTTATTATATCGGGATTAAGAGCATGTACAACATAATATCCGAGGTCCGATTCAATTATGTAGTCAGCAACAAATTGAATCACCTCTATGTCAGTCCTGCTTAATACACCTAAGTGTACTAGTGTAACTTTATGTTCAAGACAAAACAATACCAAGCTACACTACAACCATGCCAATGGTTTGTCCAAAACCATCTTGGTTGTGAGCCTCTACTTATATTCTACAAGGAACTGATAACATGATCTTCTGTGCCACACCAAGCACCATGTTATCTACAATATAAAATATTAGATAATTTTGCATAATCATAAAAATATGCAAACAATGATCATGTGATTTTTATTTCAAAATAAAGATGTTCATACAAAAGAGCTAGGCTTTCAGTATACATCCCAACAAGACAAACCCGATCATATCCTTAGGTTAAAGAAAGCTCTTTATGGACTTAAACAAGCTCCTCGAGCTTGGTACGAGAGACTTTCGATTTATCTTAAGTCCAAAGGCTTTAACCAAGGTGTAGTTGACCCAACCCTTTTCGTAAAAACCTTAGGTAAAGACATATTCATAGCCCAAATCTACGTAGATGATATTATTTTCGGAACCACCAACTCAATCCTACTAAATGAGTTTATTTCACTTATGGAAAGTAAATTTGAAATGAATTTAGTAAGTGAGTTAAGTTTCTTTTTAGGTCTACAAATTAAACAAACTAAAGATGGAATATACCTACATCAACGCAAATATACTAGGGAATTAATTAAACGCTTTGGAATGCAAGACGCTAAAATTATTAATACCCCAATGGCAACTAATGTGAATATAGAAGAAGATGTAATCGGAAATTCAATTGATTTAAAATACTATAGGAGCATAATAGGGAGTCTCCTTTACTTAACTGCAAGCTGACCTGATATCTTATTTGCAGTTAGTATGTGCGCAAGGTTTCAAACCTGTGCCAAGGAGTCTCACCTAACTCTAGTCAAGCGTATCCTTAGATATCTAAAGGGTACACTTAATGTGGGTATTTGGTATCCTAGATCTACCGAGTTCGAACTAACCGGCTACTCCGATTCGGACTATGCCGGTAGTTAGCTCGATAGAAAGAGTACGAGTGGTTGTTGTCAACTTCTCAGCTCGAGTCTAGTGAGTTGGTGCAGTAGGAAGCAACACTGTGTTGCTTTATCTACCACCGAAGCCGAATATTTTGTGGAGTGTGAGTGTGTCATGCAGCTTCTTTGGATGAAGCACACTCTCCGCGACTTTAAGTTAGACTTTACGAATAGTAAACTTCACGTAGATAACATTAGTTCAATTAATCTTACAAAGAATCCGATATGTCACTCTAGGACCAAACATATAGAGGTCAAACATCATTTCATTCGAGAACATGTGGCCAACGGAGCCATACAACTCGAATACGTCGAATCAAAGTCTAACTTAGCAGACCTATTTACTAAACCCCTACCCGAAGCTAAATTTAGTCTATTAAGATGAAAATTGGGCATGTGCGTAGTAGAATAGGAACCTCTTAACTTAAACTTATTTGTGGAGTCAACATTTTACTTATTTTTTATTATGCCCTTAATATTTTACTTAAGTGGGAGAAAGGGCCAAGTTAAGAAGAACTCTTAACTTAAATGTTTTTACTAAGGCCAACTTTAAGTAATGTTAATTACTTAAAGAAACCCTCAAAGGGGAGGATTAAGGTCTTTCTTCAAGACTCACCCTCGGTCAAGGGGGAGGTTTCCTCAAGGGGGAGTACTTGAAGAAAATCCTTACTACTCCAACTTAATCTTCTTTATTTCTTGTTTCTAATGCACATTATTCTTCATGCTTACTATTTACTTAACTTTGTATGTGGGTTTGCCATAAATCAAAAAGGGGGAGATTGTTGGTGCAGTAGGCACCTAAGTCGAACCTGAGTTTTGATTATAGCAAACGATACAAAGTTAAGCTCATGTCGTTATCTCATGAGCTGAATCGAGTGTGCAGAAGATTGCTATAGCTGGAGCTAAAAGCTAGCGACACCCGGAGGAAGCCGCGATGGTCGGGCGACACCGGGAGGACTTCGGAGGGAGCCGAAGGAATCAGGTGGAGACCGAAAGCAAGGCTTCAAAGGTAAATGTTGAGGTAAGCTCGTGTGAGTGAGCGTAAGTAAGGTTGAGTCCTCCATACATGGACATCCTTAGGCGACGATCCGACCAAGACTTCCCATGGAAGGTCTATGTTGAGATCGGATGGCAAGTGGCCGTCGAATTCACTTATATTTCGAGCTAACTCTTTATTACAGTCGAAAAGTCTAAAAATCAGTTCAACCGGTCAAAAATTAGTTCAACTGCTAAGCCATCAGTTCAATCAAGGATCGCTCAATCACGAGTCATCGCTCAATCGCCAAGAAATCAGTTCAACCAATGGTCAAAAATCAGCCTCGAGGAGTCAAGCTTTATCACCATTTTTCAAGGAGTTTTGTGCCCAATTCCTATTGGTTGAAGACCCATTCGATGAGGGGCTTAAAGGCTATAAAAGGAGGTCCTAACCTAGGGTTTCTTCATCAATTCTAAGCCTCCAAAAGCCTCCGTAGAGCTACAACTTCTCCGATAACGAAGTGCTTCTTCTCCGACGTCTAGGTTTATTTGTTTTCATTTTATTACGTCGGTTAGAGTTTTATTTCAGTTTAGTACTTTCATTTTTGGAGCTTTTATCGTAACGAGGAGAGGGGGAGTGTCCCTCTACCTCAAGCTTTGTGCTTTACTTGTATCGATTAAACTCCTACCTCTAAAGGGGAGGAGTTCTTTAGTGTTTTTGCCCTCCGTACGTGGTCGAGGACCGCTAGGGCCTTGGAGTAGTAGCCGAAGGCTACGAACCAAGTAAAACTCCTTTGTCTCTTTTTACTTTACATTTACATTTCTGCTGCAATTAATTATCTCTCGAGTTTTAACGAACGAATAGAAAAGAAAAAGGTTTTATCGCTATTCACCCCCCCCCCTCTAGCGATCCGCTTCGATCCAACATTCCCTTGTGATCTTGGTTTTCCTAGACTTAGGTTGGGTTCCATAATCAAATGGAACCCTATGATAGGTCTCCTTGGGCTTAGGTTTGTGACCCAAACCTTTCTTTCCCTTAGGTGAACCTTGCTTCCTAGACCCAAGGTTTTGACTCCCAGATCTTAGATTTTGACAATTTGACCCTCTAATTTGATTTTGCATCTTTCTAAGGGTCTTCACCATTTTCTCAAGTTTTGACCTCAAACCTTGATTTTCTAGCTCTAATTGCACAATTTTTGAATTTTGATCTAGTCTTTGGGCATTGTTCCATTTCTTAGGCATATGTTTACCCTTCTTAGGGTTAATGCCTAAATGATCCTCTACCTTCTTAATGGTTTCACTAGATAGGATTTTTTTAGGTACATTAGTCACAAATTTTTCCTTATTTTTAACATTGTAACTCTTAGCCCCTAAACAATAAAATTTATTATTTTTATCATGCTCGTTAAGAAACATAGAAAGATTACTTCTAGCATGCTTTTTCATATAATTTAAAGAATGAGCATTATTTAAATTTACCTTAGGGGTTTGTCATTAAGGCTCCCCCTACACTTGCTCTTAAGTTCATCAAGATACAATAAGCTTTTGGATGCTTGCTTGTTTGGTTGCTTGAGTTGCACTTGGAGACCTTGATTTGCAGCAACAAATCACCCTAAACACGTCTAAGAACCGATGCCAAAATTCCTCTCTTCGTGCTCCTTTTAAACCTGCAACTCGGACTAATTTTTGCCTAGCAGTCGAATGATCAGGACCATCAATCGACTGCCCCTGTAGCCATTGTGAGATAATGACATGAGCCACATTGGATAAGTTCCAATGAATAGACAATCAGTCGACTGATCATACCCATCAGTCGAGTGTTCGGGTCGATCACTCAGCTGGAGAGCTTACTGTGCTCGTGGTCGAAGCATCAGTCGACAGACGTATCATAGCAGTCGATTGATGGCACCATCAATCGACTGCCCAATGATGGTAGTCAACTGCATGGCCATCTTCCCGCTGTCAAACCCTAGTTGACTCCCATTAGTCTACTGATACACCCCAAACATGAGATTTTAACCCAAGTATGGTGCCCCCATACTTGCTAGACCATCTTTAGCCTAGACCTAAGCCTTCTAGCCACCTTCATCAGCCTCACGCCTATCGGATCCCTCCAAGTCATCCATGACTTGTTCATCCATACGCTAGCCTTCAGGTGCCTCCATCACCTATTGTCTTGCTAATGTGGTATATACCGCCAAGGCACATTAGACTTACGTTGCCAAGACTCCGCTTGAACTTTACGCCGCCAACCATTGGACTTATGCCTCAAAGAATCCCTCTTGGACTTTACGCCGCCAATATTCTTCTTGGACTTCTCAAATGCCAAGACTCAAGCTTGGACTTTCCCTTGCCAACCCATGTTGGACTTTCCATGCCAAGACCTATGCTTGGACTTTTCCTTGCCAAGACCCATGCTTGAACTTCGATGCCAAGACCCATTCTTGGACTTTTCCTTGCTAAGATCCATGCTTGGACTTTCTTTTGCCAAGACCCATGCTTGGACTTTCCTTGCCAACCCATGTTGGACTTTCCATGCCAAGACTCAAGCTTGGCCTTTTCATGCCAAGTACACAAGACTTGGACTTTTCCCATGACAATGGTCAAACCATCGTCAAACATCAAGTATGACCTGGGTCGATTGTACCAACAATCTCTCCAACACTTATCAGACATCAATTTTAGACATCAATGTCCAACATCAAAACACTACTTGAGTCAAACTCTAGTTTAGTCAATAGTGACCTGAGCCGATTGCACCAACAATCTCCCCCTTTTTTATGTTTGACAAAAACACCCTTGAGTTAGGCCCCTAACTCAAATTCCTTTAACAATTTTCCCAAATTCATAATTCTACCTTTCTCCCCCTTTTTGACATACATCAAAAAGGTTCTCCCAAGGAAATCTATGTCTCATATCCCAATGAGATCTTACAATCTCCCCTTTGGTCCAAAAAACATCTAGGATGCCTACAATCTCCTAGTGATAAGGCCCATATCACTCAAGAGAGGCACTCCTATGAAGTCTCCCAATTTCCAAATTGGGAATCTCAACTTTCCATTTCTCCCCCTCATGAGGTAAAATAACATCCATCGTCCCATGATGGATACCTCCCCCTAAAGGCTTGCTCCCCCTTGGCCAATGCACCAACAATATCCTTGGAGAGTCCCTAAGCTAATAGGAACACTAAACCATCGAAAATAAGGTTAAAAGTTTAACATTGAACTTTCCAACGCCTTAAATTGATACACACCCAAAACCAATTCTCCTTATCCATATTCAATGGATTTTCACCCTTTCTAATGCTTTCCAAAGCATATCCTATCGTTATGAGTGATTAGGGAACCCTAACATAGCTAAAACATGGGCTAAACATTCTTGTTCACTTGAAATCAGCCTATCAGTCGACTCTTCCATAGAACAGTCGACTGATAAAATGTAGTAGTCGACTGATCCTTGATTTTCATAAATCAGGGTTTCAAAAATGAAGTTTGAAAATGTGTAAGTAAATATACATATTTCGAAAAATTTTAAAATTTCATACGCACATTACTTACATAGAATATAATGGGAGAAAAATAGTTTGAAATTAAAATACCCATTAAAATAGGAGATTGATACAAAGTTCAAAAACCCATTAAAACTTTAATGTTTTTGATCTACTTTGTATCAACTTCTTCAATGGTGATTGCTATCTACAGATAGACTTCACCAAGGTTTTCTAAAAGTATTTTAAAATGATTTTGAAAACCTATTTTGAACCATGGACTGTTGGCTAGATGTAAATGACATGTACATTAGCTTTCCTCATGATCCATATTTATGATTGAAATAAGTTTTAAGTTTATCTAAATGCAACATCTATGCAACTTTCTAGGGTCCAGGACTGCATCATCTAATATTTATCAATCTGGCACTGCTCTATCTGATTGAGCTGCTGACCCAACACCTGACCCATGGAAGACATGAGATCGGCCATGGAGGACTGCTCCAGACCGAGCGTCGTCCAACTCGTGCTAGCTTCCTCATAAAACTCCTCGAAGCGAGTCTCCAAGCGTGTGCTCCGTGTCGAGAGACTCTCTGAAGAAGCATCAGATAGAATCTGTCCATCCTCCTCAGCAACGGGCCCCTCATGCTTGGCTGTGAGCTCTCCAACCTCTATAGTTGGCTTCTCATGCTCTATGGGCTGAGGCCGAGCCACCCAATTCATCTGTCCAGGGCCAATCTGCATCCCAACCAGTATAAAGTTCCGCACCATAATGCAGTCGTATGAGTCTGAGAGCAGCCTCAGTGATCCCCTGGATATGTTATTGCTGACGAACTCTAACCATGTTGTATGACATGTCCAAATGGCATATGAACTTTCCCCTGTACAGGGGTCACAAAATGAGCAATGTAATGAAATATGTTCAATGCAATGTTTATGTCCAACTGATGACGCATGGTATACATAAGAAAAAGATAGGGAAGCCGGATCTTGGCCTGACCCCGAGTCACGATCGGAAGGATGCACCCAACAATGACTTTGTAAAGAATATTGTCAGGTGCAGATAATTCATTGAAAGGAAATAGATTTTGAGTTGGTGGACGAGGACGAAGAAAGAAATGATGATGCATGGACTCTAATGATATATCGTCAAATGGAGCAGGAAGAGTTGCATCAAAGGAAGAGTAAAACATGAAAGTGTGATTTGATGCCCGACACTCCAGGAACTCATGCAAAATCATAGGAGTGAACTCCAAGTCGCGTTTTGCAACTCGAGTGGTGTAGGTCGGGCTATCGTCGACCTTCCTTAAATTTTGGTAAAACTCCTTGGGAAGATCAACTTTTACGGAATGCGTACAAAAGACGACCTTCATCAATTGATAATGCCATACAATTTGACGGACATCGCCATAGTAGGTTCTAAAGAATCGCTCGTCCAAATACCTAACCGACATCGGTTGGTAAGCGAGCGACCCTAACTCACTAGACTCACCGCTTTGTTGTTTTCTACATGAATGCAATTAATGTAATGCAATGCAGTGCGATGACACAAATGACATGGTTGATCAAAATGTGGTATATGTAAAAGATGGAATTTAAGATTTAAAGGTATACTTTGGTGCCATTGTTGGGTTGATGGCTGTGAGGGACGAACTGAGAAGCCCACTTGCTGGAGCGGACTTCGACGGAATGTCGGAAAGAAGGCCTCGCCGGAACCCTAACTCCGGTAGAAGAAAACAAAAGAAGGCGCCATTAGCATGATAGAAGGACTCAAAACATGAGAAATAGGGTTAGGTTTCAAACCTAAGGGCCTTGAGTCGCCGGCGTGGACACGAGGAGGTCGGTCGGAGGTTTTGGGATCGATCAGAGAAGAAATCGCACGAGAAGAAGGCGTGAAGAAGCCGAACCCTAGTGGTTCGACCTTATAAAAATGTGATGCTAGTCGACTGTTAGTGGTCCAGTGAACTATTCGCAAAATCGGCTCGGCACTCAACTGCTGAAGCTTTTGTGCTGAGCTATAGTATCATCAGTCGACTAATGTGACAAGCACTCGACGACTGGACTGGCCACTCGACTATTAGCTCCTCTGTCCCGAACAACAGTAACATCAATTGATTGTTGTGTATCTTCAGTCAACTGATGGACAATCAGTCGAGTGCTAGAAGCAGCACTCGACTGCTGATCTCACGGTGTCATGCTATAGTATTATCAGTCGACTGATATCTGATTTTCAATTATGAAATTAAATGAATTTTGATTTCTTCACTCAATTTGTTTCATTTTAACATGTTTAGGCATGTATATCGAATATATTAGTATTATGCCTATGTTTATCTATTTGTTAATGTATTTTAGTATTTTATTTCATTTTCACAAACATTAACATCCTAGAATTTAATCCTTTCTAAGTTTTGAAATACACAATCAAGGCGAATGATATATTTTGTGAGATACAATACACCATAAATATACCTTCCATACAAACATATGGTAAGACATATTAAGCATGGCAAGTATGTGACATCAAGATATATAATGCTTGAGTGTAAATCTTAAATGTAATTTTTAAATCCTAAGACAATTTTCTTGATACATGAATTCCCAAAGTGTGCCAAAACCCCAAGTTGCACACTAATATCTCTAAGTCTAAATGTGCCAAGTTTAATCAATTTTTCACAATTCTCAAAGCTTATTGGCACATCCTAAAATCTTTTAGGATTAACATTCAATCTTATTTTCAAGGTATCATAAAACCTTAAAAATGCTATAAAGTGTTAACTTTACTATGGTTAGGTTAACTACCTGTTGGTGCAGTGGGCACCAAAGTCGAACCGGTATTTTGATTATGGCAAAAGGCTCAATAGTTAAGGGTATATTTGTTATCTTACGAGCTCAATTAAGTGTGCAGAAATGCTAAAGTTGAGCGGAAGGTCTGCGACACCCGGTGGGAACCGAGGTGGTCGGGCAACGCCAGAGGGACTTCGGAGGAAGCCGAGGTACTCGGATGAAGACCGGAAGCGAGGCTACAAGGTAAGCTCGTGTGAAAGCGAAGCAAGGTCGTTAAGCGTAGATCCGACCCAATACCTCCAATGGAAGGTCTAGGTCGAGATCAGATGGTTAGAACCATCGTACTTTATATTTTAAGCTAACTTGTACTGCAGTCCAAAACCCTTTGACTACAGTCAACTGCTAGTCAAGTTCCAGCCTCGAGAAGAGCTCGAATTTCAAGGGGGTGAATTTGGACTTGACTCGTGTTTTGGTACAAAGGGTGATGTGGCATCAAGGTGGACATCCAAACCATCACCAAGCTTCCTTGTGGTGGACGCCCAAAATAAGGTGAGTTGGCACAAGATGGTTGGCTCCCATGATGTGGCACAAGTTGAATGGCTCCAACAAGTTGGCAAGGAGGTTGGAGGTGGCACAAGGTGGTTGGATGAAACACCTCATCCTCAAGTTGGCGCCCAAGGAGGTTGGAGGTGGCACAAGGTGGTTGGATGAAACACCTCATCCTTGAGTTGCCGCACAAGGAGGTTGGAGGTGGCACAAGGTGGTTGGATGAAACACCTCATCCTTGAGTTGGCGCAAAGGATGTGGATGAACAAGTCTTGGGGATAAGAACCTCACCTTGGACACTACCTATGTCTAAATTCATAGATCAATATCCATAAATAGACATGTTCAAGCCAAGCAAATAACAAGAATTCAAGAGCTCTCAACACGCTCTGTAGCATCTACTACTACTCACATTTGCTATGACAGTGCCGACAACAGCTACATCTTCTACTTATAAGAGTTGTCGGTATATTTATTTAAGTTCTACTTCTTTAAATTGTCTTTGTGCTTTAATCGTAACAAGGAAAGGGGGAGTGTCCCTTTGCCTTGATTTCTTTTTGTAATCGTTGCTCCTACCTCCAACGAGGAGGAGTGGTTTTAGTGAATTGCCCTCCGTACGTGATCAAGGATCACTAGGGCCGTGGATTAGCAATCGAAAGATTGTGAACCACGTAAAAATATCTTGTCTACTTTATATTTCCGCTGTGCACTCTCTACTTGCTTTTTACTTATTGCAAAAGTTTTTTAACGACATCGTATCGCTATTCACCCCCCCCCCTCTAGCGACACTTTCGATCCAACACTACCCACCAATTCAAGTTAACACCCCCAACCAACTTAGCGTGATGGAATCACTCTCTTAGGAACCCAATACATATTGGAGCTCCTTGGGTTAATTAGGTATTCACTAGGGATAACTTCCCTAGATACCCTCTTAATGACCCTCCTAGGCTTAGAAGCCTTGGTTATTTGGGTCTTATCATCGTTAACCTTAGGGATTGCCTCCCTAGTAACCTTCTTAGTGGTCTTTCAAGGTTTCATGGAAACCCTAGCCACTAGACACTTACCATGGTCAATCCTAGGGATGACTTCCCTTATGACCTTGGTTTTCCTAGACTTAGGTTGAGTTCCATAATCAAATGGAACTCTATGGTAGGTCTCCTTGGGCTTAGGTTTGTGACCCAAACATCTCTTGGCCTTAGGTGAACCTTGCTTCCTAGACCCTAGGTTTTGACTCCTAGATCCTAGATTTTGACAATTTGACATTTTAATTTGATTTTGCATCTTTCTAAGGGTCTTCTGCAGTTTTTCAAGTTTTGACCTCAAATCTTAATTTTCTAGCTCTAATTGCCCAATTTTTGAATTTTGATCTAATCTTTGGCCATTGTTCCATCTCTTAGGCATATGTCTACCCTTCATAAGGTTAATGGCTAAATGATCCTCTACCTTCTTAATAATTTCACTAGATAGGATTTTTCTAGGGAAATTAGTCCCAAATTTTTCCTTATTTTTAACATTGTAACTCTTAGCCCCTAAACAATAAAATTTATTATTTATAGCATGCTCTTTATGAAACATAGAAAGATTACTTCTAGTATGCTTTTTCTTAAACTTATAGAATGAGTATTATTAAAATTTACCTTAGGGGTTATCTTAGAGGCTCCCCCTATATTTGATGCTTCTTCTTTTCTCCTAGGGCATTGTCTTTTATAGTGTCCTCTTTGGTGACACTTGAAGCATATCACATGCTCCTTGCTCTTAATGATGACAACTTCGGCATCCTTGGTCTTTTCTTGAGATTTCGGTGTCAGTTGACTTTTCTTGACTTTCTTAGGGCACTTGCTCTTATAGTGCCCATATTCCATACACTTAAAATACATAATTTTATTTTTATTTTGAATTGATGTGCTTGAATTACCTAGGTTAATGGTGGTGGAATTTTGGACTTCTTCATCTCTTCCGGATGTTTATGGTTCTTCTTGATTTTGCTCTTGTTCTAGAGTGGATGTACTCTCCTCCCCCTCAGTCCTAAAGGTAGAGGCTTCTTGTGCTTCTTCCTCCTCTACCGACCCAGATGTTGATTCTCTATCATCCTCCGGATCCTTAAGCTCTTGTGATGAAGAGGTGCTTACTTCTTCTTGAGCTTGAGAGGATGAGCACTCCTCCTCGAACTCCTCCTCTCCTTCATGGAACTTTGCCAATTTGCTCCAAAGCTCTTTGGCATCTTGATATTCACCTAGTCTAGACAAAATGTCATTATGTATCAAATCTTCTAAAATCTTTGTTACCTAGACTTCAGTCTTGAACTTGAGACGTTGCTCTTGTGTCCACTTCTTCATCTTTAGAACATTTCCCTTCTTATCCCTAGGGGGTTCAAAGCCTTCCATGATGATGAACCAATCTTTTATGTCCATCATCAAGAATGTCTCCATTCTCACCCTCCATGCCAGAAAATCCTCTTGGTCGTATGGTGGCGGTGTGTTGATGTCCCATCCTAGTTTTTCTTGAAAATTGATCTTCTTGCACTCTAGCATCTTTTGCTCTTGGGTGTTAGTCCGTAGAAGAGCTCCAAGTTTTGATACTAATTGTTAGAACCTCAATGGCCTCTTAGGGGGGGTGAATAGCGATTCGTCGTCGATGGAAGTCGTTTCGTGCTTGGTACAAATTGATTAGTGCACAGCAGAAATAAAGCAATAAAACAAATATAACACAAACACAAGAACAATAATACGATGTAAAATGGTTAGGAACCGAATGGTTCCTACTCCATGGATTAATCTCGAATGAGCCCTAGCAATGCCAATGACACACCACTATAATAATAACTCCTTCTTGGAACAATCCGGAGATGGATAAACCTCGTACCATAGTTCTTACAACAATTAGAATGAAAAATACAAGCAAAATACACTTAATGCAAGTAAAGAAAACTTTACAAAGAGCTTTTGGATGCTTGCTTGTTTGGTTGCTTGAGTTGCACTTAGAGACCCTGATTTGCAAGAACAAATCGGCCCAAACACGTCCAAGAATCGATACCAAAAATCTTCCCTTCGTGCTCTTTTTAAACCTGCAACTCGGGCTGATTTTCGCCTAGCAGTCGACTTATTCAGTCAACTTCCCTTGTAGCCGTTGTTAAAAAATGGCATGAGCCACGTCGGATAAGTTCCAATGGATAGACTATCAGTCGAATGATCATGCCCATCAGTCGACTGATGGCTCAATCAGTCAAGTGTTCGAGCTGATCACTCGATTGGAGAGCTTATTGTGCCCGTGGCTGAAGCATCAGTCGACTGACATACCATAGCAATCAACTGATGGCACCTTCAGTCGACTACCCAATGATGGTAGTCGACTGTTAGGGTCATCTTCCCACAATCTAACCCTAGTTGACTCCCATCAGTCGACTAACAATAGTCCTAGTCGACTGATACACCTCAAACAATAGATTTTAACCCAAGTATGGTGCCCCCATACTTACTAGACCATCCTTAGCCTAGACCTAAGCCTTCTATCCACCTCCATCAACTTCATGTCTATCAGATCCCTCCAAGTCATCAATGACTTGTTCATCCATACGCTAGCATTCAGGTGCTTCCATCAGCTATTGTCATGCTAATGTGGTCTACACCGCCAAGGCACATTAGACTTACGCTGCCAAGACTCCGCTTGGATTTTACGTCGCCAACCATTAGACTTATGCCACCAAGACTCCCGTATGGACTTTACGCCGCCAATATTCCTTTTGTACTTCTCAAATTCCAAGACTCAAGCTTGGACATTCCCTTGCCAACCCATGTTGGACTTTCCATGCAAAGACCCATGCTTGGACTTTTCCTTGCCAAGACCCATGCTTGGACTTTCCATGCCAAGACCCATGCTTGGGCTTTTCCTTGCCAAGACCCATGCTTGGACTTTCTTTTGCCAAGACCCATGCTTGGACTTTAATTTCCTTGCCAACCCATGTTGGACTTTCCATGCCAAGATTCAAGCTTGGACTTTTCATGCTATGTACACAAGACTTGGACTTTTCCCTTGACAATGGTCAAACCATCGTCAAACATCAAGTATGACCTGGGTTGATTGTACCAATAATCTCCCCCAACACATGTCTGACATCAATGTCAAACATCAAAACACTACTCGAGTTAAACTTGAGTCTGGTTAAACGTGACCTAGGCCGATTGCACCAACATTTTGGTTTTCTATCTACTATGCCTTGGCGAAACGTGGGGTGATAGCCCTCATATCTAAGATTTTAGGGAATTAAAGAGGAACCTAGAGGTTGGCCTCATCTCTCATAACCGTGGGTAAATGGATGCAATAGAGTAGGAAATGCACCCCATTTTTGACTCGTCGCAGGGATCGATTCAGCATCCTTGTACTGACTATCCCATCCTAAGTCCCAGGGTGGACCTGATAATGGCAGAGGTAGCTTCCGATAGATGCGAAGGCTCATCGGGGGAGTGTATGATGTCCTTTCCGTAAAACCGTTGCTAGAAATCTAGACAAAAACCTAATTGACAACGTGTTCTGCGATGCATAAACGAAATCAAAATCCTAGAATCCCTTCCAAAAGACTCACAGTAAGCCTTTTCTTCTTCAGTGTGACACCGTATTGAGTTAGGACCGCTGACAACCCTCACAATATCAACCATTAGATTTGACTTCCGAACAATAACGTCCACTTAATTGATAGATACTCGAATCTCAGTCCATGTGTGATTGATAAATCTATTTATTACTTGATGACATCCGTGCACTTGAGAGCATTGAGTGCGAGCGAGCACTTCGAATCCTCGATAGTCTCCATCGTGAGATTTGAGGTCGCATTCGTGTGCATCAGTGAATTTCCTTTGAGAGTCGACTGATACCGAGTCAAATAGTAGGGGTCATGTAGTAACATTTCTTATGGAAATCAAACATTACAGTCTTACGGATTTTCACTAATTATGCTAGTCAGATCATTATCTATGGGGTAATGGACAAGTGAGTATACTATTGCTGATGTAGATAGTGGTGGGTTAGTATATGGTCTTTCATAGGGATTCAGATCCTTGAGTTGATTGTGTTGGTTTTTATGACTATGAAGGTACTTTTGAGTACCTAACTCGTGTTATATAGAGAAAGTAGGGTTAGTTGCATACCATTATCGGGATCAAGCTGGTACTTGGTGGAAGATGTAAGAAATAACCTTCGGGAAATAATACATCACTTGGTCATGGTGTAGTGATGTTGTGAAAGAATATTTCCCCATGTCGATTTCTGTGACTTATTATCAGGGGATTCTTGAGCTTCAAGTAGGGTGATCATTCGGTAATGGGAGTACCATACAGAGTCATAGACTTGCAGAGTTTATGCTAATCTAATAGCTCAAGAATGTGAATGGATGTCTTAAGCCACCTACGATTTATTGGCTTACATTCGGATCAGGATATTTGGATATTCTATCATATCCAACTGGAAGGTATTTGATTGAGTCATGAGTATATAAATGACTCCGTAGTAAGTGTTTTAAGAGTTTGTGATCGATAAGCAGACATTACAATTCAAATATTGGAATTAGAAGAATGATTTCGAAGGGATTATGTGTGTGCAGTGTGGATCACAAGGACACGCAAAGTCGTATTATCCATTGTATTAGTTCATCTGTTACTATTGTAAGCCACCAGTACATATGAGGAGAAGGTGTTCTTTGAATACTCAATTGAAGACTATCGATGTTGTTTCGAGAATATGATGCACAATCTTGACAGCGGAGATCATCACAGAAGATTGGGTTATCACACCTGCAACGATTTACTACCTCTGGCATGGTTGGAGTTCCTTGATATTTCCATCCAGAGGAAGCTATCTACTCAGCGACAACAACAACTGTTACCTCTCTAAGCGCAGTTATACCATTTGCGGAGTTGGACCGTGCTATGATGTTTGTAATTATTCATTATTTTATAGTCGGTGGTGTACTCTTTACCAGTACAATAGTGGTTACCACCTCGATTGCAGCCATTTCAAGTTGCATCTCTGTTTTGGTAGTTGACTTTAGTTCTACAAGGTAGTCTTTTGCACCTACATGAGCTCAATCACCAAGAGCAGAAGTTGGAGGAGTATACATGACTACACGAGAGGAGATGTAGAGGGTTAAAGGATTGATCATTTGGGATATTACTTTAGGTTACCCTATTTGTTGATATATTGAGAGATGTTGATAGTTTACAAGTATCTATGTCTAGAACATTCATAGATGGGATTAGAAGGGTTTCTATTTTCAGATCATGTGGATTAGTTATTTCTCTACCATCAGGTTAGATGTTGACCAACAACCAAGAAGTCAAGGGATGTCGTTAGACTTTCATAGGCAAACCTTTACTATAGACATATCCTTATGGATAGTTAAATTGTTGAAATGATGGTATAATATGCCTCTCAGATGTGTGTATAATCTGAGAGTATTCGGATGAAGTTTCAGCTGAACTTCTTGGCTTGTCACTACATAGGCAAGTGGAGTATGCGATTGGAGTGATCTCAGGAATAGTTTCTATATTGAAGACCTCATATCGGGAGTTAATCTTATTGGTATCAGTGTTGCTAAACACTATGAAAATTGGAAGAATGTAAGTTGCAATTATATGAGGTGTTGAATGGGAGATTTATCTGTCACAGTGTTTCTTCTTGAGAAGATCCAGAACTCTTTATTAAATGAGTGAGGAACCTTTGAGATTTTGCATCGATTATCGATGCTGGAACATAGTAGTTGTTGAGGATGAATATCCTTCGTGGTGGATAGATGATCTATTGAGATCAACTAAAGGACACCTATGAATACTCTAGCGTTGGTTTATGATTGGAATGTTAATATTGTACTGACTTGGTGTCATACAATTATCATTTTCGGTGTGATGATTGAGATATCATCAGCTTAGAGTAAAAAGGGTGCGGGTGTGTAGGAGATGATATTTCATACTTGGTATGAATTTTATGACATTTTAATAATATTTTTAGACTTGTTGACGATTTAATCGTTGATGGATTTGAGGAATCAAGTATGCTGAAAGTGATTGGATCAGTTTGTGATTGTCTTCTTAGATGATATTTTTGGTTGTATTAACAATCTTAAGGGAAGTTGGTGGTTTCCATGGATTGACTTGGTTATTACCGCAGTTGTGGATAGGATATTTTTAGCATTACTATAACACAACCTTGTTTGCCCAAGAAGGCGATGTAATTCATTTGGTTAGGAGTTTGTGAAACCCGTTTTCGAGGCTTAGACAGAGGTTGACTGTTGTACCAGTATTAGTGAATCCTTCCGTTGTGGATGGAAGGGTGATGTACACAAATGCATCATTTCAGGGATTGGAGTGATTCCGATGTAGATGATTGAGACATATCTTATGAGTATGTCAGTTGAGGAGCTACGAGATAAGTTGTTATAGACATGATGCGGATTTAGCGGTTATGATCTTGTTTTGTAGAAGCATGGAGTTTTGGCTAGCTACTGGGTAGCTACTATAGAGTTGCTAAAATATAGACAGATGCGATTAGGGAGATTGGTCATTATCGTCTCCCAGTCACTTCCAGTTCTGTGTGGTAGAGTGGATTTTGGACAGTAGATGGATTTCTCTTGTGAGAAGATAACTCTCTGTCTCTGAGGAAGATGGTGGGTTCCAAAGTTACAATTGTTCAGAACTATTTGCTTTAGGAGACATGTTCGGAATTGGTGATACATTTGGATGGTACTCGAATCTATCGAGGTTTGAAATGTTCTTCATTGTGGAACGACATGTAGGATATGGTTGATTTCGTGGCTTGGTGTTTGATATGTCAAGGGTGAAATATTAGTGATCAGTAAGGTCACGTTAAGAGTGGTAGCCTAGAACGACGATATGCATTGGAAGATTATCTTGAATTCGAAAAGGATGTGATGCGATTTACATAATTGGTGATCGATTAGCCAAGACTGCTCATTTTCTATCGAGCAGTAATATGGATTTTGTTGGGTCGCTCGGCGAAATTATACTGCAAGGAGATTTTTAGATTTCTTGGAGTATCCTTGAGTATCATTTCCGATAGTGATTCATGATTCACGTTACGATTCTGGCAAAGTCTCCAATAGGTCCTGGATTTAAAGCTCCACTCTAGTACAAACACTTACCTTGTGATAGATGGTCAATATGAAGGTATTGTTCATATTTTAGAAGATCTGTTGAGAGTATACATTATAGATTTTGGAAATTGTGCGAGAGCTAAAAAATATTATTCAAGCTAAATACCCCACTTGGTTACTTGAGGTGTATGACATTTCTCCAAGTACTTGAGTTGATCAGAGTATCGTTGCTTACTCATACTCAAACAGGAAATTTGGGGACAAAATTTTTATTAGTGGGGGAGAATATAAGATATCGAAAAATAAAATAAAATACCCCTTATAAATTAAGAAATTATCTTATATAAAGTTTTAGGAATTTTTGGGAATTTTTTGGGTTTAATATAGAATTTCTATGGTGTTTCATGGGGATAAAGTAAATAGGCTTTATTAAAGCCTGCTAAGACTATGAGAGTGAATTAGTGTTTTAACCTAGGGTTGTATGTTTATTTTTCCATCAGTTCCTCTTTTCCCCCGATATCCCCAATTTCTTTTTCTTCTCGCAATCTCGCTCGAGCATCGGTCACTCTTTCTCTTCGCCCGATCGCACGCCTACTTTGTTGCCACCTCTCCCCTATCTTCCGATCACCACTTGCATGCCACCGGGTGACAACACCTCTAGGAGCAGCAGTCTCATCGTGATTCTCTTCTTCCTCATGTTCTCATCAACCTTCTCTCCATTGTCGGTCACACCAGAGATCTGCACCTGCAGCCGCCGCAAGCTCAATTTGTCGCAAGCATCGGTCGTCACCATCGACCCATTCATCTCGCTGGTAGCTCCATCGCCATCATGAGTGATAAATAGGTATTTGTCATCGTACCATTACAAATTAATTAACAAACCCTCTCTACACCAATATAGCATAGTGAATGGCCTGGATCGTTTCCCAACAAGTGTAATTGATAGAATAGTAAACTTAGGATTTCTAATTATTGCTTTGAGTATTCTATTGAAGATGGGGGTTTGGGATTTGAGCTCTAACCTATGGTTGTAAGGTAATTAAAACTCTAAACTAACATATAACAACTAAATCAAATAATGCAAGAATTAAATCAACAAAAACTGGAAGAGGAAATAAATGATCTAATCAACCCAAGATAGGCCCAGTGAATGAACCAGTTCCTCCAACTAAGTCCAACGAAGCTCGATCGAGACTCCGTAAATGACAGTGGATGTGGGATGGTGCAAACACCTGAATCCAGTAATTTGATGGATGCTCTGAACTCTCGTGGATCCGGCTAAGCTCGAAGAAGTGTCGTCACGGTGGAACTCCTCCTCAAATCTGAAGGAGAAGGTGGATGACTATGGAGATGAAGGACGATGCCAAAATCTCTTGATGAAGCGGTTCCTCCTTGAATGTGTGGAGGAAAATGGATGGAAGCAAGGTGGAGGTGGCTGCTAAGGCTCAAGGGAAAAAATGATTTAACTAACAACCAAATGAAAACGAAATCTAATGCATGAACATGATGTAAAAGAAAGCAACTATTTAACTACAATTGCGATGAAATTAAAGGAACCGTAAATTATGCATCCTAATCTACATGCATCTAATCAAAGAACATAAACTCTAACATTCAACCTAATTAAAACTCATGACATTAAACTAACTCATTCAAGCATTTCATCAAACAATTCATGAGCATGAAACAACCTAAACCAAATGTGTGCAATTCAAAACATGGAATCTAAATTTGACTACAAGCATTCAACACAAACTAAACGACCAAACAATCAAAATGAATAACAAGATATTGGTGATCAGAGTTGTGGAAGATGTAATCGACGCTGCCATGAAGGTACTGACTGCAAATGTGGAGCACTGCCGGAGCTTTGGAGCGGCTACCGGAGCTGTGGAAGTGGATGCGGTGATGGAGTGGCACCGATGGTTGTTGGAGTTGTTGAATGGCACCTCCGATCGAAGGTGGAACATGGTTGATGGTGAAGGATGATGGCTTACTGGAATGATCAGAAGAGAATCCCCACTCTGGCGACCGGTCGGGAAGGGGAGAGCGCGGTGGTCGATTGGCGCATTAAAAGGCAAATCCTCTCCTCTATCGCGCGATCGAAGGGGGAAATCGGGTCCTCATGTGTGAAAGGGGAGGTGATGGAGGAGACCACCGCCAGCCTTGTCGGAGGAAGTGGATGACCGGTGGTGCTTGGGCATGGATGAGGCGGAATCCGACGGTTGCTCGCGCGATCAAAGAAGATGCTACTGTTTGTCGCGATCAGCTCAAGAGTGAAAATGTTGGATTTTTAAACCTCTTTTCTTTGGTTGTCCGATCTAAGCACCTTTCAATCTCAGCCATCCGATAAAGCTAGGGCTTAATGAATCTGATTAATCCATTTAAGGTTGTGCATCCAATGGCTGAGAATTCTTCGACTTTGAATGGATGGATCTGATCAATCTGAATGGATAATCACGATCGGCCGAATCTGGAAGAAGGGCTCAGATGTCCAGATCTAAATGTATGGACTGGATCTCTCTATATCTAGATAGATGGCTCAGAATCAAGCGCTTTCATCGGATGGTCCATATCGCTCTGATCTGATCTCTTGATAAAATTTCCCTCGATCGTGATGAAGGGCTCAGATTAAATCAACTTGAGATGCCATTATGACCCTAGATGAAGCCATATTTGAACCGACTTGAGTCTAGTCCAGTGGCTTGTCTCATTTTCCTACAATTAAGATGTAAAATTTGCATATAAGTCCAAAATTTAGGAGAATTTATAATAAGGTCAAAAAATAGATCCAACTCATAAAACATATAAATAATCGATAATTAATCACTCGAGAGGATAAAAACAGTGATATTAGGAACCAAAATAATAGGACAAAATGACAATTATCAATTTCCCCACACTTATTCTTGCACGTCCTGAGTAAGGAAAGAAAACTAAAAGTAAACTGAAAGTATATTTTCTTAGCAATTCCCAAGCATACATAGAAGATCGTGAAAGAAAGTTACCTAGGATTGTCAAATCTCAAAGACTCAAGCAATCATGGACTCAAATCTTACACAGGTTAATAAACATGGCGACTTCAATCCATCATGAATAGACTAAGAATGATTAAGCTTCACAAGGTAAGTGGTGGTTTCTCTCCCTCTCATAAGCATGTAATAGTGGAGTTCACTCAAGCTACTCATGGTTTATGAACTACAATATGCTTGCTTTTCTTCTTCTTTCACCACTATATACACATAAGAATGCACAATCACTGAAGGCTTATTAAGAATGTAAGGGAAACATGAATACAAGAAAAATGACAATATGTGCGAAAGGAAAGAAAGATAAGAAATGAAATAGCTAAAGAAATGCAAGAAGATATGGAAATACTGGAATGCTACATAGATGAGTACAAGAAAGCATTGCCCTAAATTTTTTTTCTTCAAACCCAATAAACATGTAAACCACACTTATCACATTCTTCAAGATAAATCTACTAATGATATACAATAAATCTCTCAATAATTGTAACAAGGGATGTCATTAACAAAAATACTATCACACATAAATAAAAATGGCACATGTCAAAATTTTCACAATATTTTTTTTATTTCATGGGCACCCAATTTTTTTTTTCAGCTTTTTTTCTTTTTTTTTCAAACTCTTTTTTTTCCGACATGTAGTGCACTTCCCTATGCTCCAACATCAAGCTCAACTAAAAAGATAAAGAGCATGGCTAACTCATGGTGATCAAGCATGACTTGCCTATGCTAACACTAAATTTTCCTGAGCTACTCCTCTCCCCCACACATAAATTTTTGTCCATCATGGTCAAAACACTCATCATGGAACGTCCAAGTATTCCACATCCAGAAATAGAAATGGAAAAGAAAGTAATGGAAGGAAAGAAAAATAGAAATGATGAACGACTATAATGTTATTCAATAAGCATGTGGCGATAAAAGAAGTGAAGGAAAACAAATGTGATTGCCTTCATAATAATCATGCAAACCTATTGTTTTGTGGTCTCGAAAGAATCAAAGCAAGTTCTAGAGTTATATGTAGGGATCTCGTATGCAAAATAGCATATGCGCAACGGAAAATTAGGATCCCTTCCAAGTGATCCTTGCGAAAGAAAACCTCGTACAAAAATAAATTTCTCAAAACCTATCTTATAGGAGAATATTACCTTTGTTGCGTGCCCTTTGTAATCCCGCTTCTCCTTGGGTTTGTTGGATCTTTTAGCACGTTCAAATGTCCGTGCCTCTATATGTATCCACACGAGCAAGCTCTTGTCTCACAAAAGAAACTAGAAGAGCTCTCCTTTACTTCTTGCTAGAGAAGTCCCTAAAGGAGAGGAAAGTAGGGAAAAAGAGAAAGGAAGAAGAAGACTACTCTTCTTGCTACACTCACAAAAACCACACAACCAAATGCTCTCACCACCAAGCTCTCTCCAAGCCTCAAGCTTCAACCAATCCACCTAGCTTGGCCGGCCACCCCATGGGGTGTTTTATAGGATTGAAAAACCTTTCACCTCCTATCACATTTAATGCAATCAATTGCATTGAAATATAATCAACACTCCTTGTTTGGCCAGCCACATGTGAGGGAAATCCAAAGGTCAAAACCCTTTGTCTCCTTCCACCTCATCAAGCTTAGGTGGCATGCTTATGTGGCATGCTTAGGTGGCATGCTTATGTGGCATTCATGGATGTTGAATTAATCTTATTAATTCAATAAGCTTATGTTATCATATTGAATTAATCTCATTAAATCAATAAGGTAACATATTAAATCAATTAAGCTTAGTATATTGAATTAATCTCATTAAATCAATAAGCTAAAATTCTCATTAAGCTTAAAGTGCGAAAACCATTTTGTACTTAAGCTTATTTCCAAATTATTCTAGTCAAACTAGAATGCACTAATTCTTCTAATCATCATGCTCTTTGTGTGTGACCCTATAGGCTCTCATAACGTTGGCAGTGGATCTAAACTCTTTTAGATACACAAGCAATGAGCGGCATCTAGCAATAAATCATTGCTACCCAAGTTACGAAATAAGTCAAGATCCGACTAACCTTTCCGTGACTACTATAATGTATGACCGTGTCCTTCTATCCTTGATATCAGATTGACCAATGAGGCATAGACCGTGTCATCCTCGATCAATCTATGTGTTTCTTGATCCCTGAGTAAACTAACTCAAACAAATGAGCTCAATATCTCATATTGACTCATTCGAGCATGGCCATGCGTTTTAGTTGTTCTACTCAATCAAGGGGCCCACAGATATCACTCCCGTCATATGGGAGGGATAGATCCCATCTACATCACTCACATCCCTCCGCATAATTTGTTATATACTCAGTAATCGCCTTTATGGTCCACCCTGTTACGGGTGACGTTTGACGATACCAAAGTACATAACTCCTTATGTAGGGAACCGTAGTGACTTCAGGTTTGAGGACTATTCATACCAATAGTCACATGAGAAAGTTTATGACACTCATATGACGATCCATGAAACTTTCTCATGGCGGGTCAGTTCAGTATATATTCTCTAATATATACCCATGTGTCAACTTGATATCATATATCCATGACTTGTGAGATCAAGTCATCAATTGACCTACATGCTAGTCTTTATGTATTAATATTGCCCTTGCATATTAATACTTGACTAGGAACATTTAGGAAAGTGTTCTCTACAGTCTCTCATAATCAATTCTGCCAATTGATGTGCTGTAGATAAGAACTTACTTTTCTAGGGAATTATTATATATTTAATTTAGCTAGCACAAGCAAGACGTAAATATATAATAACCAATCCTTTGCCTTTATAGAATATGATACAAAATGTTCCCTATTCAACCATCACATGATTGGTTCTAGGGCTATAACTAACAATCTCCCACTAGCACTAGTACCAATCACTATGATATCTAATATCTAGTGACCTAGTGTGACCATCATGCTTCCTCTGTGCCAAAGCCTTGGTCAATGGATCTGCGATGTTAGCTTCTGTCGGTACTCTGCATATCCTCACATCTTCTCTATCGATGATCTCTCGAATGAGATGGAAGCGCCGCAGTATGTGTTTGGTCCGCTGGTGTGATCAAGGTTCCTTAGCCTGTGCAATAGCCCCATTGTTGTCACAATAGAGGTCTATTGGATCTGCAATGCTAGGAACTACCCCAAGTTCACTGATGAACTTGCGGAGCCAAACAACCTCCTTTCTTTGCATCGACGCAGCAATATACTCGCTTCATTGTAGAATCGAAGCTGTCACTGCTTGAACTCTTCCAACTTACAGCTCCACCATTCAGGCAAAACACATACCCCGATTGCGATCTATAGTCATCCTTGTCTATTTGGAAGCTTGCATCACTGTAACCCTTTACAGTTAGCTCCTCATTGCCTCCAAATATCAGGAAATATTCTTTCGTTCTTCGTAAGTATTTAAGAATATTTTTGACTGCTATCCAGTGACTTTCACCTGGATCCGACTGGTATCTACTCGTCATGCTCAAAGCATACGAGACGTCAGGACGAGTACAAAGCATGGCGTACATGATAGACCCTATAGCAGATGCATAAGGGATCTTATCCATGCGATCTCTCTCCTCCTTAGAAGAGGGACATTGAGTCTTCGAAAGACTCACACTATGTGATAAAGGCAGAAATCCTTTCTTGGAATTTTGCATAGCAAAATGATCTAGCACTTTATCAATGTATGTACTCTGACTTAGGCCAAGTAATCTCTTAGATCTATCTCTATAGATCTTGATGCCTAAAATATAGGCAGCTTCACCTAAGTCTTTCATCGAGAAACAATTCCCTAACCACATCTTCACAGACTGGAGTGAGGGAATATCATTTCCGATGAGAAGTATGTCATCTACATACAAGACAAGAAATACAACTGTGCTCCCACTATTTCTCTTGTAGACACAAGGTTCATCTTCATTCTTGATGAAACCAAACTCCTTGATTGCATCATTGAATCGAAGATTCCAGCTTCGAGAGGCTTGCTTTAGTCCATAAATGGACCTTTGCAGTTTGCATACCTTTCTAGGATGCTCTGGATCTTCAAAACCCTCAGGCTGTGTCATGTACACATCCTCGAGTAGCTTTCCATTCAAAAAAGCGGTTTTGACATCCATCTGCCAGATCTCATAATCGTGGTAGGTTGCAATAGCAAGTATGATCCGAATGGATTTAAGCATCGCAACTGGTGAAAAGGTTTCATCATAGTCAATACCATGAATTTGTTTGAATCCTTTAGCCACCAATCTACCTTTATAGGTATGCTTATTACCATCCATGTCAGTCTTTACTTTAAAGACTCACTTACACCCAATGGGTTTTAACCCTTCAGGTGGATCAACCAAAGTCCATACTTGGTTAGTGTACATGGATTCCATTTCGGATCTCATGGCCTCTAGCCATTTCTCGGAATCTGGGCTCATCATAGCTTCTTGATAGGATGTAGGCTCGTCAAGATCGACAAGCAATACTTCACCGTTGTCAGTCAAGAGAAAAGAATATCTCTCGGGTTGACGACGGATCCTATCAGATCTACGAAGAGGTTGGTCTACATGAACAGGTGTTTGCTCCACAACTCTTTGGGCAATAATTTCCTCATCCACAACACTTTGTGGTGCCTGTTCATTTTCCATCGAAGCCTTAGTGTTATCTTCATCTTGAATTTCTTCAAGATGAATTTTACTCCCACTAGTTTTTCTAGAAATAAATTCTCTTTCTAGAAAGACAGCATTTCAGGCAACAAACACCTTGCCAAGTGTTGGATTGTAAAAGTAATATCTCTTAGTTTCCTTGGGATATCCTACAAAATAACACTTATCTAATTTGGGTCCTAGTTTATCTGAGACTTGACGTCTAACATAAGCTTCACAACCCCAAATCTTTATAAAAGACATTTTGGGACTCTTCGATCCATAACGTATATGGTGTCTTTTCTATGGCTTTTGATAGACGCGATTAAGTGTGAAAGCGGTACTCTCTAGAGCTAAACCCCAAAGGAAGTAGGTAGATCGGTTTGGCTCATCATTGATCGTACCATATCTAATAGAGTATGATTTCTCCTCTTAGATACACCATTCCATTGGTGTTCAGTGGAGTGAGTTGGGATATTATCCCACACTCAGCCAGGTGATCACGTAACTCGTGACTAAGGTATTCACCACCTCGATCTGATCGAAGTAGCTTAATACGCTTACCAAGTTGGTTTTGTACTTCATTCTTGAATTCTTGGAACTTTTCAAAGGATTACGACTTATGTCTCATCAAATATAAGTAGCCAAATCTACTCATATCATCGGTGAAAGTAATAAAGTACTTATAGCCTCCTCAAGCCCGACATTGAAAGGGCCACATACATCGGTATGTATGAGTCCTAACAAGTCAGTCGCTCTCTCGCCATGTCCACTAAATGGAGTTTTAGTCATCTTTCCTAAAAGACAAGATTCGCATACCTCATATGATTCAAAATCAAATGAGTCCAATAATCCATCTTTATGGAGTTGGGATATGCGTTTTTCATTTATGTGACCTAAGCGATGATGCGAGATATGTTTGGTTCAAATTATTTGATTTGAACCGTTTGGTATTTACATTATAAATTGGGTTTTCTAAATCTAGAACATAGAGACCATTCATAAGTGGTGCATTACAATAGAACATTTCATTTAAATAAATGGAACAACATTTGTCCTTTATTATAAAAGAAAAGTTTTTCTTGTCTAAACAAGATACAGAAATTATGTTCTTCGTTAATGCAGGTACATAAAAGCACTCCTCTAGTTCTAAGATAAGCCCAGTGGGCAAAGACAAAGAATATGTTCCTACAGCTACAGCAGCAACTTTTGCGCCATTGCCTACTCGTAGGTCCACTTCGCCTTGCCATTAGTCTACTATTTCTCAATCCACGCACATTAGTACAAATGTGAGATGCACATCCGTATCTAATACCCATGTAGAAGAAATAGATAGATTAACTTCTATAACGTGTATACAGGCGAAGTCCCACTTCTTTTATTCTTTACTTCCTCAAGGTAGACTTTGCGATTCCGCTTCCGGTGTCGATCTCACAATCCCTTCCTTAGGTACTTTACCTTTACCCTTTGAAGTGGATGAATTGGCCTTGCCTTTGGCTTAGGTCTTACCCTTGCCTTTAACACCTTTGCCCTTCTTAACCATTAGTACATTACTAACTTTCTTTTTGAGATTCGGTTGTGATTCTTAACATCTTTGAGAATCTCGAGCAAAGGTTTATCAATTTCATTCATGTTATAATTCATGGCGAATTGATTATATGCTTTCCAACGATTGCAGATAACATCGGTTGCCAATTCTTGGCTCAATGGAAAACCTAGTCTTTGAGGTTCTCAGCGTACCCAATCATTTTAAGTCGTGAGTTCCTACAGTGTTCCTTCTTGCATCTTGCATGCAAAAAGAGCCTTAGACACTTCAAAACGCTCGTGCCTAGCTTGTCCTTGATATAGTTGTTTCAAATGCTCAACCATATCATAGGCATCCTGTTAGTAATATATGAGAGATGTCCTAAGGCAATCGCCTTATGTATGAACCATTTATATGATAAATGAAGATTCACTATTTGAGTATACATGTTTAATGTATTTGATTGGATCTTAAACTCATTTACTGAATGTCCACGATACGATTCACAGCATGAGAGAATTTGTGATTGGATCACAACTAGTGAGTATCTCTACATGTGTAATTGTGATGTATCGGAATTATCCCTAGTCGATGAATTGATGGATTTGGACACCATCAATTCTGTCGAGACTAGCACGAGGTATACTCCTTGGTGTATCCAAGCAGCTGATTCTCACTGGCTGGAGACATAGTGATATCCGGAGTTGATCGTGGATGCTAGTTATGGTAACTAGTTCATTGGAGTGACCAGCCGTAAGACTTCATATGGTTCTCTGCATATATAGATATGTCAATGAAGTTCTTACTGTGGCTTAAGTGCGATGTTCCTTTGACTTGCGGTATTCAAGTCATCTTGATCATGGAGACTTATGCTTTGACATCTTAAGCAAACATCTCTGATGAGATGTGGACCCGGGATGATTGGGTATAAGTCGAAATGATCGAAGGTGTTTGAATAGCCTATAAAGGATTCACCACTCCTTGCGAGGAGATGTATACCCATGGCCTCTCGTCGGATTGTTACTAAAGTCTTTGGCCAAAGCATTACATGTTTAGAGTAAAGTACTCTTCGATACATGTGCAAGAACTAGAATCCGTAGGGCGAGGAAATGATACTTGGGCTAGGTGTGACGTAGTCAACCTAGTGGGGACTGACACTATAGACCATGTCCTGAACCAAGTGGGTATAGGATGAGTGAAGGGAATGGGGCACGATTCATTCGAGCTACTGAAGGGTTTCAGAAATAGTTCTGGATCAACCGTTGATCTTTTCGGTTAATTGGGGATCATGATGTACTACTAGGTGTCACTCATGATCGTTCTATAATTAATGGTTAATTATAGACGGCCAACATAAACCGAGAACCTATTTGGTCACACGCACAACGAGTGTAATCCAAAGGATTTAAAACGAGCTTGAGAATGGGATTCTCAGACCGAGAGAAACTATGTTTGGTTGGACCAAACATAAAGCGAGCATGAAATTGTTTCAGTCGCAATGGAAGCGTGGATGGCCCGTGTCTTATGAAGACATAATGGATGGACCAAAATGGTTTGGTTCTAATCCAATGGATGAGAATAAACCAAAGGGTTTGGTTTATTTTAAACGAATGAACTAAAGGTTGGTTCGGTTCGTTTTAACTTAAAATAAACCATCATGGTTTGGTTTATTTTAACTTATCCTAATGGAGCGGGTTAACAGGCTTTATGGATATGATCCATTAACCATTAAGAGAATTAGTTCTCTATAAAAGAGGGCTTAAGGGATTGTTAAACCCTAATCATCCAAAACCCTAGCTTGAAGTTGCTGCCCACCCCTTGGAGGAATTTTTGGCGCCCAACTACAAGCTGCCGCCGCCCAGCTTTGTGCCGCCGTCCAAGACCCTTGCCGGCATCCAAGCTCCAGCCGGTGAACCTCCGGCGACCCTCCGGTGATCTCCTATAGGTTCGGCATCAAGGTGAGCCTTTTCTCTCCTTGTTTTTGCCGGCGCCTACTCCTCCACCAAGCTGTCCAGTTTTCTGGACAGCTTCTTCTCCTCTCGTCGGAGCGTCGTTTGGACGACGGTTAGTGATCCGACAGCGGCTAACATACCGGGGATTTGATCTCTGGTAATCCTCTGAGGTGGAGGACGAAGGATTCGTCAATCGGTTGACGAATACCTCTCCGGAGAAGCGAGTCTTGAGGACTTGTTTTTAGGTCCGAATTTGGATTCGGATCGTGATCATCTCTCGATCACGTCGTCTTCAACACGAGGCTAGTAACCCGTACGAAGACGAAGCTCGTGGCTTGGCGAAGTCATCCCGAGGAGCTCGGCGTGGATACGGATAGAGACGATTCTTACGAGGATCATTCCGGTTGATGCCGTTCCCGCTACACGTCATACGAAAGGTATAAAGTAGTTTAATTTCCTTTTATTGCAAATTTTAATTTACGGTTATGTCTACACTTGTTGTAATATGCATGTGTGTGTTGTGTGTGTTGTAATAAATATAGATTTATTATTTTTAATTGCTTCCGCTGTGCTCATGTTTACGAAACATGATCGAACACACACTGCCTTGTGATCTAAAACCTTGATTGTATCAGAGCCCAGGTTGTGTTTCGACATAATCGTAAAAATGGTTTTGCGATAGTCATAATGTATTTCTGGAAATTTTCTAAATTTTGGAAATTTAGAAGTATTTATGGAAATTTTTTCAATTTTGGAAAGTCTAGAAGTATTTATGGAAATCTTCCACTTTTGGAAAGTTGGAAGTATTTATGGAAATTGATATTTTCCATAAATAAAATATTTGATTAGATTCTGGAAATTTGTTTCCTAATTTAATCATGATTTGATTTGAAATCAAATCTTAAAATATTTTATTTCCATAAGTAGTTTTAATGATTTAGAAATTGGTTTCCTAAATAGATTTTCTTAATCAAATAATTCCATGAATAAAATATGTGATTAGATTTGGAAATTTGTTTCCTAATTTAATTATGATTTGATTTGGAGAATCAAATCTTAAACATATTTTATTTCCATAAATAGTTATGACATATAAGGAAATTATATACATGACATAATTGTATATCATGTAATTGCATTAGATGCATAACATAATGTCATGCGTGTCGTGACATGTAGATGTATGCCATGTATGTCATGCCATGTAGATAATAGTTATTTGCATGCAAAGAGGATGAGACATAAAAACCCTTAATCAATATTAAAGCCTACACCTTCCATTAATATGGTTAGAACCAGAGTTCTGTTTCTTGTTTGGGTTGTTGGACTCTCTCCAAGCCCTCGAACACGAATATGTTAAACCATGGAATAGTTTAATACTAATATGGTAAGAGTCGAGGTCAATCGTTAGCTTTGGTTGTTGGACTCTCTCAAGCTGGGCTAATTGGTTGAATCGCTCTAACCATATTAAAACTATGTCGATTAATGGGTTGGCTTTAACACGAGCATCGGCTTGTTGGACTCTCTCCAAGGTCGATGTAAAGGGAGGTGAAGTTGGGTGCTATGCATATGATGCATACTTGTTAATGTGTTAACAACCCGATGTATGTGTGAACATTCAATTAGTTGATAGCACATTGTGATAGTTGCATATACGGGATATGCAATCGGTATAGATGATACCTACCGTCGTAGTTATGAATGGCTTGTTGGACTCTCTCCAAGGTTGTTCATAACTATGATGGATATCAGCCCATTCAGAGATGGACTTACAATCTCCCGAAGTGAATTTGGGGTTTTTGAAATTCGAAAAATGAATGAGATTTATAAATGTATATTGATGCATTTTAAAATCATCTTTCTCATATATGCTCGTTTTGTATTTCTAAGTTAATATATTGATCATGATGTGTTTGAATTTGCGTTCCATTTTGGATTCAAATAAATTGACTGGGTCGAACTTCTTGGACTGGCTTAGAAACTTGAGAATTGTTCTCAAGGTGAAAAGCTTGTGTATGTCCTCGAAGCGCCTCTTCCCGCCCGTCCTAGTGACGATGCAACTTTGGATCAATTGTTGGCCTATCAGAAACATGTGAGTGATTCTGAACAAATGAGTTGCATCATGCTAGCCGCGATGGAACCCAAGCTACGAAAGCAGCATGAGCATATGGATGCTCATATCGTAGTCCTTCATCTCTGTGAGTTGGTTGATGAGCAAGTGAGATTCGAAAGGTTCGAAGTCTCCAAGCTCCTCTTCACCTCTGAGATGCAAGGAGGTTCATCTGTGGTACTGCTCAACATGCTGAAGACTGTGGAGCCTTCTGAGAAGCATGAGTAGGGGACAGTGTTGTTAGTTGATTCCTCGAAGAAAGGTTCTAAGAGGGAGTCAAAGGAACAACAGAAGGGAAAGAAGAGAAAGGCTAAGAAGGTAGAACTAGCTCAAAAGGGCATTTGCCATCATTATGGCAAGGAGGGTCATTGGCGAAGAAATTGCAAGGTTTATCAAGAGTCCGTGAAGAAGGATAAGGCATCGGATGCCCCATCTTCTTCAGAAATCTTCTTTATTGATTGTCATTCTATTTCCTTAGACACTTGGGTATTGGATACTGGGTGTGGCTCACATATATGTAATGACATACATGGGCTAAGGAATAAAAGAAGACTCGTCAAGGGAGAGTCAAATTTACGTGTTGGGAATGAAGCAAAGGTTGCTGCACTCGCCATCGGAACGTATTTGTTGAAACTCCTTGCAGGACTTGTCTTAGAACTGGACAATTGCTTTTATATTCCTTCGTTGATAAAGAACATCATTTCTATTTCTTGTTTAAATAGAAATGGTTTCCATTTGACGTTTAGTAACAATTGTTGTTACATAACTTTGAATGGGGTTCTTTATGGGACTGGAACTTTAAGCAATGGTGTATATACGTTGGACGTATCCAGTGACATTTGCAATATCGAAGCGAGCAACACGCGTGCTCGAAAGGATAATCAAATAGACTCCTATATGTGGCATTGTCGTCTTGGCCATATAAGCAAGAAACGCATGTCCGAATTACACCGATGTGGAATTTTGGAATCGTTTGAATTGGATTCATACGATACATGCGAATCATGCTTAAAAGGCAAGATGACTAAGTTACCTTTTACTGGAAAAGGTGAACGAGTGGGAGAGTTACTAGGTCTAGTACATCTTGATGTATGTGGACCTATGTCAACTCAAGCATTAGGAGGCTATAGCTACTTCATTACCTTCGATGATCACTCACGGTTTGGGTATGTGTTCTTGATGAAACACAAGTCCTGAAGCCTTTGAAAGGTTCAAAGAATTCAGAAATGAAGTAGAGAAACAACATGACAAGAGTATTAAAATACTTGATCGGATCGAGGTAGTGAATACTTAAGTCAAGAGTTTCTTGATTATCTAAGAGACAATGGCATATTGTCTCAATGGACTCCGCCCTATACACCACGGCATAATGGTGTATCCGAGAGGCGAATAGGACCTTGTTGGACATGGTCAGGTCAATGATGAATCATGCAACTCTTCCCAAGTCCTTTTGGGGCTATGCACTTCAGACAGCTGTTTACTTGTTAAACAGAATGCCTACCAAGGTAGTCTCAACTACTCCGTATGAGATATGGAATAGTAAGAAACCTCATGTATCTTACTTGAAGATATGGGGTTGTCTGCTTATGTGAAGCGGATGTCGGACAAATTGGATGCTAAGTCGATAAATGTCTATTTATTGGATACCCTAAGGAAACAAGGGTTACCAATTCTATCATCTGTGGAACAAAGGTGTTTGTTTCAAGGCATCTTTGTGTTTCTAGAGAAAGAGTTTCTCTTGCAAGAGAAGCTTGATGGGAGCTCGAGAGACTCAAATAGACATTGATGAGATACAGGTGAAACACAGCGGTGCAACTCATAGTGATGAGCAATCGTTTGGACCTATTGTAACACCACATCTTCGTAGATCTGGTAGAACACAATATTCTGAGAGATATGGATTTCGTAAGTGAATCGAATCGACGTGTTACTCATTGATGATGAGAGCCTACAGTTATGAAGAAGTCTTTGACAAGTTCAGAAAGGGATAAGTGGCTTGGTGCCATGAAGTGAAATGGATTCCATGTATGAAAACCAAGTTTGGAACTTGGTTGACCCACTGAAGGCATAAAGCCTATAGGGTGCAAGTGGGTTTTCAAGAAGAAAACCGACATGGATGGTAATGTGATTACCTATAAGGCTAGATTGGTGGCGAAGGATATCGTCAAAAACAAGGTGTTGATTATGACGAAACCTATTCGCCTGTAGCTATGCTTAAATCCATTCGGATGCTCCTGGCCATAGCGGCTCATTATGATTATGAGATATGGCAGATGGATGTGAAAAACAGCTTTCCTTAATGGAAACACCCGAGGCGTGTATATGATACTGAGGTTTCACATCGGTTGATAAAACCAAGGTATGCAAATTGTGGCGATCCATTTATGGATTGAAGCAAGCATCCAGGCTGGAATATCCGTTTTGATGAGACGATCAAAAGTTTGATTTCTCACAAAATCGACGAACCTTGTGTGTACAAGAAGGTTAGTGGGAATGCGATCGTGTTCCTAGTATTGTATGATGACATATTACTTATAGGAAGCGATGTGTCAATCTTCTGATCGATTAAGGTTTGGTTATCCAAGACATTCTCCATGAAAGACACAGGAGAAGCAACCTACATCCTTGGGATTAAGATCTATAGAGATAGATCGAAATGGTTGCTTGGTCTTCGTCTACATATATAGACCGAGTGCTAAAGAGGTTTAGCATGTCGGAATCCAAGAAAGGTTTCCTACCCATCAGGCATGGGGTACACCTTTCGAAGTCTATGTGTCCGCCAGAAGACGAGAGGATTTGCATGAGTAAGATTCCCTATGCATCCGCAATAGGATCTATCATGTATGCTATGTTATGTACGAGGCCCGATGTATCGTATGCTCTGAGTGTCACGAGCGGATACCGGTCGATCGAGGAATGGATCATTGGGTATTATTAAGGCGATCCTTAAGTACTTGAGAAGAACTAAGGATGTGTTCCTAATATATGGAGAAGGGAACATGGTGATCGCGTATACGGATGCGACTTCGAGCAGACAAGGATGATTCCATGTCTCATGCAGGTATGTATTCACCTAGAATGGGCGCAATAAGTTGGAAAGGTTCCAAGCTTGACACTATAGCGGATTCGCCACTAAAGCGAGAATACATTGTTGCGACTTTGGATCAAGTAGTTCATCTATGAACTTGATGTGGTCTCATCAATGATCCAAACATGTGCCGCGCTATCATCTTATCGGAGAGATCATCGGTAGGAACGAAATACAAATCGAGAAAATTCCCCTTTGAAAGGAACTTAGCGGATCCTTTGACTAAAGCATTACCTCAAAGTAAGTTTGAGGTCATGTTAGTGCTTATGGTATTGGATCTGTAGCGATTGGCATTAGGCCAAGTGGGAGTCTGTTAGTAATATATGAGAGATGTCCTAAGGCAATGCCTTATGTATGAACCATTTATATGATAAATGAAGATTCACTATTTGAGTATACATGTTTTAATGTATTTGATTGGATCTTAAACTCATTTCTTGAATGTCACGATCGATTCACGGCATGAGAGAATTTGTGATTGGATCACAACTAGTGAGTATCTCTACATGTGTAATTGTGATGTATCGAATTATCCTAGTCGATGAATTGATGGATTTGGACACCATCAATTACATGAGACTAGCACGAGGTATACTCCTTGGTGTATCCAAGCGGTGATTCTCACCTTTGGAGACATAGTGATATCCGAGTTGATCGTGGATGCTAGTTATAGTAACTAGTTCATTGGAGTGACCGGTAGTAAGACTTCATATGGTTCTCTGCATATATAGATATGTCAATGAAGTTCTTCTTGTGGCTTAAGTGCGATGTTTTTGACTTGGCGGTATTCAAGTCATCTTGATCATGGAGACTTATGCTTTGACATCTTAAGCAAACATCTCTAAGGAGATGTGGACCCGGATGATTGGGTATAAGTCAAGTGATCAAGGTGTTTGAATAGCCTATAAAGGATTCACCACTCCTTGCGAGGAGATGTATACCCATGGCCTCTCGCCGGATTGTTACTAAAGTCTTTGGCCAAAGCATTACATGTTTAGAGTAAAGTACTCTTCGATACATGTGAGTAACTAGAACTGTAGAGGACGAGGAAATGATACTTGGCTAGGTGTGACGAGTCACTTAGTGGGGACCGACACAATAGACCATGTCCTCGAACCAAGTGGGTATAAGATGAGTGAAGGGAATGGGGCACGATTCATTCGAAGCATCAAGGGTTTCGTAAATAGTTCTCGATCAACCGCTGATCTTTTCTTAATTGGGGATCATGATGTACTACTAGGTGCCACTCATGATCGCTCTATAATTAATGGTTAATTATAGACGGCCAACATAAACCGAGAACCTATTTGGTCACACGCACAACGAGTGTAATCCAAAGGATTTAAAACGAGCTTGAGAATGGGATTCTCGCATCGAGAGAAACTATGTTTGGTCGACCAAACATAAAGCGAGCATGAAATTGTTTCAAATGCAATGGAAGCGTGGATGGGCCTGGTCTTATGAAGACATAATGGATGGACCAAAATGGTTTGGTTCTAACTAATGGATGAGAATAAACCAAAGGGTTTGGTTTATTTTAAACGAATGAACCAAAGGTTGGTTCGTTCGTTTTTAACTTAAAATAAACCATCATGGTTTGGTTTATTTTAACTTATCTTAATGGAGCGGTTAACGGGCTTTATGGATATGATCCATTAACCATTAAGAGAATTAGTTCTCTATAAAAGAGGGCTTAAGGGATTGTTAAACCCTAACCAAAACCCTAAAGTTGCCGCCAACCTTGTGCGCGCCAACGCCACCCTTGCCGCCCCAAGCTCCAGCCGGTGAACCTCCGGCGACCCTCCGTGATCTCCTATAGGTTCGGCATCAAGGTGAGCCTTTTTCCTTGTTTTGGCCGGGCGCTACTTTCCACCAAGCTGTCCAGTTTTCTGACAGCTTTCTCCTTCGCCGAGCGCCGCTTGGACGACGGTTAGTGATCCGACAGCGCTAACATACCGGGATTTGATCTCCGTAATCCTCTGAGGTGGAGGGTGGCGATTCGTCAATCGGTTGACGAATACCTCTCCGGAGAAGCGAGTCTTGAGGACTTGTTTTTAGGTCCGAATTTGGATTCGGATCGTGATCATCTCTCAATCACGTCGTCTTCAACACGAGGCTAGTAACCCGTACGAAGATGAAGCTCGTGGCTTGGCGAAGTCATCCCGAGGAGCTCGGCGTGGATACGGATAGAGACGATTCTTACGAGGATCGTTCCGGTTGATGCCGTTCCCACTACACGTCATACGAAAGGTATAACGTAGTTTAATTTCCTTTTATTGCAAATTTTAATTTACGGTTATGTCTACACTTGTTGTAATATGCATGTGTGTGTTGTGTGTGTTGTAATAAATATAGATTTATTATTTTTAATTGCTTCCGCTGTGCTCATGTTTACGAAACATGATCGAACACACACACGCCGCGGTGCCGGAAACCCAACACATCCATGTTCTCATGTTGCTTCTGAAGCTCAGAGTTCATGGTGGCAAGCATAAGACATGACACATCTAATGCGTCATCTTGATGCTTCTTATAAGCATCCTTTTCAGCACGAGTGGCCACAGGGGCGGGTGTTTCAGGGATAGACTGCTCTAGGACATACAGTTTACGTTCTTGCTTGAGGATAATCCTCAAGTTCCTATACCAGTCTAGAAAGTTAGCTCCATTGAGCTTGTCTTTCTCAAGGACAGATCGCAAGTTGAGGGGGTGTGTCGTGTTAGATGACATGGTGATCTACAACATTAATATGCAAAATTAAGTATTATATCTAAGTCATTTAATTAGGCCTTTAATTAAATGAGGCTCCCACTAAATTCTCATAGCTTTGATATGAGCTAATTATTGATGTAGGCAAACACATTTTTCTTACATCATTAGCTTCTATTTAGCTATAAATTTATATGGGATAAAGATCCACATCATACTTCGTCTTGAGTTAGCTTTGGCTAATCGCCCAAGACGTAGTATGATTAGGTAGGCAATCTTTTGCCAATTACATCTGATGTAACTCTTTAATAGCTTTGGTTAAGTTTAGATTAGTTTAGTGTTTATTCCTAAACCAGCTTCCAGGTCGTGGCGAGGCAAAGAGGCCTTCTTTGATATCGGAGCAACGACCACTTCTAAGACAAAGCTGATGTTCGGAAATCACACAAAACCAATTTTTAAAACTTATGTTCAAAGCTAATATATGACTCTACTTTCTTAATTAAGTCTTAACCAAGTTTGATAGCGGGACATCACGATTGTCCACTCGCACTCTTCCAAGATAAAATGCATTGCTTTGCTTTGGCAAACCCAACAACAAATGATCGAGGAAGTAGTGAGTACCAAACATTGGTAGGCATATCGTTTTTGACTTATTAAGATATAAACTTAAACATGCATCACATACATATTAGCATACATCACATATAAGCTAAATTAACATGCATCACATACAAGCTAAATTAACATGCATCACATACATATTAAACTAAGCGTGTCATGGTTATGGCCCTTATTCTACAATCTTCTCAATCCAATGAAAAGATTGATTGGTCAACCTAGGGATAGCATCTTCTCCCAAGTGCTTCTTTTTGGTTGTCTTGTGGTGTTGACTTCCTCCTTGTAACATCATCTTCCAATGGACCCTCCATCTTTGTTGTGTATATTACAAAAGGAGAAATACTCGAGTTACATTCAAGTCTAAAACTAATTTTACAACAAGAATTTTAAGAGAAAGGCACGACACGCAGGCCGTATTAAGAATTACAACACACACATTCACAAACTTTTAGGGACTAGGCCATAACCATGCACCATGTCAATTTTAACTTTTAAAAGACATCGGATATTTTATTATGTTTGAAAAATTGTTAATGCAATTATCAACTCATAATAAAATTTATCCTACTTCTATATCATATATAAAATAGAGAAAACCTATTTTTATATGATCTTTCGCAAGTGGCTCTGATACCACTGTAGTGTTGGTGCAGTGGGCACCAAAGTCGAACCGGTATTTTGATTATGGCAAAAGGCTCAATAGTTAAGGGTATATTTGTTATCTTACGAGCTCAATTAAGTGTGCAGAAATGCTAAAGTTGAGCGGAAGGTCTGCGACACCCGGTGGGAACTGAGGTGGTCGGGCAACGCCAGAGGGACTTCGGAGGAAGCCGAGGTACTCGGGTGAAGACCGGAAGCGAGGCTACAAGGTAAGCTCGTGTGAAAGCGAAGCAAGGTCGTTAAGCGTAGATCCGACCCAATACCTCCAATGGAAGGTCTAGGTCGAGATCAGATGGTTAGAACCATCGTACTTTATATTTTAAGCTAACTTGTATCATAGTCCAAAACCCTTTGACTAATCCAACTGCTAGTCAAGTTCCAGCCTCGAGAAGAGCTCGAATTTCAAGGGGGTGAATTTGGACTTGACTCGTGTTTTGGTACAAAGGGTGATGTGGCATCAAGGTGGACATCCAAACCATCACCAAGCTTCCTTGTGGTGGACGCCCAAAATAAGGTGAGTTGGCACAAGATGGTTGGCTCCCATGATGTGGCACAAGTTGAATGGCTCCAACAAGTTGGCGCCCAAGGAGGTTGGAGGTGGCACAAGGTGGTTGGATGAAACACCTCATCCTTGAGTTGGCGCACAAGGAGGTTGGAGGTGGCACAAGGTGGTTGGATGAAACACCTCATCCTTGAGTTGGCGACAAGGAGGTTGGAGGTGGCACAAGGTGGTTGGATGAAACACCTCATCCTTGAGTTGGCGCAAAGGATGTGGATGAACAAGTCGTCTTGGGGGATAAGAACCTCACCTTGGACACTACCTATGTCTAAATTCATAGATCAATATCCATAAATAGACATGTTCAAGCCAAGCAAATAACAAGAATTCAAGAGCTCTCAACACTAACGCATTACTACTACTCACATTTGCTACGACGAAGTGCACCGACAACGAAAGCTACATCTTCTACTTATAAGAGTTGTCGGTATATTTATTTAAGTTCTACTTCTTTAAATTGTCTTTGTGCTTTAATCGTAACAAGGAAAGGGGAGTGTCCTTTGCCTTGATTTCTTTTGTAATCGCTCCTACCTCCAACGAGGAGGAGTGGTTTTAGTGAATTGCCCTCCGTGACGTGATCAAGGATCACTAGGGCCGTGGATTAGCAATCGAAAGATTGTGAACCACGAAAAAATATCTTGTCTACGATAAATTTCCGCTGTGCATTCTCTACTTGCTTTTTACTTATTGCAAAAGTTTTTAACGACACCGTATCGCTATTCACCCCCCCCCCTCTAGCTACACTTTCGATCCAACAATTGGTATCAGAGCCGGGGGCGCTAAGATTCGGTGAAACCACCAATCTAGCTTTGTTTTTCTTTTTTTTACAGATTTTTTATTTATTTATTTCTGTTTTCGTATAATTATTTCACTTGCTTATCTTCTCCTACATATAGAATTGCATTAGAGGCTTTAGGATCCGGATAAGGTTGTCCTTCGGTTAGATCCCGAGTAAGGTTATCCTCCGAACTTCAACGACATTCGCATTTGATTGTTTATTTCTTTTGCAAGTTACATTTTATATATCTTTTTACTTCTCAAGATTACTAATCCAAGACGAAAGTCTTGGAATATTCTTTCCGTGTGTGTTTTGCAAGATTCTTTTCGTCGTTCTTCTTCTTGTTTTTAATGGCCCATCTCAAGGGTTTAGCACCGCCTCACCCCCGCTTTTACAACGGTAATGACTTTCGCTATTGGAAGGGTCGGATGGAATGCTTTCTTAAAACCCAAATCGAGATGTGGATCGAATCCAAACCGGTTTCACACTTCCTATTAATGAAGATGGTGAATCTTTGGGTTACGATCAATGGTCAAATTCCATGAAAAACAAGTAGAAGCCGATGCCAAGGCAACTCAAATCTTGCAATGTGGGTTGTCCAAGGAAGAGCTCAACCGCGCCGGCCTTCATTAGTGCAAAGGACTTATGGACCAAGCTAGTGGAACTACACGAAGGCACGACACGAAGGTATGTAAAAGAGATTTACTTTTAAATAAATTGTATAACTTGAAAATGCAGGAAAACGAGACCGCAAGAACTCAACTACATGCTCGTATTCAAGACATCGTCAACCAACTCCATGCCATCGACAAAAGGTCGAGAATCGCGACCTTATCGTATTCTCTTAACTCGCTTTCCTAGGACCACCTTGTGGGCATCCATGGTCGATGCCTACAAGGTCTCCAAGGACCTTTCTAAAATTAGGTTAGACGAATTGTTTTGAACTTGAATTACATGAGCAAACTAACGTGGTCCAAAGCCGAGAAGAGTATTGCGTTAGTTGCGTGTTCCAAGAAGAAGAAGCCCGCAAGCAAGCCACCCCCAAGGAAGAAGACGAGTCCGAATCGGAAGTAGACTGAATAGAATCCGAACTAGTCAATCTAGTTCTAAGATGATCAAGAGACGAAACGACCAACAACTCAAGGTAAGCCTAAACCTAATTCAAATACTTCTAATTTTAGATGCTATGAGTGCATGTTCTGGCCACATCAAGTCCGAGTGCCCAAAGCTAAAGAATAACGATCAAAGACCAAGAAAGCGCTAAACGCTACTTGGGAGGAGTTGTCGAGGAAGAAGACGATATCCAAGCTCTAATGGCTAAGCCGACGAGCACGACTCAAACCAAGAAGAGTCCGAGTCCGAATCCGGCGATGAGCTTCCATTCAAGACAAGCCACGGATCCGTGATCCGGTTCAAAAGAATCATTAAGGGTAAGTCGGTCGCTACTTAATACTTTGTATGGTGCAATTAAATTTTTAAATAAGAAACTAGCTAAGTCCGAGTCCAAGGTCGAGACTTAATTGAGGAGGTTAACCTTCAAACATGATGAGGTCTCCTAACCTCTTCGACTACTCAGATTCAAGAGGAGGACTCAACCTGCTGAAAAGCTTGAAGTTGAGAACTCGCTTTTGAAAACACAAGTCAAGACCTTAGGAACACGCTGAAAGGTTCACTTTGGGATCCAAGGACTTGACCTCTACTTGATCACAAAGGGCCGTGGTACAACAAGGCCGGACTCGGTTTAACTCAAATACAACCAATAAGTCATATATGTCTATAGTAAACCAACATAAGAAAAATGTCCAAGCATGGGTCCCTAAGACCACTTTGATTTCAACTTTAGGATCTAACATGTATTGGGTTCCTAAGGACCAAATTCACTATGTGAATAGACCCACTGATTCAATGGTCCGGGGGAGCCAATACAAAATGTATTTTTGTTAAGTCTTAGAAATTGCATGCTTAGTTTTTCCTTTATTTTTAGAATGGTTAGATAGGACTCATAACCAACTAAAATCCTGCGAAAAGATTGAGCCTCGGGAGCCTCTTTTTCAAAAATAAACCAACTAAAATCCTATTTAAAAGATTGAGCCTCGGGAGCCTCTTTTCAAAATAACTAGTTAGACCAAGACGTAGTCTCAAGTAAGTCGAGTTATCAATTTCTTGAAATTAGCTTTGTCTAAGGAAGTGGTCGTTGTTCCGATCAAAGAAGGCCTCGTGCCTCGCCACGACTGAAGCTAATCTCTTGAAAAGATTACTTGATGAGCTTAGACTAAACCGAATCTAACCTAATGTTGGTTAATTTAAATTCATTAAAATTAATCAAGTAAATTGATAGTCATCTCACAATAACACATAGGAATAACATGTTTTGATCATGTAGATATTGGTGAGATGATTTAGGTTTAAAACTTACAAACAACCCTTTAGTAATTCCAATATCCGATCCAACTACCTTATGTGTAGGATCAATGGATGTTGGATGCTGGTTGCTCCCGACACATGACCGGGATCAACTCAAATTTTCGGTTACGATTCAAACGACAAGGATCGGTAGCCTTCGAATAACGGCAAGCTCAAAATCATCTGATCGGTGATATTGAGCTCAACTCTAACTTTACAATTCAAAATGTCTTATTAGTAGAAAACTTTCAATATAATTTACTTAGTGTAAGCCAATTGTGTGATAACAATTATAAGGTCATATTTCTAGAAAATGAATGCGTAATCAAAATAAATGCAACATCTAAAATAATACTTAAAGGAACTAGGAGTAGCAACATCTACACAATAAATTTACAACTCCTCAACCAAGTGTCTTATGACACAAAGAAGAGGAATCTTGGTTATGGCACCAAGACTTGACACTGCACTCCAAGACTCGGCCCACAAGATGAGTCAGAGTGGCTTGGTTATAGGTTTGCCTAAACTAAACAACTTGGATAATAAAATATGTAATGCTTGTCAACAAGGTAAACAATCTAGGACACAACATCAATTAACTAATCAAGAACGAACCAAAAGTGTTCTTGAGCTCCTACACATGGATCTATTTGATTCACATGGAGCTAAGTCACTCAATGGTAGTCAATTTTGCTTAGTCATAATTGACGACTATTCTAGATTTACTTGGGTTAGGTTTATCAAACATAAAAATGATACCCTAGACCAACTAATCAATCTTTGTAGGTTAATCAAAATCAAAAGAACCTTAAGATTAAAAGACTTAGAAGTTTATCATGGTGGTGAATTCGAAAACCACAGTGTTTACTGATTGTAACCTAAACGGATACCACCATGAGTTTTCATGTCCTAGAACCCCACAACAAAATGGGTTAGTCGAACGGAAAAATAGAACCCTACAAGAAGCCGCTAGGACAATGTTAAACGAGTATAACCTACCCGATAGATTTTGGGCAGAGGCCGTTAGTACGGCTTGCTATGTCCAAAATAGGATCCTTATGGTAAAGAGGCACCAAAAGACCTCGTACGAGATTTATCACGATAAAATACCAACATCAAGTACTTTAGGTATTTGGATGCAAGGTACATATCTTAAACACTAAGGATTACCTAGGAAATTCAAATCCAAAACCTCATCGAACCTTTCTAGGATACTCAACCACCAGTAGAGATTATTGGGTATACAATCACGACACTCTTTGAGTCGTAGAAACCATTAATATATTTTTCGACGAAGGACACGAACCCGTTAAAACCTTAACAAATCCAACTAGCAAATAAAATTATAGCAAACCCGACTCTGATCTTGAACTTGAATCTCGTCCTAACCCAAGTCATCCTATCGACCAAGTGATAGATGACTCTAACCCAAGTCAAACTAGAACTCACCCAAGTCATCCTATCGACCAAGTGATAGATGACCCTAACCCGAGTCACACTAAGACTCAAACAAATCATCCTATCAATCAAGTTATAGGTGATCCAAATTTAGGGGTTCGAACTAGAGCTTCATATCGAAACCTTAGTCAAATCTCGCAATTTCCAAAATCGAACCCAAAACTATTGAACAAGCACTTCTTGATCCCGACCGGATTATTGCTATGCAAGAAGAGCTAGCTCAATTCACTAGAAATGAAGTCCGGGAATTAGTACCACCACCTAAAGAAAAATCAATTATTGGAACAAGGTGGGTATTTCGAAATAAACTTGATGATAAAGGTGAAGTAGTTAGAAATAAAGCTAGGTTAGTCGCAAAAGGGTTTAGTCAAGTCGAAGGTTTAGATTACGATGAGACCTACGCCTGTGAGCTGAGACTAGAGTCCATCCGAATGTTGTTAGCATATGCCGCACATCGAGGTTTTAAATTGTTTCAAATGGATGTCAAGTCAGCATTTTTGAATGGATACATTAAGGAAGAAGTTTACGCTACCAACCTCCTGATTCAAAATCTAGATAAACCCGACCATGTCCTTAGACTTAAGAAAGCCCTATATGGACTCAAACAAGCCCCAAGAGCTTGGTACGAAAGGCTTTCGATCTATCTTAAGTCCAAAGGATTCAACCAAGGTTTAGTCGACCCAACCTTATTCATTAAAACCGTAGGAAAAGAAATCTTTATAGCCCAAATCTATGTAGATGATATAATTTTTGGAACTACCAACTCGATCCTCGCTAAACTAATTCATCTCACTTATGGAAAGTGAATTTGAAATGAATTTAGTGGGAGAGTTAAGTTTCTTCTTAGGTTTACAAATTAAACAAACTAAAGATGGAATATATTTACATCAACAAAATATACTAAGGACTTAATAAATCGATTTGGAATGCAAGATGCTAAAATAATCAATACACCTATGGCAACTAATGTTAATATAAACGAAGATGTAGAAGGAAAACCCGCTTGACCTAAAATACTATAGAGCGTTAATAGGAAGTCTCCTATACTTCGACATTTTATTCGCGGTAAGTATGTGCGCAAGGTTACAAACCTGTGCCAAGGAGTCTCACCTAACCCTAGTCAAGCGTATCCTTAGATATCTAAAGGGCACGCTAAACGTAGGTATTTGGTACCCCAGATCTACCGAGTTTAATCTAATCGGCTACTCCGACTCCGACTATGCCGGTAGTAAACTCGATAGAAAGAGCACGAGTGGTTGTTGTCAAATCCTCGGCTCGAGTCTAGTAAGTTGGTGCGAAGAGAAGCAAAGATTGCTGCCTTATCTACCACCGAAGCCGAATACGCTATGCGATGGGTGAGTGTGTCTCTCACTCCCGTGGGATGAAGCACACTCTCCAAGACTTTAGCTTAATCTTTAACAACATTAAAACCTACATAGATAACATCAGTTCAATTAACTTAACTAAAAATCCAATATGTCATTCTAGGACAAAACATATAGAAGTTAAACACCACTTCATTAGGGAACATGTAACTAATGGAACTATACAACTAGAGTATGTTGAGTCCAAATCAAACCTAGCGACATCTTCACCAAACCACTACCCGTCAATTTAGTTTATTAAGACGAAAGTTAGGTATGTGCGTAATAGAGTAGGATTTAAATTTTTCTATATATGTACTCTACTTTTGCTTCTTTTATGAAATTAGCCTAAGTCTTACCTTAGAAATCATATACCTATAGATTTAAGGAGCCAACACATCTCACAACACATAGGACTAATGTGTTTGTGTACTTAGCCAATGAGCGTGAGATGTTAGGACCTTACTCCGGTTCGACGTAGATTCAAGGCATCGACATGAACCATGGAGTATAATTATTTAAATTAATCAACTCCTTCAAGACTTATTGATCATTCTATATCAATCAAGTCCAACCGAGTTGTACATTTTAGATGAACATATTTTCAAGCTTATTATTATTTTAAAAAATATATATATTTATATTGGGAACTTGCTTGGACTTACAAACCCTAAAATATATTTACAAACTTTTTGAGTTAAGGCAAAAGGGGGAGAAAGTCACAAAAGTAAGGAAGAAAGTAAACAAAATTATTACCTTTTATATTAAGTAATTCCGTTTACTTAAGCAACTATTAAGGGGGAGTAAAAATTATTTTTCAAGAACTCACCTTCGGTCAAGGGGGAGGTTACCTCAAAGGGGAGAACTTGAAACAATAATATTTCTCACTCATGCTTAATCTTTATGCTAGCTCACTCATGCTTAATCTTTATGCTAGCTCATTCATATTTAATCTTTATGCTAGCTCATTCATATTTAATCTTTATGCTAGCTCATTCATGCTTAATCATTATGCTAGCTCATTCATATTTAATCTTTATGCTAGCTCATTCATGCTTAATCATTATGCTAGCCATCGTTATGTTTAATTTTTCCTTAACTTTAGGTCGGTTTGCCATGAATCAAAGGGAGATTGTTGGTGCAAAGGGGCACCAAAGTCGAACCGTATTTTGATTATGGCAAAAGGCTCAATAGTTAAGGGTATATTTGTTATCTTACGAGCTCAATTAAGTGTGCGTAAATGCTAAAGTTGAGCGAAGGTCTCATGACCCGGTGGGAACCGAGGTGGTCGGGCAACGCCAGAGGACTTCTGAGGAAGCCGAGGTACTCGGGTGAAGACCGGAAGCGAGGCTACAAGGTAAGCTCGTGTGAAAGCGGGCAAGGTCGTTAGAGCGAGATCCGACCCAATACCTCCAATGGAAGGTCTAGGTCGAGATCGATGGTTAGAACCATCGTACTTTATATTTTAAGCTAACTTGTATCATCCCAAAACCCTTTGACTACATAAATCGCTAGTCAAGTTCCAGCCTCGAGAAGAGCTCGAATTTCAAGGGGGTGAATTTGGACTTGACTCGTGTTTTGGTACAAAGGGTGATGTGGCATCAAGGTGGACATCCAAACCATCACCAAGCTTCCTTGTGGTGGACGCCCAAAATAAGGTGAGTTGGCACAAGATGGTTGGCTCCCATGATGTGGCACAAGTTGAATGGCTCCAACAAGTGGGCGCCCAAGGAGGTTGGAGGTGGCACAAGGTGGTTGGATGAAACACCTCATCCTCAAGTTGGCGCCCAAGGAGGTTGGAGGTGGCACAAGGTGGTTGGATGAAACACCTCATCCTTGAGTTGGCGCACAAGGAGGTTGGAGGTGGCACAAGGTGGTTGGATGAAACACCTCATCCTTGAGTTGGCGCAAAGGATGTGGATGAACAAGTCTTGGGGGATAAGAACCTCACCTTGGACACTACCTATGTCTAAATTCATAGATCAATATCCATAAATAGACATGTTCAAGCCAAGCAAATAACAAGAATTCAAGAGCTCTCAACACGCCGTCAGAACGCCGCTTACTACTACTCACATTTGCTACGAAGTGTCACGACAACGAAAGCTACATCTTCTACTTATAAGAGTTGTCGGTATATTTATTTAAGTTCTACTTCTTTAAATTGTCTTTGTGCTTTAATCGTAACAAGGAAAGGGGGAGTGTCCCTTTGCCTTGATTTCTTTTTGTAATCGTTGCTCCTACCTCCAACGAGGAGGAGTGGTTTTAGTGAATTGCCCTCCGTACGTGATCAAGGATCACTAGGGCCGTGGATTAGCAATCGAAAGATTGTGAACCACGTAAAAATATCTTGTCTACTTTATATTTCCGCTGTGCACTCTCTACTTGCTTTTTACTTATTGCAAAAGTTTTTTAACGACATTGTATCGCTATTCACCCCCCCCCCTCTAGCGACACTTTCGATCCAACATGTAGGGATCTCGTATGCAAAATAGCATATGCGCAACGGAAAATTATGATCCCTTCCAAGTGATCCTTGCGAAAGAAAACCTCGTACAAAAATAAATTTCTCAAAACCTATCTTAGTTGCGTGCCCTTTGTAATCCCGCTTCTCCTTGGGTTTGTTGGATCTTTAGCACGTTCAAATGTCTGTGCCTCTATATGTATCCACACGAGCAAGCTCTTGTCTCACAAAAGAAACTAGAAGAGCTCTCCTTTACTTCTTGCTAGAGAAGTCCCTAAAGGAGAGGAAAGTAGGGAAAAAGAGAAAGGAAGAAGAAGACTACTCTTCTTGCTACACTCACAAAAACCACACAACCAAATGCTCTCACCACCAAGCTCTCTCCAAGCCTCAAGCTTCAACCAATCCACCTAGCTTGGCTGGCCACCCCATGGGGTGTTTTATAGGATTGAAAAACCTTTCACCTCCTATCACATTTAATGCAATCAATTGCATTGAAATATAATCAAACAAGGAGTTACACTCCTTGTTTGGCCGGCCACATGTGGGGGAAATCCAAAGGTCAAAACCCTTTGTCTCCTTCCACCTCATCAAGCTTAGGTGGCATGCTTATGTGGCATGCTTAGGTGGCATGCTTATGTGGCATTCATGGATGTTGAATTAATCTTATTAATTCAATAAGCTTATGTTATCATATTGAATTAATCTCATTAAATCAATAAGGTAACATATTAAATCAATTAAGCTTAGCATATTGAATTAATCTCATTAAATCAATAAGCTAAAATTCTCATTAAGCTTAAAGTGCAAAAACCATTTTGTACTTAAGCTTATTCCCAAATTATTCTAGTCAAACTAGAATGCACTAATTCTTCTAATCATCATGCTCTTTGTGTGTGACCCTATAGGCTCTCATAACGTTGGCAGTGGATCTAAACTCTTTTAGATACACAAGCAATGAGCGGCATCTAGCAATACATCATTGCTACCCAAGTTACGAAATAAGTCAAGATCCGACTAACCTTGCCGTGACTACTATAATGTATGACCGTGTCCTTCTATTCTTGATATCAGATTGACCAATGAGGCATAGACCGTGTCATCCTCGATCAATCTATGTGTTTCTTGATCCCTGAGTAAACTAACTCAAACAAATGAGCTCAATATCTCATATTGACTCATTCGAGCATGGCCATGCGCTTTAGTAGTTCTACTCAATCAAAGGGGCCCACAGATATCACTCCCGGCCATATGGGAGGGATAGATCCCATCTACATCACTCACATCCTCCGCATAATTTGTTATATACCCAAGAATCGCTTTTATGGTCCACCCTCTACGGGTGACGTTTGACGATACCAAAGTACATAACTCATGTAGGGAACCGTAGTGACTTCGTGTTCGAGGACTATTCATACTAATAGTCACATGAGAAAGTTTATGACACTCATATGACGCATCCATGAAACTTTCTCATGGCGGTCATCAAGATATATTCTCTAATATATACCCATGTGTCAACTTGATATCATATATCCATGACTTGTGAGATCAAGTCATCAATTGACCTACATGCTAGTCTTTATGTATTAATATTGCCCTTGCATATTAATACTTGACTAGGAACATTTAGGAAAGTGTTCTCTACAGCCTATCATAATCAATTCTGCCAATTGATGTGCTGTAGATAAGAACTTACTTTTCTAGGGCATCATTATATATTTAATTTAGCTGGCACAAGCAAGACGTAAATATATAATAACCAATCCTTTGCCTTTATAGAATATGATACAAAATGTTCCCTATTCAACCATCACATGATTGGTTCTAGGGCTATAACTAACATTATAGTAACCACAAGTGCACCACACACAAGCAATAAAAATATGCTCAATCATCACTAGGTAAATAAAAATATTCAACTCAGTCTATCAACATAGAATCCATCACCAAATAGTAACCACATGTAATCAAATAATCCATTCATAACAATAAATCCTTGAAACTCGATAATCAAATTTAACTAGCTTTCATGACTTCTAAGATAATATAAAGGAATGCATAGGAAATTTATTTGAAAATCCCAACAAAACAAAAACTCAAAAAACATAACAACTAAAATAAAAACAAATGAAGTAAAAGAGATATATATACAAAAAAAAAAGAAAAGAGAATGAGATGAAGCAAACTCCCCTTTGGTCCTGGCGGTTGAAGAAGATTTAGTATGAGGAGCCACGCAGGTTGTGGGGGGCTCCGAGAGAAATCCCGTCCCGGTGGTTGAAGAAGATTCAGCTTTAACATCCACATCAGGAGTGGGAAGGACTGAATGTGGGTGAGCGCCTCCATGGTGTGATCATGATAATACTGTGTTGCTCCCTCCAATATGATTGCCTCATCATATGTAATCTCTGGCGGTCGAAGGTGATTCAAAAAAAGTGTCCAACCTTGGAGCTGGATTATTGCATGGAATGTCAGGGCCTTCATCAGCAGAGGTGTTAGAGTCTTGTTAAGCAGAAATATTGGAGGTTTTGGTTGTAATTGGAGTGTCCAATCTGGGGCTCTCAAGCTTTCCATCACTCATATGGAAATCATCTTGATATCTTCAGAACAATTCTGGTCAGGCTTATCTGGTAGTTGCACAACTGAACATAATAATTCTACAGACACCGCCTCATTTACAATATCATCAACCTCAATATAAGTAACAATATCTACTACATTTGAAATATCATGTGCAACATTAACAATATCACAAGAAGGAGTAACAGTATCTGTTGGGTTTCCGGCACCGCGGCGTGTGTGTGTTCGATCACGTTTCATAAACATGAACACAGCGGAAGCAATAAAAATAATAAATCTAAATTTATTACAACACACACAACACACGCATGCATATTACAACAAGTGTAGACATAACCGTAAATTTAAATTTGTAATAAAAGGAAATTTATCTACGTTATACCTTTCGTATGACGTGTAGCGGGAACAGCATCAACCGGAACGATCCTCGCTAGAATCGTCTCTATCCGTATCCACGCCGAGTTCCTTGGGATGACTTCGCTAAGCCACGAGCTTCGTCTTCGTACGGGTTACTAGCCTCGTGTTGAAGACGACGTGATCGAGAGATGATCACGATCCGAATCCAAATTCGGATCCTAATACGAGTTCTCAAAACTCGCTTCTCTGGAGAGGTATTCGTCAACCAATTGACGAATCCTTCGTCCTCCACCTCAAAGAATTACCGGAGATCGAATCCCCGGTAAGTTATCCGCTGTCGGAGCTCTAACCATCGTCCAAACGATGCTCCGACGAGAGGAGAAGAAGCTGTCCAGAAAACTGGACAGCTTGGTGGAGGAGTAGGCGCCGGCCAAAACAAGGAAGCCAAGTGCTCACCTTTTCACCGAGGCCTTGGAAGATCACCGGAGGGTCGCTGGAGGGTTTACCGGCTGAAGCTTGGACGCCGGCAAGGAGATGGACGGCGGCACAACAAGCTGGGCGGCACACCTAGGGTTGGCGTCGAAATCTCCAAGGATGAGGTGGGCGGCAACCTTAGGGCAAGGGTTTTGGATTAGGGCTTAATTATCCATTAAGCCCTCTTTTATAGAGAACTAATTCTCTTAATGGTTATTGGATCATAACCATTAGGCCCGTTAACCCACTCCATTAAGATAAGTTAAAATAAACCAAACCATGATGGTTTATTTTAAGTTAAAACGAACCGAACCAACTTTTGGTTCATTCGTTTAAAATAAACCAAACCCTTTGGTTTATTCTCCTCATTGGATTAGAACCAAACCATTTTGGTTCATCCATTATGTCTTCATAAGACACGGCCCATCCACGCTTCCATTGCGACTGAAACGATTTCATGCTCGCTTTATGTTTGGTCCAACCAAACCTAGTTTCTCTCGGTCTGAGAATCCCATTCTCAAGCTCGTTTTAAATCCTTTGGATTACGCTCGTTGTGCGTGTGACCAAATAGGTTCTCGGTTTATATTGGCCGTCTATAATTAACCATTAATTATAGAACGATCATGAGTGGCACCTAGTAGTACATCATGATCCCCAATTAACCGAAAAGATCAACGGTTGATCCAGAACTATTTCTGAAACCCTTCAGCAGCTCGAATGATTCGTGCCCCATTCCCTTCACTCATCTTATACCCACTTGGTTCAGGACATGGTCTATAGTGTCAGTCCCCACTAGGCTGACTACGTCACACCTAGCTCAAGTATCATTTCCTCGTCCTACGGATTCTAGTTACTCCACATGTATCGAAGAGTACCTTACTCTAAACAAGTAATGCTTTGGCCAAAGACTTTAGTAACAATCCGACGAGAGGCCATGGGTATACATCTCCTCGCAAGGAGTGGTGAATCCTTTATAGGCTATTCAAACACCTTCGATCACTTCGACTTATACCCAATCATCTCGGGTCCACATCTCCTTAGAGATGTTTGCTTAAGATGTCAAAGCATAAGTCTCCATGATCAAGATGACTTGAATACCGCAAGTCAAAGGAACATCGCACTTAAGCTACAGTAAGAACTTCATTGACATATCTATATATGCAAGGAACCATATGAAGTCTTACGGCTGGTCACTCCAATGAACTAGTTACCATAACTAGCATCCATGATCAACTCCGGACATCACAATGTCTCCAGCCAGTGAGAATCAGCTGCTTGGATACACCAAGGAGTATACCTCGTGCTAGTCTCGACAGAATTGATGGTGTCCAAATCCATCAATTCATCGACTAGGGATAATTCCGATACATCACAATTACACATGTAGAGATACTCACTAGTTGTGATCCAATCACAAATTCTCTCATGCTGTGAATCGCATCGTGGACATTCAGTAAATGAGTTTAAGATCCAATCAAATACATGAAACATGTATACTCAAATAGTGAATCTTTATTTATCATATAAATGGTTCATACATAAGGCGATTGCCTTAGGACATCTCTCATATATTACTAACAGTATCATATATAATAATTTCTGCACTGTTATCAACAATAACATCCACAACTTCATTATCATAGCACATAGAAATATTGGAGTCCTATAGAGTAGCAGAATCATAAACTTTGCTTTCACATACTCCACAATCCATTTCCTCTAGCACATCGATATCTAGAGAAATGGTCTCTGACGAAGGCTGAATAAATCCTTGTGCTTGAATTTGTTGGGACTGTTGTAGGCTATTAAGCATTGGAATATTCTAGAACTCAGAAGCCAACCTCTGAAATGTTGGTGGAGGATGATAAGAATGTTGTGAATTTACAACCATGACCTCAATAATTTCTCTAACCTGAGCAGGAGTCTTGTTGACTAGGGCCCCTCCACTAGCTATATCAAGCATACATCTGTCCATAGGAAATAATCCATCATAGAAGTGCAGGATGAGTAGGTGATCGCTAATTTGGTGATGGGGGGCAACTAGCACACAATCTTTTGAATCTCTCCCAATACTCATATAGAGTCTCTCCTATCATATGCTCAATACCACAAATGCTCTTTCGAATTTCTTTGGTTTTGGATGTAGGGAAAAACTTTTCCAAAAAGGCTTTCTTCATTTCACTCCAACATGTAATAGAGCCAAGAGGAAGATAATAGATCCAATCCTTTTCCCTGTCTGATAAAGAGAATAAAAATACTCTGAGCATAATGTCCTCCTGTGATATACCTCGTGGCTTCATTGTTGAGCATACCATATAAAATTCTTGCAAGTCCCTAATTGGATTTTCGCTAGCATAACCATGGAATTTTGGAAGCAAATGTACAATTTCAAAGAGTTTAACATCCACATTTAATTTATGAAACTAAATGCAAAAAGATTAACAAGCAACAACTGGTGCGGTGAGTTCCCTGATGATTCTGTTAATCCTTAAATCATAAGACTGATGAAAGCCACCTAATCTCTGATAATAGGGATCCATGTTTAAAGAAATTTCCTATTCTTTCCTAAAACACTAACAAAAATATCAAAAGACACAGGAAGTATACATGATAAAATACATGGATATATAAGAGAATAAAAGAATGAAGCCCTAAACAAAATTTTTGGATTTTTTTTTTGATTTTTTTTCAGAAAAATGGGTAAACAATCCTAAGTCTACCAAACACCATTACACTCCCCAACAACGATGCCAAAATTTGATAAACGAGTATTTGTCGTGATACCATTACAAATTAATTACCAAATTAATTATTGAGACTCCGCAAATAGAAATGGATGTGGGATGGTACAAACTCCTGAATCCAATAGTTTGATGGATGCTCCGAACTCTCGTGGATCTGGTTGAGCTTGAAGAAGTGTCGTCGGGGCGGAACTCCTCAAATCCGAAGGAGAAGGTGGATGAGTTGTGGAGATGAAGGACGATGCTGAAATCTCTTGATGATGTGGTTCCTCCTCGAATGCGTGGAGGAAAATGGATGGAAGCAAGGTGGAGGAGACTGCTAAGGCTCAAGGGAAAAAATGATTTAACTAACAACCAAATTAAATAATCAATGCATCAACGAAATCTAATTCATGAACATGATGTAAAAGAAAGCAACTATTTAACTATAATTTTGATGAAATTAAAGGAACCGTAAATTAAGCATCCTAATCTACATGCATCTAATCAAAGCACATAAACTCTAACATTCAACCTAATTAAAACTCACGACATTAAACTAACTCATTCAAGAATTTCATCAAACACTTCATGAGCATCAAACAACCTAAACCAAATGTGTGCAATTCAAAACATGGAATCTGAATTTAACTACAAGAATTCAACACAAACTAAATGAACAAACAATCAAAATGAAAAACAAGATATTGCTGATCAGAGTTGTGCAATCGTCGTTGATGTGAAGGTATTGGCCGCAAATGTGGAGCATTGCCGGAGCTATGGAGCGGTTGTCGGAGCTATGGAAGTGGATGCGATGATGGAGTGGCACCGATGGTTGCTGGAGTTGTTGAATGGCACCTCCAATCGGAGGTGGAACAGGGCTGATGGTGAAGGATGATGGATGATCGGAACGATCGGAGGGGAATCCCCACTCTGGCGATTGGTGGGGAAGGGGAGAGCGTGGTAGTCGATCGGCGAGTGAAAGGGCGAATCCGCTCCTCTATTGGCGATCGAAGGGGTAAACTGGCTCCTCGCACTTGAAAGGGGAGGTGATGGAGGAGACCACCGCCAGCCTTAGCGAAGGAAGTGGACGGTCGGCAGTGCTTGGGCGTGGATGAGGCGGAATTCGGTGGCTGCTCGCATGATCAAAGAAGAAGCTACTGTTTGTCGCAATCAGCTCAAGAGTGAAAATGTTGGATTTTTAAACCTATTTTCTTTGGTTGTCCTATCTAAGCACCCTTCAATATCAGTCGTCTGATAAAGCTAGGGCTTAATGAATCTGATTAATCCATTTAAGGGTTGTGCATCTAACGACTGAGAATTCTCCAACTTTGAATGGATGGATCTGATCAATCTGAATGGATAATCACGATCGATCGAATCTGGAAAAAGGGCTCAGATATCCAGATCTAAATGTATGGACTAGATCTCTCCATATTTGGATAGATGGGTCAGAATCAACCGCTTTCATCGGATGGTCCATATCGCTCTGATCTGATCTCTTAATTAAATTGCCCTCGATCTTGATGAAGGGCTCAGATTAAATCAACTTGACATGCCCATTATGACCCTAGATGAAGCCTTATTTGATCCGACTTGAGTCTAGTCCAGTAATTCGTCTCGATCTCCTACAAATAAGATGTAAAATTTGCATATAAGTCCAAAATTTATGAGAATTTATAATATGTCCAAAAATAGATCCAACTCATAAAACATGCAAATAATCGATAATTAATCACTCGAGAGGATAAAAACAATGTTATTAGGAACCAAAATAATACGACAAAATGACCGTTATCAATGAGCAAAGGATTCAATGCTACTGCCATGTCTAATTGGTGTCGCCAATTCGATTTCCACTGTCGGTAATCCCTTCCTAGCTCTTTTTCACGAGTGATGGATTCACCACTATCGATTTTCCCTTCATCTGTCACAGCATCGAACCAACCATCACGGTGAGATTCTTGGGTCACTCTAGTTGCCTTAGCTGTGGTGCTTGTCAACGAGGGCCCACGCAACCATCGTTAGCAGCACACTTTATTGTGGGTGGCAACTTCGTGATGCCTACCCTGTTCCAGATTCGGGCGATGTGAGTAAGGTTGGAATTGGTTTGTTGATACTCTGTGATTTAATTAAGAGGTTGCATTGATTTTCAGGTGAAGGAGATTGGTTGTTGCCTCCGTTCATTTGAATTGTATAGATCGGTGTTGTCCTACGGTGGAATAAGAAGTTGTGGGGAGAGTCTAACTGAGGTGAGTTTGATTGGTTGTGTTATTGGTTGGCAATTGTGAAACGTGGTGATGATTAGGTGTGGAGAGTAATTGAATTAATGATTTGGCTTATCTATCTAATTGTTATGGATTGCTACTTCAGATGTGGATCAAGAAGCTGTGGGTGATTACGACAATTGAAAGGTAAGCTTTGATTTGGTACGTTATGAAGTAGAATGTGTTACCTTTATTATTGATGCTAGAGTTGATTCATGAATTATAGCGTAAATTTAATCTGATTAAGAATGGAGAATTGTTGGGTATTAATAAGTGGAATGAGATTATGCCACTGTGAGATTTGGGTAATTAATCAGGGATTAAGATTAGATTGCATTCTTATCCCTACCGTTTGTTTATGTTAGCATTTGATTATATTGGATTCTACAGTTTCAGGGTTGATTCGAGGTAGATTCTTGGACGTGAAGACTATCAACATAGTCTATATATCAGGTGGGTAATATTTCCTACCCTGGTTAGGTAGTTGATTATTCTTAGTGCATGAGTTTCTATAAGGTTCATATCGTACCTTGACTCCACTCATGTTATTTTATGCTTGATACTTAGTCTTTGCACTTTGAGATACATTGTTGTTGTTCTTATAATTCGTTCATCATTGTTATAAATTACCGATGCTATGGTATGTGAATTTTTAGATGTTTAACCATGTGTATGTAGCTGGGTATGCTTGTTTATTTGACTCTTGTCATCAAGAACAACCATCCAGGGGTGGGTGATGTCATTAATGTAGAGTTGGTTGTTGTATCATCTTACCTTTCATTGCACAACTATTACGAATCATAAATCTATACATGGCAGTGTGGGTTGTCGACGGTGTGTCGCTATGGACTAGAGGTCCTAGGATTGTCGATTATTAGTTGTGTATGACTCTTTGAGGGATAGAGAGTGTGTTGTGGATGTATGTATGTATGGTTGTGCATTCATTCCATTTACATACATGTTGGCGACTTGGTCTCCCTTGTAGTTGAGAGGGGCGTCTGTCATCCTACCTCCACAGTTACTCATGGTAGTAGTAACTGGTGTGAGGATAATTTATTTGTTGTGTCACACTCGACCACTATTGATAGTGGTAGTTGGAGTTGCATGCAGTTGTCCTGTGTGAATGACACTCAACAACTCATGGGTAGTGTCTGTCAGAGTAGCCAGCATCATGGACCCTCGTTGTGTACCTTATAGCTCTTTAGCTTATCTCTACTTAGTCATACTGCCCACTTGCCCACTCGAGAGTAGTGGTTGTTGTTGAGTTGGGGCAGTTGTCATGTCGTGCCACCTAAGCCACTCTGGGGTCGTGGTAATGAGTGGGGTACACGGGCATGACCATGCATTTGCATTGCCATTTATGATGGAGTCTGTGTGTGTGTGTGTGTGTGTGTGTGTGTGTGTGTGTGTGTGTGTGTGTGTGTGTGTGTGTGTGTGTGTGTGTGTGTGTGTGTGTGTGTGTGTGTGTGTGTGTGTGTGTGTGTGTGTGTGTGTGAGTGAGTGAGTGAGTGAGTGAGTGTGTGTGTGTGTGTGTGTGTGTGTGTGTGTGTGTGTGTGTGTGTGTGTGTGTGTGTGTGTGTGTGTGAGTAATCAGTATATATAGATATAGTCTATATATTCTTGTTGTGGTGTTGCATTTGTTTGAGCTATGCTTACTGTATATATTTATTCATCATCTTGCATGTTATTTGCATAGTATATATTGTTGTGTATGGAGTATAATGTACGATTTGGTTCAGATTGTTGTACGTGTTTGATCAATTATGTTGTGGTATAGGATGGACCAGGTTAGTATTGTTTTTGTTTATATGTTGATCATACACTATGTGTTGATTACAGGTGTAGTATTGTTCATACATGTTGTATGTGTTATATTATCGTATACTTGTTCAGGTTGTATAGGTTGTGTCATTGTAGACCTTTCAGGTATGTTGGTATAGTACATTATGTACAGTTGATCAATTGGGTTGTATATGCACTGATTAGTATTATACTGATAGTTATTCAATGTTTCCTTTAAGATTGTAGTTTCGTTGATCTTCGTATGTATACGTGTAGATCTTCATTTTTATACTTGTGGCTCTCCATATGTTAAATGTTGTTCATGCACTATCTTTTATATTACCGCTGAGTCTTATACTCACCACCACAGACCCTGGGTTTTCTTGTCGCCCAGGTAATAGGTAGAAGATTCCTTCGATGCTCGGAGCACCGCCAGCTAATCCCATCTCACCTTGAGTATCTGGATTGTAATATATATTGGCATTGTATTACTTTGGATTGTGCATTTTGGGATTTTATCCTATGTTGTTCCACATTTTTGGTTTATGGTTGTGTTGTATGTATTTGGCGTTTATCGTGTATTTGGATGGATGTTGGTTCCAATTATGATTCCTTGTTGTGTCAAGTCATATCGGTACGCATCTATTTGAGTCTTTGTATCTTTCTTATTTGTCAGTATATTCTTCTATGATTTATGATTTATTTGTGATAGCAACTATTTGGTCATTGTATTGGTATTGTATCTTTTATTGTCACAAGAGGGTCCCATCTGATTGATGGACATATATACTCTCAAGGCATGATAGTAAACTAGATAGAAAAAGTACTAGTGGAGGGTGTCAACTCTTAGGATCATGCTTAATAAGCTTGTTCAGTATGAAGCAACATTGTGTTGCTCTTTCCACGTCTTAAGCCGAATACATAGCATTAGGTGAATATGTAGCACAATTATTATAAATGATGCACACACTTAAAGATTTTTAATTAGATTACAAAAAGGTCAAAACATTAGTTGATAACATAAGTTCAATAAACTTGACTAAAAATTAAATCCATCACTCACGTACTAAACACATTGATGTTAAATATCATTTTGTAAGAGATCATGTGGCAAAGGGTAGTATTGAACTCAACTAAGTTTAGTCCAAATCTAACCTTGTTGACATCTTGGATTATGCTTGGTAGACTAGGATGCTTTCATGTTCATTACTCAAAATTTATTTTGTTAAGTAATGTTATATTATTTTCTTAAAGGAAAATTAAAAATCAATCTAGCTAAGGTCAATTTAGATTTCTTGATCCTATAGATTTAGGTAAGACTTCACATCTCACAAATACCTAGGATTACCTGTTTGTGTATGGAGCCACGAAGATGGGCGTGAGATGTTAGGACTGCACCCCAAGTTCCAGATGTAGATTCAATGCATCGACATGAACCAACACCGGGTTTACAATAAGTAAATTAATCACTTCGGTGACTAACTATAATTCGAAGTTTGATGATAATTCTATATCACTTGAACTAGTAAAGAGTTGGATATTTGCTTTAAGGATGATTTTTAGATGTGTATTTTTTTAGTATAAAAATAATATTTAGAAATTCATGCTTGGATATTTTTTTATCTCATTTGCATTATATTAACTTAATGTTGAAATTTTTGAGAACTTTAAGGTTCATTTAAATCTAGAAGTTTGAAATTTTCAAAAATAATAATAATAATAATATTTTTATTGAGGGGGAGTTTTGTAAAGTTCTTAATTTAAGGGGGAGTTTTGAAAATTTCTTAATTTTAAAAATGTTAAGGGGGAGTTTTGTAAAGTTTTAAAAATTTAAAATTTCAAAAATATTTTTAAGGGAGAGTTACAAAGGTTTTAAAAATTAAGTTATTGAGAATTTTGAAAATTTCAAAAATATTTTTAAAGGGTAGTTTTGAAAATTGAAGAATTTTGAAAATTTTATTAAAGGTTTAAGTACTCTTGAAAATTTTGATTATTGACGTTCAAAGAAAAAGGGGAAGATCTTATTTTTAAAATTTATTGCAAGAATTTAAGGGGTGCTTTGATAAATTAATAAAAAACTTGTAAAGCTTGTGAATTTTTTTTATAAAGCTTGTGTTTTAATCCTTAGTCCTGTGTTATGATTAAAAAACTTTAATCCTCATATTTAAATTGTGGCATTTGTTGTTAATTACTTTTTTTGATATATGTGAAAGGGGGAGTGAGAGATAAAAGGGTTAAAGTTAGAGAAATTTGAGAGAGAAAAGGATTAAATTTAGAAAATTTAAAGTAAAAACTTTTCTTGCATATAAGCATCTCATGCATATACCATTTTTTTTTTTTTTGCTCAAATGCATTCTTGAACTATGCTAAATTTGAATATTGCAGTTTGATTCTCCTAACTTTAAATGATGTGTTGTCATACAATAAAAAGGGGAAGATTATTAGTGCAGAGAGCACCACTCCTTAGTTTTGATGTATGAACCATAGTTAAAGTTTGAATTTACTTGTGTTCTGATATCAGTGTTAAGTGTGTAGGCTTAACAGGAAGTCCTAGTAGGTCGTGTTGATTAGATACTATGTCACGCCCCGAGAGTATGCCGAGCTGAAAATAATCGGACAACATCTCCCCTGTACGTGATACAATTTCCTGATATGCATAAAGCCTTTCGACCACAATCACTTAACAAATATATTGACATAATCCATACAAACACAGCGGAAGATACTGACAAATAATACAAAGACTCACTATGCACTCCGGAGTGACTTGACACAACAAGAATCATAATAGAAACCATATCAAAGGCCAAATACATACAACACATCCGTATATCACAAATACGGAAACGATATAGGATAAAACCCAAAAACATCAATCCATAAGAATACAACATCGATATGGAAATACTATCCAACCATTTGGTGTGAGATGAGCTCAGCTGGCGGAGCTCCGAACGTCCAAGGAATCTTCTACCTGTTACCTGAGTGACAGGAAACCCAGGGTCCGGGGTGGTGAGTATAAACTCAGGGGTAATATATAGAAAGTGCATGAACAACATATAAGGATATAGAGATCTACAAGTATACATGTGAAGATCTACAGGTATACAACATGAGTCCAATAGACATACAGTTCTGTCCAAATCTAATAACCAGTAACCACAGTATAGTCATACTCAATGCATATACTAAACTAATCAACTAAACATGAAGTAATGTACCAATGTACCTGAAGGTCTGCAACACCATAAGCTATATCATCCTGAACAGATATACAATAACATAACTCATATAACGTACAAGGTCAATCCAATATCAGACCAACACTCAGACATATGAACAGTATATAATCACATGTAATAACATCCCGGTCCATACTAGAACATGACGCTAATCAAATGCATACAACAGTCTGGACCAACACATATATCATGCTCAACACACAACAGTATATAATATGCAAATAACATGTATCATGATGAACAAGCATATGCAGCAAACATAGCTCAATCAAATGCAGCATCTCATAGGCATATGTAAAACATATATCAAATACATGCATACATATATATATCAGCAATGCATATGCATGGTCACTGTCTGCGGACCCGTCCAACCACGACCCAAGAGTGTCCAGAGTGGCACGACATGACAATAATCCCGACTCTAGCTACCACTACTCTCGAGTGGTCGAGTTGAGTAGTATGACTGGTAGCTAGCCGCCATAGAGGTATATGCTACCCTAGGGGTCCCTGCTGCAAGCGACTCTAGCTACCACTACCCATGAGTGGTCGAGTGATGCACGACAGGACAACCTGCATGCCACTCCAGCTACCACCGTCTATAGTGGTCGAGCGCGGCACATCCAATGCTCTGCCCTCAACCCTGCTACCACTACCCCGAGTGCCCGGTGAGGCAGGATGACTGACGACCCATCTCAACCACAAGAGAGACCTAGTCAATAGTATGCATGCAGTGTAAATGATGCATAGCTCCACACAGGTATCCTCGCAACACTCCCTATCCCACGCGGAGTCCTTGTCAACTAAAAGTCAACTATGCAAAGACTACTGATCCACAAGGCACTCTCTCTACCACACAGAGAGTCATACCCAACTGACAGTCAACCACGCTAAGACCTCCAATCCGTGGCGAGATACTATCGACAATTCATATAACCATACACAGATATACGATCCATAATGGATATACAATCATGCTGGGACCTCCAGTCCATAACCACATACTGACACTCACACACTTATCTATGCACAACCACTAGATCTACCATAGATGCACAACTTATAAGTGTACGACACAACAATCGACTCTCTAATCTAATCCATCACCTAACTCTAGTGATGTAACACAGTAGCCCAATCTGAGGTCACAAAGATAACCCTAACCACATGTACTTACTGAGCATCCATCAACTAACACATAATAGGGTTTGTAGTTCATATCCGTGATAGATAATCAATGAAGTAATAGCAATATATCTCAAAGGTCAAGGCTAAGTACAAGCACATGATAAAATAAGAGTGGAGTCAAGGTAAAAGAATTCAGTATAAATCAAAATTTATGCACCAGATTCAGATCAAAACTACCTGACCAAGGTAGATATTACCCACCTGATACGAAGCTCGAAATAATAGTCCTCAAGCCCGGGAGCCTGCCTCATAACCCAAACCTGCACATAATAACAAAGTATGATTAAGTACAAGCCTTCAATAAGTATAGAAACAAAACACTACTTCGTTTCTATGTTCGCATCCTTTTCTCATCTACGAGTTAGAAACCCCGATTATCCCAACCAAGATCTCTCCTAGATCAACAAGATCAATTAAAGTAAATAGATCTAAACAACACTCAATTAGCTATTCAATCATCTAAACCTAATCTCAACACTTTAACCTTCACATCTCCTTAACAGAGCATAACTAAACATAATCCACAAACACCATGGTCAGCAACCCCACAAACAATCAGATTACACCCTATTGCTCATTTGAACAACACTCACACTACAATCGGGTACCACTCCATCTAATCCAAGATAAATCAGAAACATTAACAACACCAAAAAAACATTCTACATCCATGGCAGCTTCACCCAAACAGCCAAAATGGTCAACAATCCACCACCTCCAATCATCAACACACACACAATCATCACAAACAAACATCACCAATCTGAGCCAATCACCAGCTGCAACTCCTCCTTCCACACACCGCTGGCACAACCATATAGATCCATCGACAAAGACACAGATTCCAACAAATGAATGATTTCAACCTCAACGCGATCTGCAGCCAAACCAATCAACATCGAACAGAAAACCACAACCAATACAGTAATTACCAAAGGAAAACCAAGAGAACTCGAAGCTTACCGAGCTTAGCTCTCCCCCAGCAGCACCCCTTCCTCATCTTCTGTCCACCGATGAAATTTGAGCTCTGATAACTACCCAAACCATGGATCCAAGCTCAATCAGAACCCACATCGAAATCTCATCTCACAAGAACAAGAAGATTGACCCTTACCTTTCCTCGACAGGAATCGTGAAGTCCCACTCACGATCGGAGACCCGGTAGTTCCACTGCCGACACTCGGCTCCTAGCAAAGACTCTTCGTCGGAACTCTTGCTTGGAAACCCGCGATCGGAGGTCTTCCAGTGAGGCAATCCCGTGTGCGTCGGCAGCAGCTAGCGTGCGGGGGAAAAGGAAAGAAGAAATCACGATTGAAATGAGCTGATCGTGTTGTTCGGGTTAATTTGGCGGCTTATAAGGGACGTTCAAATGTGGTTGGGCTAGCACAAAGTGAACCCTAACTAACTCAATCCAATTTGATTCAACCCAACCGATTCAGCCAATTTCAAGCCCAGCAATTTGGGCCAAATGGACTCAGCCCAACAGGTTTTAGCCCAAGCCTAATCCTTAATCAATCCCTTGATTAAGCCCAATTAGCTAATCAAACCTAACCACTAATTAAACCCAATTAAACCACTAATTATAAAAATTAATTAAAGGGGTTATTCTATATAATAATTTTTTTTTCCGTATACTACATTCTCGCCCACTTAATAAAAATTTGATCCCCAAATTTCTGACTCATGTACGAGTACAAGATGTCACAACAACCATCTCACCTATCTTGAGAAAAGTCATCCACCTCAAGTGACTAAATGGGGTACTGATAGCCTCTAAAATTTATCATGGATACTCTCAATAGACCTTCTAAAGTCTGAATAACACCTTCATATCGCTCTTTTATCAAAAAGTACATAATTGTACTAGAGTGGAGCTCTATACCCATAACTGGTGGGAGACTTTGTCAGAATCGTAAGGTGAATCATGAATCACTATTGGAAATGATACTCAAGGATACACCATGAATATAATTCCGTCAAGCGATCCAACGAAATCCATCTTACGGCTCGGAAGGAAATGAGCGGACCTAGCTAATCAATCATCGATTACCCAAATCACTTTCAGTCATTTCCAAATTCTAGATAATCTCCCAACACAGTCTAACATACTAGGCTCCCACTTCATCACGGTACGTAACCCTACCGATCACTAATATTTCACCTTTACATGTTGGCATACCAACATCAAGCTATGAAATCAATCATTGTCTAGGCCTTGAAACCTAGTTTCACAAACTTCTGACCAAGTGATTTCCAGCACCTTCTTGGTCCAACAAGTCGGGGGTATAGTAATGCTAAAAACATCCTATCCAACATCTGCCATAATAACCTAAATCACTCTAGGGAAGCCACAACTTCCTTTAAGATTGTGAGTATATCCAAAAATATCATCTAAGATGACAATCACCTACTGGTTCAATCACTTCATGAATAACTAAATCATCAATAAGTCTAACAACATTATCAACAACTCATAAAATTCATACCTAGTATCATCTTTTGTACACCCGCATCCTTTTACTCTAAGTTGATGATATAAAACCATCACATCGATATTGATAACTGTATGACATCAAGTCACTACAATATCAACACTCCAATCATAAATCTGTTGGGATGTATAATGAAAAGTCTACTTTTTGTATGAACATCTTTATTTTGAAATAAGAATCACATGATCATTGTTTGCATATTTTTATGGCTATGCATATTGTCTAATACATTACATTGTAGATAACATGGTGTGTGGTGTCACACGGGAGATCATGTTATCGGTTCCTTGTAAGGTATAAGTAAAGGATCACAACCGAGATGACTTTGGATAAACCATTGGAATGGTTGTAGTGTGATTTGGGATTGGTTTGTCTTGACCATAGAATCACACTAGTGCACTTTGTGTGTATTGAGCAGGACCGACTTAGAGGTGATTCGATTTATTGCTGACTACATAATCGAATCGAACCTCAGATATTATATTGTACATACTCTTAATCCCAATATAATAACGGGCACATATACTTAGTATTCATCTCTTTGATTTATCAATGGGCGAGATTTATAGAATAAATTGATAGGCTCAGTAAGTTGGGAGATTATATTATTTATATGGTGTGTTGTTGATTATAGGAGGAAACTATGTCCTATATATTAGGATGATGATGTCCCCTTGAGGAGCTCATAAGGTTCATCATGTAAACCCTGCAGGTGGACTTGGTCCGGCATGATGAAAAGGTTGAGTGGTACTACTCATGGAGTTAGATGTTGATTAATTAATGGTCAGTAAATTAATTAATCGATGGACATTCGAGATCTTAAACACGGGGAGAAAATGTACAAATAATATATGGAGCCCATATTAACTTATGGGGGTTGGTGAGGTAGATCAATGATAATCCTTTAGTGGATTGGAATATCATTAATGGATCGGACTTTATGTGGGCTTGATCTATGGGTGGCCAAGATCCAACTCCTTCTCATGGTCCCTATTGTAGCCTATTAACACCTCATGAAGCTTAGATCCAATGGATAGAAACAAAACTCTAGATCCAAAGGTAGAGATTAAATCTCTAAGATCCGACGATTGAGATTAAATCTCTAGATCCGATGGTTGAGATTAAATCCCTAGAACAAATGGTGGAGATTAAACCAAGGCTTATCCCTAAACTCTATAAAAGGAGGCTTAGAGTTGGCATGGAGGAAAATTAAGAGGAGCTAGGGTTTTGGAGTTGGCGGCAAGAAGCAAGGGTTAGGGTTTGGAGCATAGGCGGCACCAAATAAGTAAACAACTTCCTTATCTTCTTCTTCCTCAAGCTTTCAGCACCCATTGAAGCCCTTCCAGCCCTTGGCCGACATCCAAACTCCCTCTTCTCCTTCTCCTTGGCTGGTGGAAACAAGATTTAGGGCTTTCTCTTGGTGTCTTGGTCGGTTTCCACCTTAATCTCTTCTTCCTTCTTGGCCGGCGGCAAGCTCCAACATTGGATGTTGGTGGTTGGTTGAAAGAAGGAAAGGAGCTTTGTTTCTATTCTTCCTCTTGCTCGGAACGAGCAAGGAAGGAAGATCGATGATCTAGGAGCTTCAACTTTTGGTAGATCGTCGCCCACACGATGTCCGAAAGGAGGAAGGTCATACATTAGAAGATCGAGAGGTATATCAATTCTATTTTGTAACATGTTTGTTTTTGTTTTTCAATTATGAGCATGATATATTCTGTTTGTGGCTAAATAATACATGGATCTCGAACATAAACACAAAAGTCGGCGATCCAGACATCGTCTATTCCATGGCTACTCATAGAATAGAGGTTGGTCGCTTGACCAACAAGTTTGTTGAAGTGACCTCACTAAATGAATAGCACGACGATGACTTGGTTGTTTGGACAATCCCTTTTGTCTAGAATTAAATTTTTTTAATCCAAGGACATCGATGGGATCGCCATGAACAAACGACTGAGGTGAAGTGGGAAGCGAAGTTTCCCCTCACGGATCAACCCAACAATTGGTATCAGAACCAAGGTTTCTAGTTTTGTGTGTTTAGGATTCAGTTAATTTTATGCACTTTTCATATATTATATTGTTGGTGCAGGGGCACTAGATAATCGAACCTGTGTTTTGATTATGGCAAAGACACAAAGTTAAGTCTACATTGTTATCTCACGAGCTAAATCAAGTGTGCAGAAAAGTGTTAAAGCTGGAGCTGAAGGCTAGCGACACCCGGAGGAAGCCGCGGTGGTCGGGCGACACTCGAGTGACTTCGGAGGGAGCCGAAGGAATCGAGTGGAAGGCCGGAAGCGAGAGCTACTATCGAGGTAAGCTTGTGTGAGTGAGAGATTGTAAGGTCGTGTCCTCTTTACGGGAATGACCGTAGGCGGCGATCCGACTAAGACTTCCTGTGGAAGGTCTAGGTCAAGATCGGACGATTAGAAACCGTCGTATTTATCATTTTCCGAGCTAACCTCTTATTGCAGGGAAGTGGCCAAGGCGTGATCACCGAAAATGGAGCGATCGATTGATGCCCATCACGATCGATGGGAGGCATCATCGATCGATGGCGACGATTCACTTTGCTTAGGTCAAAACGGATAACGTTTGACGCGGCCACTTCGCGATAAAATTTGGACAACTTCATGATCCGTTCCGAAATAAGAGGAGACAAATTCAGAGGCCAAAGTCTATAAAAGGAGGGGAGGATTCCATCTCCAAATCACATCAAGTTTATTCACCAAGTGCTCCTACAACGCCAACGCTCCAACATCGTCATAACACCGACGCGACGTCAAGTTTCGATCTTCTTCATCGGCAGCAGAATCAAGTAATATTTTTGATATTGTATTCTTTGTTTTTCTTCATAACAAGGTGAGGTAGGCTTGTTGCCTCATCCTCGTATATTCGGTTTTATGATCATTATCTCCTACCTCCAACGAGGAGGAGACGTTATAGTGTTTTGCCCTCCGTACGCGGTCTAGGACCGATAGGGCCTTGGAGTAGCAACCGCTGGGTTGTGAACCAAGTAAAATAAATGTGTTCATTTATTTTCCGTTGTGCTTACTTTGCGTATCGAACGAACGAAAAAGAAAAGATTTACGATCGCTATTCACCCCCCCCCTCTAGCGACGCTTCTCGATCCAACATATATATGTCGGATAATAGTAGGATATGGGTAGGTTAACTCTTTGGTTGCAGGCATAAGATCAGACTATTATGGCCATATGTGTGTATGTGATTGTATGTGTGTAAATGTTTATTTTGTTGAATCCTCGAGGTTGACGAGGCTAGTATTTAATTTTTTGTAAATTAGATACGACATTGTTTAGCCACTCCTTTTATTTTAGTTTACTTTCGATCTAGATTTCATGTACACTCGCTCGTAGAGTATAGGATTGATGGATGTAAATTAAAATAGATTTTAGTCTCGGCTCGGATCTCCAGATGGCTCGTACATGGAGTAGGAGAAGCGGACGAGAAGGCGATGCGACGGGAGACATATTGAATGCAAAAGTCATAATAGTTGGAAAATAATTTATTTTTCATATTTATTGCTTATTGTTTGATATGCATGTTGTAGGCTAGAAAATTCCTCATTTTCAAATTACTAAGTGGGAAAGGGATATTTTTTATAAAATTTCCCATGACCTCCATTACGATTTGACAAGTGATGCAAACAAACTTGCACGTCGGCTCTGAGTGCCTTCCTCCCCATCGGATGAGTTTGTTTGCGGATCACAAGGTCAAATATGGTTATAGGGAATTATTAAGGAGCATGTGCACTTCCCCATCGGAAGGCACATAACCCGAGATAATTACCTTGGTACCGAGTAATAGTGAACACTTAGATACAAATATAAGTATCCTCCCCATCGGAGTCACTGCTTTTATTTGTAGGGCCAAAGAGGAACAAACTATTAATTTTACTTGTCAAAAAGTTAGGTTGACAAGATAGTAAAATTAATGGGTAAAACCTCCTCTTACAAAAGTAGAATTCGTATACGTCCACACTATCGTGGCATACGATATTCTCGGTATTTTGAGGTGTTGGTTGATTTTAAAATTTTATTGTTTGAGGAATCAATAATTTTTTAAAATCTAATGTTTTGATTTATGTGATTCTTAGGTTTTCTTTCAAAATGACTTTCAACCAACTTGCTGTGATACTGAAAGAGAATAAACTTACTGGACCCAACTATGTTGATTGGAAGAGGAATCTTGACATTGTCTTGACTGCTGAGGAATACAAATATGTACTCCTTGAAGAGTGTCCTCCTAAGCCTGCAGATGATTCTGGGGAAAAGGAGAAAGAGAGTTATAAGAAGTGGATCAAGGTCGATGAGATAGTGCGGTGTTACATTTTGGCATCTATGTCAAATGTATTGCAACATCAGCATCAAGCCATGCCCACTGCTTATGACACAAAGAGCTTTTCGGACACCAGAATTAGGCTGCGAGGCAAGAAGCCATGAGAAACTTGATGACGACCACCATGATTGAGGGAACACCCGTAAGGGATCATGTTCTCAAGATGATGGCTCATTTGAATGAGCTGGAGGTCCTTGGAGCTGAGATCGATGGGGAAACCTAGGTCGATATCATACTCCCGTCTCTACCTAGGAGTTTTGAGCAGTTTTGCTTGAACTACAACATGAACAAGAGGTTGTATTCCTTGGCAGAGCTTCTGACAGAACTCCAGGCGGCAGAGGGGCTATTTCGTCAGAGTGCTCAGGCACATGCCATGGTGACCCAAAAGGTTTCTACTTCTAAGCCGAAAGGCAAGAAGAAGAAGAAATAAAGTGGGGCAAAGGCGGTAGATGGTACTCAGGGAGGAGTGAAGAAGCTGAAATCCAAGTCCTTCACTTGTAAGCAGACTGGACACTGGAAGAAGGACTGCCCCAACCGCAAGCAGAACAAAGGTATATCTTTTGGTCTAGTCGTTGAAACATGTTTAGCGATGTTATCTACCGGCACCTGGTGTGTAGATACGGGAGCCACTGATCATGTCTACAATACTTTGCAGGGGTTCCAGGAAACTAAACGACTGGCTGAGGGGGAGATTACCGTGTACTTGGGCGATGCCACGAAGGTGGCGGCTATTGCAGTGGGAGATGTTCATTTATCTTTTGAGAAAAATAAACTTTTGGTTCTTAAGAATTGCCTTTATGTACCTTTATTTAGAAAGAATTTAATTTCGATTTCTAAATTGTTTATGGATGGATATTCTATTTCTTTTAATTATAGAGTTGTTATAAAAAGGAATAGGGACATTATCTGTTCGGGTGCATTGATATGAAATTTATACACACTTGAACCAAAACCTCCCACGATGCAAATTGAAGTTAATAACTCGTCTTCTAATTCCAATAAGAGAAAAGAACCTTCGAAGATGAACCAAACATATCTTTGGCATCTTAGGCTTGGTCATATTAACCGAAGCATAATTCAAAGGTTGATAGCTATGGACCTTTGGGTTCATTAGTGGTGAAAGATTTCCCAACCTGCGAATCTTGCTTGGAGGGTAAAATGACCAAGAAGTCTTTTAAGGCCAAGGGGTATAGAGACAAAGATGTGTTAGAATTGGTTCATTCTGATTTGTGTGGTCCTATGTCTATCCAGGCTAGAGGTGGTTTTGAGTATTTCGTCTCTTTTATAGATGATTACTCAAGATATGGATACATTTACCTGATGCGCCGCAAGTCTGAATGCTTTGACAAGTTCAAAGAATTCAAGGCTGATGTGGAGAAACGTCAAGGTAAAAGTATCAAGACACTACGATCTGATCGTGGTGGTGAGTACCTCTTGGGAGAGTTTAGGAACTACTTATCAGAGGCTGGGATTCAATCCCAATTGTCTGCACCTTGCACACCCCAACAGAATGGTGTAGCAGAGCGAAGGAATAGGACTCTTATGGAGATGATTAGATCGATGATGAGTTATTCTGAGTTTCCAGATTCGTTATGGGGATATGCTCTAGATACGGCGGTGTACATTCTAAACTTGGTTCCATCTAAATCAGTGTCTTCTACTCCCACAGAGTTGTGGACTGGGCGAAAGTCTAGTCTAAGACATATTTGGATATGGGGGAGCCCAGCACATGTGCTGAAGGCAGATGCTGGTAAGTTGGAACCTCGTACAGAAGTACGCATGTTCATTGGCTAACCTAGAGAAACGAAGGGTGGTTTGTTTTATAGTCCTAAAGATCAGAGGGTGATCATTAGCACGAATGCCAGATTTCTAGAGGAAGACTATGTGATGAGCCACAAGCCCAAGAGTAAAATTGTTCGGGAGGAATTAAAAGGGGAAGTCACTTCTTCAGTACCACCTGTACAAGAGGATATACCACAAGTCACTGCACCGCATGTCACAAAGGATACACAGGAGATACCTCGTCGTAGTGGGAGGGTTGTGAGACAGCCTGATAGATTCATGTTCTTGGGAGTATCTTCTGATTTGGTCCCTGGCGAACATGAACCTGATCCCTAGACAAATGACGAGGCAATCCAAGATGAAGATGCAGCATCTTGGCAAAGTGCAATGAATACTGAGATTGAATCTATGAATTCAAATCAGGTCTGGGAGCTAGTGGAACCACCCGATGGTGTAAAAACCATTGGATGCAAGTGGATCTACAAAAGAAAGAGAGGAATAGATGGGAAGGTTGAGACCTTCAAAGCGAGGCTTGTTGCGAAGGGGTATACTTAGAAAGAGGGTATCGATTATGAGATCTTTTCACCGGTAGCCATGCTTAAGTCTATCCGGATTCTCTTATGCATAGCAGCTCATATGGATTATGAGGTGTGCAGGATCTATCCCTCCTATATGACGGGAGAGACATCGTTATTCTTGATAGAGTGAGACCACGAAGTGCATGGCCATGCCCAAATGAGTCAATATGAGATATTGAGCTCATTTGATTAGAGTGAGTCTACTTGGAATTCAAGATATAGATTGTACCGAGGATGACATGGTCTATGCCTCAATTGGTCAATCTAGATGTCAAGGATAGAGGGGCATTGTCACATATTATGAGAGTCACAATTAGTAGTCACAAAGGTGATGTTGGAGCTCAACATTCTTGTAACTTGGGTAGCAATGATGTGTTGCTAGATACCGCTCATTGCTTATGTTCCTAAATCAGTTTAGGTACATTGCCAACGTTACAAGAACCTATAGGATCACACAAAAAGGGCAATTAGATGGAGATTAGGTTCATATGATGAACCATGAGGATTAGGTTCATGGGATGAACCAAATTGGATTAAGAGTAATCCAAATTATACTAATTGAGTTGGACTCAATTTGATTCAAGTGTTGAATGTGTCTAATTTAGATTTGATTCATCAAATCAATTTAAATTAATGAATAGAGATTCATTAAATTAAATTGACATGAATCAAATGGTTGGATTTGATCAACCATGGGAGATAAGAGGTCAAGTTTGACTTGACTTGAGAGGGAAGATGAAAGGTCAAGTTTGACTTGACCAAATGTCGTCATGATGATGACTTGGCATGGTCGGCCAATGATGATGCTCCACATCATCATGGACTTATCATGTGGTGCCACCTCATAAGGGAGACCAAGAGTCATTGGCTCTTGGAGTTACATGCATGCATATAACCCCCCAACTTGAAGTGGCCGGCCACTATTCATCATGGGTGAATTCATTTTGTGAGTTACTCTCCAACTTCATCTTCTTCCTTGAATCATCTTCTCAAGCACTTCCATCCCTCATCTTGCCGAAATTCCTAAAGGGTGCTAGCACACTCTAAGGTATTTTTCTCCACCATTTGTCCGTGTGGATACCAATAGAGGAGTGTTCACTTGACACTCTTGAGTTCCGATGAAATGTTTGGACGAGCGGGATAAGCGAAGGGCATCGCTACGAGGGTAATACTCTCAACTTCTAGATCTAAGGTAGATCTAGGTTTACTTAGCACATACATGTTTTTATTTTAATATATCTTTGCACAGATCCGTGGCCAAACTTCTGGGGTTTCCGCAATGCAAAAAGCAGTTTTTGCGGCTCGAAAGTCCAACAGGAATTACCCACCTGCTGTAAATGCTCGTAGTACTAGAGTCCTCACGTCAGTGGACCGATCTCGTATCCACGTCCTGCAAATATCATCAATTATAATTTAGTGCAAGCATACAATAAAATACAAATCAACTACTACGTATTTCCCCATATCTATATTCCCTATTAAATACGTGTTATAATTTCCATTTGTAGCCGAGATCAGAGCATCACCCAGCTCGATCGACAACCGACATTCTGCACAAATTTTAGGACCTGACTAATCTCAACCAAACCCTAATTAACACACTCCGTTCCTTCCAACTCCTTTCACTTAGCCCCAACCGAGCTAAGCCCAATACCACCATTCAAGGTCATTGCAGTCCCTTCACAACCAAGAGCACTGCATCACTGATTCCCAATCACACCATACATTACCCTATCCTTTAGTTAACGTATCAGCTAACCACGGAACCCCAAGGCTTTGCAACGAATAAACAAAACAATCCTTATGCCACCACTTTATCTCACTGCCCTTACAACTCAATTCACAACCAAATCACTTACACCTACACTACAACCTATGAACAGCCACATTGACACCCATAGACCCATTCACAGCAGCTTCATCCTTCCATATTCCACAATTAACTAGATAACTCAAGGGAAACCTTGAATGATACCCAAACATCAAAGCTGCCTTATCGAGATAATCAGAAATCAATATTACCACAGCAATACGACAAATTGAACTGGACTGCTAGAACAAAAGGAAGGGAATCAGGCTTACCAACAATTGCAGTCTCCACCGGCAGCAACTCCCCTAAAACTTGCAGCCCCGTTCAACTGCTCGAGACCACTGCCCAAACCCAAACATCCATCACCACATGCAATCTTTACTGTAAGAAATTCACAGAACAAAAAGGAAAATTACTCTTCCTTACTAGATGTTGAACCCCGTCGACAACAAAGTCCCCAACAACTGGCAGCCAACCTTTCACTATCCCCTATTTGTCGACCCACCTCCTGCCCAAATCAAACCCGATTAAGGAACGACCACCACCGCATCAGAATCATCACGAAACACCAATCAGTGATGAAGGATGGCCTTGACTTACCCAATTCCGGCGGCGATCCCCTATTCATCGGCGAACTTAACACCCCCGAGGCACTGCCCTAGCTCCCACTGGAACTCCCGGCTCTGGCAGCAAGTCATCGATTTTCCCTTTCCGAGCAAAGTGTCGTCGCCATTGACCCAAGCCCCCAAATCGAGAGTCTCCTTCGTTGCTTTGGTCTGTCCGCGAGCACCGTCTCATGTCACCGTCCACTCGAGCAGAGGAGCCGATGAACTCCGGGCGGAAGGAGTCAAAGAGGTCGTGCGGAGGAGGAGAGAAAGAGAGCAAGAGGGAGAGATATGTTCATGCGGAGAGGAGATGTCGACCGGCGTTGTGGTCGCGGAGAAGATAAAGGGGTAAGGTCACGATCGGGAAACGGTTGGTGAGAAATAAAAGTTAGCGGCGCAGAAACGGTTTCGTTAATGAAACTCGAATTTCGGGTTAGCCCTTCTAAGCAAAGAGGGTCTTAGAAATCTCCATTCAAGTCCAGAAAAATTCCTAAAAATTCCTGGAAAAATTCTATATGGTATTCTCCTAATTACCCAACATTTATTTTATTTTATTATTTTTTTTTTGTGGTATTTTACACTAAGAGCTGGAAACCTTAAGAAAGTTATAGGATGACGACTTAACTCACCATGGAACGAGTATCCCCTAAGAAGATTCACTTAGCATGAGCACGAGGAGCTAACTTAATGAATTTCTAAAATATATCTATTTTGCTTTGATTGCAAATACCACTTGATAAATTTAGTTAACATGCTAAGTATGGAACAATACCTTTTAAAATTTCATGGCACTGAGGGTTTGCTTGAGGACAAGCAAAGATTTAAGTCTGGGGGAATTGATATGAGCAAAACATATAAGGTTTTAAGAGTAGTTTTTGCTCATATCTCACTTTATTTTTTGTTCGTTTCATGTCTATTTTACATTATGTTGCATGTATTTCCTATTTTTTTGTTCGGAGATCTGCTCTGTTTACTTTTGTGTGTAGGATAGCATTTTATAGGGAAAACGGTGCAATTTCAGAGCAAAAGAAAGAATTTGGCAGCTGGACACAGAAGGAAACACGGTCAGGGCGTGTGCCCACACATGGCCATGTTCAAAAGGCAAAAACGGCCGCCACAGCTTGACACACGGCCAGGCCATGTATTTTCACACGGTCGTGTGGCGGCCCAGCAAATTTGCATGACTAGGGTTTTTTCCAAATTTTGCAGTGATCCGACGTGATGTCTATATAAGGAAAGCTCTGCCCAAACCCTAAAGGGGAGTCACGACGGTCGGGACGACACTCCAAAGCCCTGAAAAGCTTCGTGAACTCGCATCGGGGAGGAGGAACGTCGCTGGAGGTCAAGGTTCTACACTTCAACTCCAAGGAGAAGACCCACATTGCATTGTAAATCCTATTCTTTGCATAAATTCTATTGTTTATACGAATATGATCATGCCTTGTGTTTCTTCTCTCGTATTTATGGAGTAGACTCTCTGATTCTAGGACTAGGGAGTAGTTTGTGTTGAGTCAGGACATGTTAACTCAAATATCTTTTCATTCTTGAATTTATATTTACAATTGATATTTTTGTTTAGATCTATAGTTATCGTTTTGGTTTTCTAGTCACTGTGCTTAGTCGATACGAGGGGTGATAGCCCTCGTATCAAAGATTTAGGGGAATTAAAGAGGGACCTAAGGGTTGTCCTCATCGTCAGTAATTGTGGGTAAAAGGATGCGATAGAGTAGAAAATGCGCCTCATTTTCAACTCGTCACAAGGATTGATTCGGCATCCTCGTACCGATTATCCCATCCTAAAGCCAGGGGTTGACCTGGTATAGCAGAGGTAGCTTCTGATAGACGCGAAGGCTCATCGGGGGAGTGTATGATTTCCTTTCCACAAAACCATAACTAGAAACCTAAGCAAACCCAATTGACAACATGTTCCGCGACACACAAATGAAACCAAAATCCTAGAATCCATCTAAAGACCCATTGTGACCCCTTCTTTTCCTCCGTGTGACATTGTATTAGAGTTAGGACCGCCGACAACCCTCCTAATTAAAATCTTTAGAGTCTAGTCCCGAACAATAACATCCACTGAATAAATTGGTATCAATCCCTATGGGATCGATAATCTTTTTATTACTTGACGACATCCGTACACTTGTAGGTGTTGAGCACGAGCGTGCACTTCGAGTCCTCGACGGTCTTCGTCGTGAGATTTAAGGTCGCGTTCGTGTGCATCACAAGTATGGGGGCACCATACTTGGGGTTAAACCTCAGATTTGTGGTTATCGATTGATCGGGGCTTTATACCAGTCAAATGGTCAAGTGTTTAACATTTGGCAACCGAGTCAACACTCAGTAGTCGACTGGGATAATGGTCGGTTCAACTGTTGTGAGTCAACTAGTGCTCGACTGTCATTTAAGGGCCGAAAAAGCTTGGCAGTCGACTGATCATTGGATCAGTCGACTAATGGTAGTCGACTGCCATATATGGAAGTCGATTGATGGTTTAAGTTGCGAGCACAGAATGCTCCATAGCCGACTGGGCAATCGGCTACGAGCATTGGCAGTCAACTGCCAATGTTGGCACTCGACTGATGAGAGTCACATTGGAATTTTTCTAGTGTGGATCGAGTCATTGTCTCAGAACAATAGTGTTGGCAGTCGACTACTAGGTGGAAATCTAGCCCGATGCAGGTTAAAAGGAGTTGTTCATGGGAGATTTGGCTAATGGTTCTTTGGGAGTTTTCTTGATGCGATTTGAAGGTGAAGTGCAAGTGCATTTTAGGATCCTTCAAGCTCATCCAAGCAACCAACAAGCAAAGCGCTCAAACCCTAGTTTGTAAAGTGTTATTTATATTTCAGTTGTATTTTTCTTGTATTTTTTTATTACTATTGTAATTACTTGTACGAGATTTCTCCACCTCTGACGTGTTGTCGAGAAGGAGTATTTGAGTAGTGGTGTGTGTTGGCATCGCTAGAGCTCATTTGAGCTCAATCCGTGGAGTAGGAACCATACGATTCTGAACCACATTACATCTCATGTTGTGATTGTGTTTGTGCATTTTGTATTGTATTATTTCTATTTCCACTACGCTAACATGATTTGTAGAAACAAATGATCAAATTCCATCAAGAACGACGAATCGCTATTCACTCCCCCCCTCTGGCGGGCACACAGATCCTAACAAGTGGTATCAGAGCGAGGTCGCTCTTCAAGGATTAACAACCAAGAGAGAAGAAGATTGAATTTGAAAAAGTTGGATGGGATATCAACACTCCGGTCCCATATGCAATCTATGGACGAGAGGGCTTCAATTCATGGAAGGGAAGGATTGAAGACTTCATGATGATGAAGGACATCAAAGATTGGTCTGCCCTAATGGAAGGATTCGAATATCCAAGAGGGCCAAAGGGAGGATTCCTTAAGATGAAGAGATGGAATGAGGAATAACTTCAAGGATTCGAGAAAAACAAGAAGGTAGTAAAACTTATTATTGATTTGATCCCTAATGGCATTTTGTGCAAGCTAGGGGATTACATGGATGTCAAGGAGCTATGGAGCAAGTTAGCAAGATTCCATGAGGAGTCTCACTCGGCACAAGAGGAAGAAAGCTCATCCTCACAAGGAAGTGAGGAGTCGGAAGTTGAGAAGGAATCAACTTCCGAAGTGGTTGAAGAAGAAGTAGAAGAAGCCTCCACCTCTAGGATTGAGGGGGGGGGGGGGGGGGGAGAGAGAGATCACCTTCCATGCCAGAGCAAGAAGAAGAGCCATCTACCTCCGGTCGAGGAGATGAAGAATCAACTCCGGTTCCCACCATTGACCTAGGTAACTCAAACACTTTAATTAATAATAAACATCATATTATGTGTTTTGAGTGTAGGGAATATGGACACTATAGGATCAAGTGTCCTAAGAAGGTTAAGAAGGCTCCACTGGTGCCAAAGACCAAGGAACCCAGTGCCTCAACCATCAAGAACAAGAAGCGAGTGGTGTGCTTCAAATGTCAACATCTGGGGCACTATAGAAATCAATGCCCTAGGGGGGAGAAAAAGACCCAAGAAGGAGCTACACATGTAGGGGGAGCTAAGGCAAACCCCAAGGTAACATTTAAGTATGTTTCTACTTCAATTAATGGTCAAAAGCATGCTAGAAGTAATCTTGCTATTTATCATAAAGAGCATGCTAGAAATAGTAAACTTTATTGTTTAGGTGCAAAGTCTTGTCATGTTAGGAATAAAGAGAAATTTGGGACTAATGTCCCTAGAACAATTTTACCTAAGGCGAGTATTAGAAAAATAGAAGATCATCTAGGTTGTAATCAAAAGAAATCTAGACATATGCCTAGGAAGGGCAAAAATGACCAAAGAAACAATGAGCCCACCAAAATGGAAAAATTAAAAGTTGAAAATCAAGCCTTGAGGTCAAGGCTTGAGAAGTTGGAGAAGACCCTTAGGATTATGCAAAATCAAATGCAAAGGTCAAATGATCAAAAATCTAGGTTAATAACTCAAAACCTAGGGTTTAGAAAGCAAGGTCCAACCAAGGGCAAGAAAGGTTTGGGTCACAAACCTAAGCCCAAGGAGACCTATCATAATGTTTCATTTGATTATGGAACTCAAGTTAGGTCTAGGAAAACCAAGGTCAATAGGGAAGTCATCCCTAAGGTTGACCAAGGAAAGTGCCTAGTGGCTAGGGTTTCGAAGAAACCTAGGGAAGCCACTAAGAAGGTTACAAGAGGAGTTACCCCTTTAGCTAACCTAGGCAAGACCCAAATGATCAAGGCTTTTAAGCCTAGGAGGGTCATTAGGAGGGTATCTAGGGAAGTTATCCCTAGCGAATACCTAGTAAACCCAAGGAGCTCCAATAGGTATTGGGTTGCTAGGAGCGTGATCGATTCACCCTAAATAGGTTTAGGTGTGCCAACGTTGAATGGATAGGTAGTTAACCTAACCAAGGTAAAGATGGCACTTTAGGTCAGTTCCAAGGTAATGGGGTACTTTAGAAATAAGGATGATTTTTAATCCTAAAGGTTTTTAGGATGTGCCAATGTCGTTTATGAAAGTGAAAAATCAATCAAATTGGCACAATTTAGGTTTAGAGATTGAGGTGTGCCATTTTGGGTTTTTGGCACACTTGGGATAAGCTAGTAATATGGCAAAATAAACTTTAATTCCAACAAATGGCAAGTTAAGCTTAACAATTAGGTATTACATACCTAAACATTTTATTTGTCATGATTTGTTTGCCATATACCATGTCATGACATCATGTTTATGTTAATCATTTTTTTAAAAAATAGTTGGCACTTGATAAGCAAAAGTGATACAAAGCTTGCAAAAACTTCATAACTTTTGCTAAGTCTCAAGTTTGTGACAATACCAAAATCTAGAAGTGACACATTTTTAAAACTATTTTTCCATGAAAGAAAATGATCTAACAAAGTTGTCCACAAAATTTCGTGATTTTTTTTATCTTTATTGAATTAATTATATATTTCCCAATCTAGCCATAAAACCTATCAAACTGATAGCAGTCAACTGGCACTTATCGCTAGTCGACTGATACGCTTTTTCTCGAACTGGTTCACCTAGTTCACTAGCAGTTTGACTGCTATTTATGACAGTCGACTGCCACACACAAAACCATTCATAGCTGACCGGTCGGTTCAATTAGCCTTTAGCAATTCGACTGCCCAAATCTGGGCCAACTTCCTTGGATGTCCCCCATCCGAGAGTGAGTTTCTTTTCTATCCTTCTTTGAGTGAGCCTCTTCCGACCCCTTTTGAGGATATTTTCCTAGACTTCCTTCATGATCAATTCTATCACAGTCCCCATCCGTTAAATGTTAATCTTTTCCCCTCAAACGATCTTTCTGCTCCTGACAATGTTCTTTTTAAGGTCATTACTCATTGCATCCTTTCCATAGTCACTCGTGGGTTGGCTTTGGTTCGGCCCCCATATCTATTTCTTATGCATGCATTCTGCCAAAGGTTAGATATGAATATTAGTCTGAACACATTCCATTGCATCATTTATTTCATTAAGCCAAACAGTGGCAAAGTCCACATGCCCTTTGATCACGTGCTCACTGAGTGGCTTGGTTCCATCGGCATCGACGTAACCAAAGGGGTCATCAAGCCCATATCCACCAAGTATGACCGCATGAATGCACGGAGTTTTTCTTTAGCATGCTTGAAGCCCTTCGAGGGATCCATGACTTGGGCCATTAGACAACAGCAGGCAGGCGGCGCTCCAACACCTGAGGTTGATGCTGCAGAGGGTGATGCTGCAGTGGGTACTGATGCAGAGGATGACGTTGTGCCAGACTCGGTCTTCACAGCGCACCTCAATTCATTTGAGGAGGTGATAGATACCCATTTTGCGGAGCTTCATCTGGAGTACGAGGAGATTCATCTGGAGCACTAGGCATTTCGCCAGGAGCACTGGGAGTTCCATTCTTTGGTCATCTCCCAGCTGGGGACATTGGGTCGGCAGCAGCAGGAGCTCCTAGCGCTTCTCCGCCCTCCTACACCTGGGAATCTGTCTACTGTCGGCGGTTCACAATCAACGGCCATGGACACTGATGACCCTACATCTTAAATAGTCTTCCATTGTATTTTGATTTTCTTTTGTTTGTTTTCCTTTACATGTGTAAGGTGTTGCCTTTTAACTTCGTGATTAATGAAATGATCTTTTTTTTTGGTACATTCCTATAGTTTATTTCATCCCTAAATGTCTTGTATGTTTATATTTCATCTTTATGCCATGACATCATGATCATTGGCCATGTTTATTTATGCTATCATTTATTTCATGATCATTCATGCATTAATTAGAATTTATTTAAGAACTATGGCATGACTTGAAGTCCCATGAATAAGATAATCAAGTAGTGTTGCCTTAGAAAATGCATGAGACTTTAGATTAGGATAACCAAAATCCACATCTCACGTCGAATTGACACGTGTGTATTTTCAAACACCCTAGACACATGTGAGATGTTAGGGAATGAGTTAAGTTCAAGGTGCATAGTTTTTGCATCTAGATGAACTTAAACTCAACTTATACCATTGATGAATCATGAGGAAAGCTTGTGTACAAGTCATGTGCATTAAGCCCATAGACCATGGTTTGATATAAGGTTTTAAAACTATTTCAAAATCATGTTGAAAGACCTTAGTGAAGTCTATCTTTTGATAGTAATCACCATTGATGATGTTGATACAAAGTGAGCCCAAAACAATGAAGTTTTTTTCTCATTTTTGAACTTTTATCAAACTCACTATTTTATGGGTAAATCATTTTTCAAATATTTTTCACCCATTGTATTTCTTATAAGTAATGTACATATGAAGTTTCACTATTTTTCAATATATGTATTTTTACTTATGAATTTTTAAATCTCATTTCTGAAAGCTGAAAACTGCATTTTATAGTTATCAGTCAACTGCTATTGTTGGCAGTCGACTGGCGTCAACAACAATCGATTGAATACTGTAAGTAGTCAACTGTCAGATCTGATTTCGGGTAAACAAGGTTTGTTTAGTCCAATTTCAGCTATGGTGAGGTTCCCTAACTACTCCTAACCCTAGGATATGCTTTGGAAAGTATTAGAAAAGGTGAAAAACCCATTGGATATGGATTAGGAGAGTTGTTTAGGGTGTATATCAATTTAAGGTGAGTGAAAGTTCAAGTTTGAACTTTTAACCTAAATTTGATGGTTTAGTATTCCTATAGGCTTAGAGACTCTCCAAGGACATTGTTGGTGCAATGGTCAAGGGGGAGCAAGCCTTTAGGAGGAGGTATCCATCATGGGATGATGGATGCTTTCTGCCTCATTAGGGGGAGAAATGGGAATTTGAGATGCCCAATTTGGAAATTGGGATACCTTATAGGAAGCCTCTCTTGAGTGATATGGGACTTATCACTAGGAAGAGTGAAGGCATCCTAGGTGTTTTTGGACCAAGGGGGAGATTGTAAGATCTCATTGGGATATGAGATATTGACCTCCTTGGGAAGAACATTTTTGATGTATGTCAAAAAGGGGGAGAAAGTGAAATTACCAATTTGGGACAATTGGTAAGGAGATTTGAGTTAGGGGCCTAACTCAAAGGTGTTTGGTTTTTGTTAAACATCAAAAAGAGGGAGATTGTTGGTGCAATCGGCCCAGGTCACGATTGACCAGACTCGAGTTTGACTCAAGTAGTGTTTTGATGTTTGACATTGATGTCTGACAATGTGTTGGGGAGATTGTTGGTGTAATCGACCCAGGTCATATTTGATGTTTGACGATAGTTTGACCATTGTCATGGGAGAAGTCCAAGTCTTGTGTATTTGGCATGGAAAGTCCAACATGGGTTGGCAAGGAAAGTCCAAGCATGGGTCTTGGCAAGGGAAAGTCCAAGCATGGGTCTTTACATGGAAAGTCCAACATGGGTTGGTAAGGGAAAGTCCAAGCTTGAGTCTTGGCAATTGAGAAGTCCAAGAGGAATATAGGCGGCATAAAGTCCAAGGGTGGAGTCTTGGAAGCATAAGTCCAATGGTTGGCGGCGTAAAGTCCAAGCGAAGTCTTGGCAGCGTAAGCCCAATGTGCCTTGGCGGTGTAGACACTGTTAGCATGACAATAGCCGATGGAAGCACTTGAAGGCTAGCGTATGAATGAACAAGTCATGGATGACTTGGAGGGATCTGATAGGCACGAGGCTGATGGACGTGGCTAGAAGGCTTAGGTCTAGGCTAAGGGTGGTCTAGCAAGTATGGGGGCACCATACTTGGGGTTAAACCTCATGTTTGAGGTTATCGATTGATCGGGGCTTTATACCGGTCGAATGGTCAAGTGTTTGACACTTGGCAACTGAGTTAACACTCAGCATGTTGGTGCAGGGGCACTAGATAATCGAACATGTGTTTTGATTATGGAAAAGACACAAAGTTAAGTTTACATCGTTATCTCACGAGCTTAATCAAGTGTGCAGAAAAGTGCTAAAGCTGGAGCTGAAGGCTAGCGACACCCGGAGGAAGACGCGGTGGTCGGGCGACACTCGAGTGACTTCGGAGGGAACCAAAGGAATCGAGTGGAAAGTCGGAAGCGAGAGCTACTATCGAGGTAAGCTCGTGTGAGTGAGAGATTGTAAAGTCGTGTCCTCTTTACGGGGACGACCGTAGGCGGCGATCCGATTAAGACTTCCCGTGGAAGGTCTAGGTCGAGATCGGACGGTCAAAAACCGTCGCATTTATCATTTTCCGAGCTAACCTCTTACTGCAGGGAAGTGACCAGGCTGGCAGTCGACTGCTGGACATCAAGCATTCGACTGATGGGAGGCATCAGTCGACTGATGGCGACGAATCAGCCTTTGCGCTAGGTCAAAACAGATAAGGTTTGACGCGGCCACTTCGCGATAAAATTTGGACAACTTCATGATTTGTTCTGAAAAAAGAGGAGACATACTCAGAGGCCAAAATCTATAAAAGGAGGGGAGGATTCCAACTCCAAGTATTATCAAGTTTATTCATCAAGTGCTCCTACAACGCCAACGCTCTAACGCCGTCATAACGCCGACGCGACGACAAGTTCAAATCTCCTTCGTCGGCAGCAGTAGCAAGTAATTATTTTTATTGTATTCTTTATTTTAATCGTAACGAGGTGAGGTAGGCTTGTTGCCTCATCCTCGTACATTCGATTTTTGTGATCGTTGTCTCCTACCTCCAACGAGGAGGAGACGTTATAGTACTTTGCCCTCCGTACGTGGTCTAGGATCGATAGGGCCTTGGAGTAGCAACCGCTGGGTTGTGAACCAAGTAAAAATAAACGTGTTCCTTTATTTTCCACTGCTCTTACTCGTTTAATTGTCTACTCGAACGAAACGTCAAAAAAATTTACGATCGCTATTCACCCCCCCCCTCTAGCGACGCTTCTCGATCCAACAATTGGATTTGGTGAAACCACCAATCTAGCATGTTTTGGTTTTCTTTTCGTATTTTTTGATTCGTATATTTCTTGGGTTTTTATTCCTTCCGCACTACTAATCCAAGATGAAGTCTTGGTACGTTTCTTTTGGTTGTGTGCTTGCAAGTATTCTCCCTTGGAGTATCCGACGGTAAAACGGCCATAACTTTTCGCACAAGTGGACTCACGTAACGATCTACCTACCAAAATCGAAGCCCTCTGAGAGATCTACATTTCTTACAAGGGTTTACCCTCATAACAAGCTATTTCCAGCCCCAAAATCCAACGTTCAGTAGCCTTTCTGGGACACCGAAGGTCGTAAGTTTCTAGTTTTTGTTAGTTTCTTATTCTTCTTATTTATTTCTGTTTATTTCCTATTATTTCCCGCACTACTAATCGAAGACCAAGTCTTGGAATTCTCTTTGGTTTTTATTCGTGTTTTTGCAAGAGACTTAATGGCTCACATTGAAGGGTATAGCACCACCCAACCTCCGTTCTTTAACGGAAATGATTTCCGTTATTGGAAAGGTCGGATGGAGTGTTTCTTGAAAACACAAGTCGAGACTTGGATAATAATCCAAACCGGCTTTGCTCTACCCACCAATGCTCAAGGAGAGCCCTTGGATTTCAATAAGTGGACAAATACAACCAAGAGGCAAATCGAAGCCGATGCAAGAGCAACTCAAATATTACAATGTGGCTTGTCCAAGGAGGAGCTCAACCGCATCGGTCCATTCATTAGCGCCAAAGACCTGTGGAACAAATTGATTGATCTACACGAAGGGACGCCCGATGCTAAGGTATGTAAAAGAGATTTGCTTTTAAATAAACTGTGCAATCTAAAGATGCAGGATCGTGAGACCGCCACCCAATTACATGCCCGGATCCAAGACATCGTCAATGGTCTTCACTCGATCGGGCAAGCCGTAGAGAACCGGGACCTTATAAGGTACGCTTTAAATGCTTTCCCTAGGACTACCTTGTGGGCATCCATTGTCGATGTCGACAAGGTCTCTAAGGACCTTTCAAAGCTTAGGTTAGATGAATTATTTTCCGAGTTTGAACTTCACGAGCAAACTAACATGGTCCGGGCCGAGAGAGGTATTGCTCTACTTGTAGGACAAAGAAGCAAGCCACCTACTAGGCAAGTAGATGAACTCGAACCCGAAGAGGTGGAAGCAATACTGAATGTTGTGCAGAGAATAGTTCGAAAAGAAAGAAGGAAATTGAAGTACGAGAACCAAAAGAAAAAGGGAGCAAGGAAAGCCTTTCATGCAACTTGGGACAACAAAGAAGACATAGCTTACATGGCAAGACCGAGTCGAATCCGTCGAGTCCAACTATAACACCGACTCCGAACTCGAGGACTACTTCGAGAAGCAACTCAAAGCCGGACCAAAAGAGAAAATTAAGGTTAGCCGCTCACTAATTCATACGCTTTACAATACAATTAAAATGCTTAATAGGAAATTAACTAAGTCCGAGTCTAGGGTTGAGTCGTTACTTGAGGAGGTTGAAACCCTCAAGCAAGAGGCTACTCTAACCTCTTCAACTAGCCAAGTTCAAGAGGGAAACTCAACCCAAATTGAAAAACTTGAGGAGGAGAATTCTCTCTTGAAAGACCGAGTTCAAGAGGTTGAGGCTAGGTTGGAAAGGTTCACATTGGGATCTAAGAACCTTAATCGACTACTTGGAACCCAAAGAGCCATGTACAACAAAGTCGGACTCGGATTTAAGTCAAAGACTACGAATAGGTCTTATATGTCTATCGTAAATCGTAGTCATCAAAGAGTCCAAGCATGGGTCCCAAAGGTTTTATTGAACTCACATATAAGGACTAATAAGGTTTGGATTCCCCAGGATCAAGTTCATTATTTGAATAGACCATATTGGTTCAATGGTCTAGGGGGAGCTAACACTAAAATAGTATACCCACTTACTTAGCAAAACCATTGCATATTTTACTTTAATTTTTAGAATGGCTAGATAGGGTAAATGGTTAGTCAACTCTTGACAACATAGTATCAGGACGTGACGAGATGATAGTACGTTAGGGAAACAAAGTCTCGTGTATTCGAGCTAGATAAGGTGTATCTAGCTTGGTGCACTTGACCGAGTGGAACTAGCTAAAGCTACCTCACCGTATCCTAAACTAGTTAGACCAGGAAGTAACCCTAAGTGACTTAAGTGATATTTTCTTGAATTTGGCTTTGTCTAAGGAAGTGGTCGTTGTTCCGATCAAAGAAGGCCCCTGTGCCTCGCCACGACCTGGAAGCCAGTTTCTCGAAAAGTTACTTAACGATCTAAAGGTTAAATCTGAATCTAACCCAAGGTTGACTATCTTTAATCAATTTAAAATCATCTCACAAAACATATAAGGTGGACAAATTATGAGACACATAGAATGGGTGAGATGTTAAGGATAATTGAAATATACTTAAAACAATCTCTTCAAGATACTACTTATTTTCTCAACTGTTGTACTTAACAACTCTTAGGCCAAAGTTTAGCGCCCCCTACATATCTTATACTTCATATATTTGACTAAGGGGGAGAGCAAACTAACCTTAAGGGTTATATTATAAACCTTTAGATTATTGGTGCAGAGGGACACACCTTGAACCAATCTATCTAACTACTGCTAGACGCATGCTTGGACTCATATTTGATTTATCTAGATGCATGCATATACGATATTGTTTTCAAAACCCTATTTTATACAAAAACCCCAATTTTTTTTTATTTATGGCAAAAGGGGGAGAAGAGCACGTCCGAAGTTAAGGGGGAGTAACATAAAATTTAATTTTGAAAATTAAATTATCTCTTTCAAAACTCACCTAGGGTTAAGGGGGAGTTTTGGTTGAGGGGGAGTTTTTGGAAATGATATTCATCTTCACATTCATCTTCTACTATACCTGTTTTATGCTTTAATTTTCCTTAACTTTGTGTTGGTTTGCCATAGATCAAAAAGGGAGAGATTGTTGGTGCAGGGGCACTAGATAATCGAACCTGTGTTTTGATTATGGAAAAGACACAAAGTTAAGTTTACATCGTTATCTCACGAGCTAAATCAAGTGTGCAGAAAAGTGCTAAAGCTGGAGCTGAAGGCTAGCGACACCCGGAGGAAGCCGCGGTGGTCAGGCGACACTCGAGTGACTTCGGAGGGAGTCGAAGGAATTGAGTGGAAGGTTGGAAGCGAGAGCTACTATCGAGGTAAGCTCGTGTGAGTGAGATATTGTAAGGTCGTGTCCTCTTTACGGGGACGACCGTAGGCGGCGATCCGATTAAGACTTCCCGTGGAAGGTCTAGGTCGAGATCGGACGGTCAGAAACCGTCGCATTTATCATTTTCCGAACTAACCTCTTACTACAGGGAAGTGGCGGTGGGCATTGATCGCCGGACATCAAGGCCGATCGATGCTCATCATCGATCGATGGGAGGCATCACGATCGATGGCGATTTAATCAGCCTTTGCGCTAGGTCAAAACGGATAAGGTTTGACGCGGCCACTTCGCGATAAAATTTGGACAACTTCATGATCTGTTCCAAAAAAAGAGGAGACATATTCAGAGGCCAAAATCTATAAAAGGAGGGAAGGATTCCAACTCCAAGTATCATCAAGTGCTCCTACAACGCCAACGCTCTAACGCCGTCATAACGCCGACGCGGCGACAAGTTCAAATCTCCTTCGTCGGCAGCAATAGCAAGTAATTATTTTTATTGTATTCTTTATTTTAATTGTAACGAGGTGAGGTAGGCTTGTTGCCTCATCCTCGTACATTCGGTTTTTGTGATCGTTGTCTCCTACCTCCAACGAGGAGGAGACATTATAGTGCTTTGTCCTCCGTACGCGGTCTAGGAGTGATAGGGCCTTGGAGTAGCTACCGCTGGGTTGTGAACCAAGTAAAAATAAACGTGTTCCTTTATTTTCCGCTGCTCTTACTCGTTTAATTGCCTACTCGAACGAAACATCGAAAAGATTTATGATCGCTATTCACCCCCCCCCCTCTAGCGACGCTTCTCGATCCAACACAGCAGTCAACTAGGATTATGGTCGATTCAACTGTTGTGAGTCGACTAGTGCTCGACTGTCATTTGAGGGCCAAAAAGGCCTGGTAGTCGACTGTCATATATGACAGTCCACTGATGGTTTAAGTCGTGAGCACAGAATGCTCCATAGCTGACTAGGCAGTCGGCTATGGGCACTGGCAGTCGACTGATGAGAGTCCCGTTAGAATTTTTTCAGCGTGGATCGAGTCATTGTCTCACAATAACAGTGTTGGTAGTCGACTATCAGGCGAAAATCCAGCTCGATGCAGGTTAAAAGAAGATGTTCGTGGGAGATTTGGCTAATGGTTCTTTGGGAGCTTTCTTAAGGCGATTTGAAGGCGAAGTGCAGGTGCATTTCAAGGTCCTTCAAGCTCATCCAAGCAACCAACAAGCAAAGCGCTCAAACCCTAGTTTGTAAAGTGTTCTTTACATTTTAGTTGTATTTTGCTTGTATTTCTTTTTATTACTGTTATAATTACTTGTACGAGGTTTCTCCACCTCGGACGTATCATCGAGAAGGAGTATTTGAGTAGTGGTGTGTGTTGGCATTGCTAGAGCTCATTTGAGCTCAATCCGTGGAGTAGGAATTATACGGTTCCGAACCATGTTACATCTTGTGTTGTGATTGTGTTTGTGCATTTTGTATTGTATTATTTCTATTTTCGCTGTGCTAACACGATTTATAGAAACAAACGATCAAATTCCATCAAGAACGATGAATCGTTATTCACCCCCCCCCCCTTTAGTGGGTGCACAGATCCTAACATTGTTCACATGATAAAATGAAATAACTAAATACCTTTATGAATCCAAGCATGTGTCCTTTTTATAAAATAATATTTTTAATATAAATCATCTAATAAATTATACTTAAGAAAATGTTCAACTCTATTTTGACCTAATTGATATTAGATAATCAATAAGTCTTGGTTAAAGTTGTTCACTTGAAAAATTATACTCCATAATTCATATTGATGCACTTTCTCTACATCTGGAATCAGGAGTAGGGTCCTAACATCTGACGCTCATCTACGTGGCTCAATACACAATCACATTAAACTTATGTGTTATGAGAAGTGTTGGTTCCTTAAAACTATAGGCTCATACTTTCTAAGGTAAGTCCTATGCTAGTTCCATGTAGCATAAATAGTAAGTAAAAATAATTCCTACTCTACTACACACATATCTAGTTTTCGTCTAAGCAAACTGAACTCTGCTTCAGGTAATGGTTTAGTAAAAATATATGCTAGGTTCGATTTAGATTCAACGTATTCAAGTTTTATGTCTCCATTAGCTACATGTTCTCTTATAAAATGGTGTTTTACTTCTATGTGTTTAGTTCTAGGATGATATATAGGATTTTTAGTTAGATTAATTGAACTAATATTATCAATCATGACTTTAGTATTACTAAAGTTTAGTTAGAAGTCTTTTAGAGTGTGCTTCATCCAGAGAAGTTGAGCCACACACTCACCATGGCTACGTATTATGCTTTAGTAGTAGACAAAGCAACACAATATTATTTTCTACTACACCAATTAACTATACTTGATCCTAGAAGTTGACAACAGTCACTCGTGCTTTTCCTATCGAGTTTACTGCTGGCATAATCTGAGTCAAAGTAGCTAATTAGTTCAAACTCATTTGACCTCGGGTACCAGATTCCTACATTTTGTGTTCCTTTTATATATCTAAAAATTCTTTTTACTAAGGTTAGATGTGATTCTTTGGCACAAGATTGAAATTTTGTACACATACCTACAAAAAGTATATTAGGTCGGCTTGCAGTAAAGTACAAAAGGCTAACTATTGCACTCCTATAGTATTTTAATCTATAGTTTTTCCTTCTAAATCTTCTCTAATATTTACATTAGTTATCGTAGGTGTATTAATTTCTTTAGCATTTTTCATGCCAAACTTACTACTTAACTCCTTAGCATATTTATTTTGATGCATATAGATTCCTTCTCTTGTTTATTTTATTTGTTAGCCTAAGAAAAAAGTTTACCTACTAAACTAATTTCAAACTCACTTTCCATTAGTGAAATAAATTCATTTAGAAATGTTGTGTTTGTTGTTCCAAATATTATATCGTCTATATAGATTTGTGTTATAAATATTTCTTTCCCTACAATTTTTAGGAATAAAGTTTGGTCAATTAATCCTTGATTAAATCCTTTAGATTTTAGATAAATAGATAATCTTTCATACCAAGCCCTAGGTGTTTGCTTTAATCCATATAGGGCTTTCCTAAGTTTAAGTACATGGTTAGGTTGGTCTAAGTTTTCAAATCCTGATAGTTGGCTAACATACACCTCTTCTTTGATAAAAATCATTCAGAAATGCTGACTTGACATCCATTTGAAATAATTTAAATCTTCTATGTGCAACATAGGCTAGCAGCATTCTAATTGATTTAAGTCTTGCTACAAGTGTATAGGTTTTGTCATAATCTAACCCCTCTACTTAACTAAATCCTTTTGCTACTAATCTAGCTTTATTCCTTATAACTTCACCTTTGTTATCAAGTTTATTTTGAAATACCCATCTTGTTCCTATAATTTTTCTCCTTTAGGTTGGGGTACTAATTCCCAAACTTGACTCCAAGTGAATTGAGTTAATTCTTCTTTCATGGCAATGATCCAATCTGAGTCAAGAAGAGCATGTTCTATGGTTTAGGCTCGATTTTAGATACGAGTGAAATTTGACTTGCATTTCTATAGGATGCCCGAGTTTGAATTCCTAGGTTTGGATCGCCTAATACTTGGTTAATTGGATGATTAATTTGTACTCTAGATTGGTTTGGATTAGGGTTTACGCTGGATTCATATTGTGGGTTAGGTTCGGGTCTAATTTCAATTTCTAAGTTTTTGCTGTTTAATCCAATGTTTACTTCGGATTTTATAGGATTATTTTCTTCATTAAATACTACATTAATTGTTTCTTCAATTTTTAAGGATTCATTATTATATGCCCTATAGGCTCTACTAGTGGTTGAATATCCTAGAAATATGCTGGTAGTTATTTTAGAGGAAAATTTTTCTAAGTAATCTTTTGTATTTAGTATATGTACCCTACATCCAAAGACTCTAAAGTACTTAATATTAGATAATTTTTCATAGTATATTTCATAAGAAGTTTTTTAGTGTCATTTAATTATTAAAGTTCTATTTTGGACATAGCAGAGAGTATTGACTACTTCTGCCCAAAACTTATTAGGTAAATTTTATTCGTTCAACATGATCCTAACAGCCTCTTGTAGGGTTCTATTTTTCCGTTCAACTAACCCATTTTGTTGAGGGACCCTAGGGAAAGAGAATTCATGGTGGTATCCATTTTGATTACAAAATTCAGTAAACTTATGATTTTCGAATTCTCCACCATGGTCACTTCTAATTCTTTTAATCCTTAAGTTCTTTTCATTTTCTAATAGCTTGCATAGATTAGCAAAATGATCTAAGGTTTCATTTTTATGTTTTAAGAATTTTACCTGAGTAAACCTAGATTAGTCATCTACTTATTACTAAACAATATTCACTACAGTTTAGTGACTTGGCTCCATGTGAGTCAAAAAGGTCCAAGTGTAGGAGCTCAAGTACATTTTTAGTTCTCTCTTGATTAGTTAATTTATGTAAAGTTTTAATTTGTTTTACTTGTTAACGTGCATTACATATTTTATTTTCTAAACTACCTAATTTTGGTAGACCTCTAACTAGACCATCATGACTTATTTTACGTATAAGTCTTGGATGGGAGTGGCCCAGTTGTCTGTGCCACAACCATGATTCCTCTTACTGGGTCATTAGACACTTGTTGAGGAGTTAGATAGATTTATTATACAAATATTATTATTCCTAATTCCCCTAAATATGATTTTTGAGCAATCATTATTCTTAATTAAGCATTCATTTGGTAAAAAGATAACTGTACAACTAGTATCACATAATTGATTAACACTTAAGAGATTCAACTAAAAATTCTCTACTAATAAGACTTTGTGTATTATAAAATTTGATTTTAGCTCAATATCACCTGATCCGATGATTTTGAGTTTATTGTTATTTTCGAAGGCTACCGATCCAAGGTTTTTGAATTTGAGCTTCATAAACTTCAGTCGATCTCCGGGCATATGTCTGGAGCACCTACTATCCAACATCCATTGATCCTACATATATGGTAGTTGGATCGGATATTGGAAATTTAAAACGATTTAGAAGTTTTTAACTTAAGACTCATCTCACCCTTTCTACATGATCAATCACGTTAACCCTATATGTTTCGTGAGATGACTTTCAATTTTATTTAGTTAATTTTAATAATTTGAAAATTAATTAACCTTGGGTTAGATTTGGATATAACCTTTAGTTAGTTAAGTGAATATTTCAAACGAGGGCTTCCAGGTCATGGCGAGGCATAGAGGCGTTCTTTGATCAAAACAATGATCACTTTCTTAGACAAACCAAATTAAGAAAGTGTACACTTAATTTACTTTAGCGGTAAATCCTAGTCTAACTAGTTTAGGATGTGGTGAGGTAGCTTCAGTCCATTCCACTTAGCCAAGTGCACCAAGCTAGATACTCCTTATCTAACCCAGATACATGAGACTTCGTTTCCCTAATATACTATCATCTCACTGCATCCTGATACTATGTTGTCAAGATTAATTGACCATTAGTCCTATCTAACCGTTCTAAATAATGCAAGTAATAACTAACTAGGCATGCAATACTAAATTAATCAAGTAATTAAGTACACAAATTTAGTATTGGCTCCCCCTAGATCATTGAATCGATACGGCCTATCCACGTAGTGGATTTAATCTTTGGGAATCCAATACTTAGTCAAATCTAGTTGCAATGTTAAACTAGTCTTAGAGACCTATGCTTGGATTCTTCTACTATTACGATTTACAATTGACATATATGATCTATTTGTTGCCCTAAATCCGAGTCCAACCTTATCGTACACGGCTCTTTGCGATCCAGGGATTAGGTCAAAACCCTTAGATCCCAACATGAACCTTTCCAATGACTTTCCTAAGCCCTTGAACTTGCCCTTTCAAGAAAGAATTATCTTCCTTAAGTTTTTTTTACTTGAGTTGAGTTGCCCTCTTGAACTTGACTAGTTGAAGGGGTTAGGGTAGCATTATGGTTAAGGAGTTTAACCTCTTTAAGAAACGACTCGACTTTAGACTCGGATTTAGTTAATTTTTTATTTAAAAATTTAATGGCATCATATAGAGTGTTAATTAATGACCGACTCACCTTGATTAATTCTTTTGAACTGGATATGGATCCGTGGCTTGTCTTGAATTCGGGTTCGGTGTCGAATCCAGAATCAGACTTGGACTCGGACTCGTTGTCGGCTTTGAGCTCGAACTCGGGCTCAACATCTATCGATCTTGCCATGAGGGTCAAGTTGTTGACTTGGTCTTCTTCTTCCTTCGAAGATTCTTCCCACGTTGCATTGAGTGCTTTCTTGATTTGCATTTCTTGTTCTTTAGCTTCGGACATTCGGACTTGAAGTGTCCCTTCTTATTGCACTCGTAACACTTGTAGCTTTGACTTGGGTTGGGTTTCTTCTCCGTCGTTGGTTTGGTTGGTCTCCTTCTATGCTTGATCATTTTTCGAACAAGATTGACTAGTTCGGTCTCCACCTCTTCATCTAACTCCGATTCAGACTCGTCTTCTTCGGATTGAGGCTTGCTTTTCCCCTTTCTTTGACCTGCAATCAAAGCTATACTTTTCTCAACCGAGACTAAGTTAGACTGTTCATGCAATTCAATTCATCTAACCTAATTTTAGAAAGATCTCTAGAAACTTTATAAGCATCAACCATGGATACCCACAAAGTAGTCCTAGGGAAAGCCTTAAGTGCATACCTTATGACGTCTCAATTTTCTACCTTTTGTCCAATAGAGTGGAGGTCGTTCATGATGTCTTGGACCCAAGCATGAAGTTGAGTGGCCCTCTCATTGTCCTGGATGTTTAAATTAAATAATTTATTGAGAAGTAAGTTCCATTTACATACCTTAGTGTCGGCGGTTCCTTCGTGTAATTTGGTGAGCCTGTCCTAAAGGTCATTGGCGTTAATGAAGGGTCTGATGCGGTTGAGTTCCTCCTTGGCCAATCCGCATTGTAAGATTTGAGTTTCTTTTGCGTTGGTTTCAATTTGCCACTTCATTGCGTTGGTCCACTTGTCATAGTCCAATGGTTCCCCTTGGTCATTGGTAGGTAAAGCAAAGCCGGTTTTGATGACAATCCACATCTCGACTTGTGTTTTTAAAAAACACTCCATCTGACCCTTCCAATAGCGGAAGTCATCTCCGTTAAAGAACGGAGGTCGGGCGGTGCTATACCCCTCAAGGTTGGTCATTTAAATACCTCACAAAAACAAGAACAACAAGAAAATTCCAAGACTTGGTCTAGGATTACTAGTGCAAGAAATAACTTTAAACAATAAAAACATGAAAAGAAAAGTATTCGATCGGTTGTTGCCTCCCCTTTGATATCAAATGTTGGATCGAGAAGGACGCTAGAGGGGGGTGAATAATGTATTAAAAAAAACTTTTCTTTTCATTTTGAAAACCACGTAGAATCAAAGCAAATCACAGCGGAAAAGTTAAAGACAAAAGACACAAGACAATTTACTTGGTTCACAACCAAAAGGTTGTTAATCCAAGGTCCTTGCAATCCTTGATCGCTTCGGTGGGCAATCAACTAAATAAGTCTCTTCTTCGTTGTAGGTAAGAGACAAACCGAATACACAAGATGTAGAGGAAAAGGTAACAAGTCTGCCTCTCCTCTTAGCAAGTAAGAAAAACAAAGCAATAAATTACCAACTAAAGAAATGGAAGATGAGAGCTTTGTTGGCATTATGATGTTGTTACGTAGTGAAGAAAGCCTTGTAGCAATGTAGCACTTTGAGAGACTTTTTGTTAATGAATGGGGGGTGCCTCATGCCTTCTTTTATAGCTTTTCCAAACCCTAGCATGTTCAAATCTATATCTGGATCCAGATCTAGATAAAACTTTATCCGCAAATCTTATCCTTGAGGTGACATTTGGTTCTTCTCACGCACATCAGTCGACTGATCCTATTGGAAGTCGACTGCTATACTTGAGAATCCAACCTGACACCTGCAACACAAGGTTAGTATAAGAAATGCATAATGACATGCAGTGTGACAGTCTTAGACTGTCCGATCTCGACTTCGATCTTCCTCCGGAAGCCTTAGTTGGATCATCGCCTACGGTTATCCCCATATTTGCAGACGCGACCTGTCCTCTTCACACATGGTTCTTACCTTGGATGCCTATGGTCCTTCTAACCTGTCGCTTAGTTTTCAGTTACTTGAACACCGAAGTTTCTCCTTCCCGAGATTTTCCTGGCGTCATCCGACCACCGAAGTTTTTCGTCTCAAGATTCTCCTAGCGTCTTTGACCTTAGCAAAATCTAATACATTACCTGCACACTTAGCATAGCATATGATATAACAAAATAGCTTAACTTTTAATATTTCCATTATCAAACCCCTAGATTCGATTATCTGGTGCTCCTGCACCAATGTTGGGAAATTTCGGATCATGATGTTCACAACATCGCGGGCGAATACTTCGCACAACCGCAGCGGAAACAATATATAAACCGGATCCCACCAGAGATCCATGTAAAAACATACAAATCGTTTTTCTTAATCTTATCTAGAAGAAAAGATATACCTTCGATGCGTGCTCTTCGCAATCCTGCTAATCCAAATGCTATCAGATCTCAATACGATAAAGATAATCGTATCTCTAAGGTATCCACACTGACACTCAGTAGTTTTGGAGTCACGTTGTGCTAGCAACCTTAGCAAAAGAGGAAGGAGAGGAAGAAGAGAACTCTTTCTCTTGGCTTTTTTTTTTTTTTTGGCTTTACATGTCCAACACACAAAAACTCTAATCTAGCTTTCACGTTGGCACACCCTTATCTAGCCATCAAAACCCATTATCTCCTCATTAAAAGCTCTTCATCAAGAAGACTTTAATCTCCTAATTAATATTTTAAACCCCTTATCTCCTCATCATGAATACCAAGGCCCTTGGTATTTCCTTCCATGATTAATCACATTAATCATGCATGATGATAGATGATGATGAATCATCTTCCATGGTTCAACTTGAGTCTAACTCAAGTTTAACCAGTTTGAGTCTAACTCAAGTCTTAGTCATTTGCTCAATTGTTCGAAACCATCTCCAGAACAGAATGTTATTTGTGTTAGTAATATATGAGAGATGTCCTAAGGCAATCGCCTTATGTATGAACCATTTATATGATAAATGAAGATTCACTATTTGAGTATACATATTTTATGTATTTGATTGGATCTTAAACTCATTTACTGAATGTCCACGATACGATTCACAGCATGAGAGAATTTGTGATTGGATCACAACTAGTGAGTATCTCTAAATGTGTAATTGTGATGTATCGAAATTATCCCTAGTCGATGAATTGATGGATTTGGACACCATCAATTCTGTCGAGACTAGCACGAGGTATACTCCTTGGTGTATCCAAGCAGCTAATTCTCACTAGCTAGAGACATTGTGATGTCCGGAGTTAATCGTGGATGCTAGTTATGGTAACTAGTTCATTGGAGTGACCAGTCGTAAGACTTCATATGGTTCTCTGGATATATAGATATGTCAATGAAGTTCTTACTGTAGCTTAAGTGCGATGTTCCTTTGACTTGCGATATTCAAGTCATCTTGATCATGGAGACTTATGCTTTGACATCTTAAGCAAACATCTCTAAGGAGATGTGGACCCGGGATGATTGAGTATAAGTCGAAGTAATCGAAGGTGTTTGAATAGCCTATAAAGAATTCACCACTCCTTGCGAGGAGATGTATACCCATGGCCTCTCGTCGGATTGTTACTAAAGTCTTTGGCCAAAGCATTACATGTTTAGAGTAAAGTACTCTTCGATACATGTGCAGTAACTAGAATCCGTAGGACGAGGAAATGATACTTGGGCTAGGTGTGACGTAGTCAGCCTAGTGGGGACTGACACTATAGACCATGTCCTGAACCAAGTGGGTATAAGATGAGTGAAGGGAATGGGGCACGAATCATTCGAGCTGCTGAAGGGTTTTAGAAATAGTTCTGGATCAACCGTTGATCTTTTCGGTTAATTGGGGATCATGATGTACTACTAGGTGCCACTCATGATCGTTCTATAATTAATGGTTAATTATAGACGGCCAACATAAACCGAGAACCTATTTGGTCACATGCACAACGAGCGTAATCCAAAGGATTTAAAACGAGCTTGAGAATGGGATTCTCAGACCGAGAGAAACAAGGTTTGGTTGGACCAAACATGAAGCGAGCATGAAATCGTTTCAGTCGCAATGGAAGCGTGGATGGGCCGTGTCTTATGAAGACATAATGGATGAACTAAAATTGTTTGGTTCTAATCCAATGGAGGAGAATAAACCAAAGGGTTTGGTTTATTTTAAACGAATGAACCAAAAGTTGGTTCGGTTCGTTTTAACTTAAAATAAACCATCATGGTTTTGTTTATTTTAACTTATCTTAATGGAGCGGGTTAACGGGCCTAATGGTTATGATCCAATAACCATTAAGAGAATTAGTTCTCTATAAAAGAGGGATTAAGGGATAATTAAGCCCTAATCAAAAAAAAAACCCTTGCCCTAAGGTTGCCGCCCACTCCATTGAGGGATCTCTCGGCGCCAACCCTAAACCGCCGCCCATTGCTCCTCCAACCGGCGTCCAGAAGGCTGCTTCCTTCCCCCTCGCCGGCGTCGAGCTGCTGTCGGTTAGTGCTTCGGTGATTTCCTTCAAGTTTGACATCAAGGTGAGCTCTATCTCCCTTGGTTGGCCGGCGCCTATCACCTCCACCAAAGCTGTCCAGTTTTCTGGACAGCTTGTTCTCCTCTCGTCGGAGCATCGTTTTGATGACGGTTAGAGCTCCGACAGCGGCTAACTTACCGGGGATTCGATCTCCGGTAATCCTCTGAGGTGGAGGACGAAGGATTCGTCAATTGGTTGACGAATACCTCTCCGGAGAAGCGAGTTTTGAGAACTCGTATTAGGATCCGAATTTGGATTCGGATCGTGATCATCTCTCGATCACGTCGTCTTCAACACGAGGCTAGTAACCCGTACGAAGACGAAGCTCGTGGCTTAGCGAAGTCATCTCGAGGAACTCGGCGTGGATACGGATAGAGACGATTCTAGCGAGGATCGTTCCGGTTGATGTCGTTCCCGCTACACGTCATACGAAAGGTATAACGTAGATAAATTTCCTTTTATTGCAAATTTAAATTTACGATTATGTCTACACTTGTTGTAATATGCATGCGTGTGTTGTGTGTGTTGTAATAAATGTAGATTTATTATTTTTATTGCTTCCGCTATGTTCATGTTTACGAAACGTGATCGAACACACACACGCCGCGGTGCCGAAAACCCAACAGTGGTATCAGAGCCAGGTTGTGTTTCGACATAATCGTAAAAATGGTTTTGCGATAGTCATAATGTATTTCTGGAAATTTTCTAATTTTTGAAATTTAGAAGTATTTATGGAAATTTTTCAATTTTGGAAAGTCTAGAAGTATTTATGGAAATCTTCCACTTTTGGAAAGTTGGAAGTATTTATGGAAATTGATATTTTCCATAAATAAAATATTTGATTAGATTCTGGAAATTTGTTTTCTAATTTAATCATGATTTGATTTGGGAAATCAAATCTTAAAATATTTTATTTCCATAAGTAGTTTTAATTATTTAGAAAATTGGTTTCCTAAATAGATTTTCCTTAATCAAATAATTCCATAAATAAAATATGTGATTAGATTTGGAAATTTGTTTCCTAATTTAATTATGATTTGATTTGGAGAATCAAATCTTAAACATATTTTATTTCCATAAATAGTTATGACATATAAGGAAATATATACATGACATAATTGTTTGTCATGTAATTGCATTAGATGCATAACATTATGTCATGCGTGTCGTGACATGTAGATGTATGCCATGTATGTCATGCCATGTAGATAATAGTTATTTGCATGCAAAGAGGATGAGACATAAAACCCTTAAACAATATTAAAGTCTACACCTTCCATTGATATGGTTAGAACCAGAGTTCCGTTTCTTGTTTGGGTTATTGGACTCTCTCCAAGCCCGGCTCGAACCCGAACATGTTCAAACCATGGAATAGTTTAATACTAATATGGTAAGAGTCAGAGGTCAATCGTTAGCTTTGGTTGTTGGACTCTCTCCAAGCTGGGCTAATTGGTTGAATGTGCTCTAACCATATTAAAACTATTTCTCGATTAATGGGTTGGCTTTAACCTGGAGCATCGGCTTGTTGGACTCTCTCCAAGGTCGATGTAAAGGGAGGTGAAGTTGGGTGCTATGCATATGATGCATACTTATTAATGTGTTAACAACCCGATGTATGTGTGAACATTCAATTAGTTGATAGCACATTGTGATAGTTGCATATACGTGATATGCAATCGGTATAGTTGATACCTACCGTCGTAGTTATGAATGGCTTGTTGGACTCTCTCCAAGGTTGTTCATAACTATGATGGATATCAGCCCATTCGGAGATGGACCTACGATCTCCCGAAGTGATTTTGGGGTTTTTGAAATTCGAAAAATGAATGGGATTTATGAATGTATAATGATGCATTTTAAAATCATTTTCTCATATATGCTCGTTTTGTATTTCTAGGTCAATAAATTGATCATGACATCTTTGAATTTGCGCACTATTTTGGATTCGAACAAACTGACTGGGCCTAACTTCCTGGACTGGCTTAGAAACCTGAGAATTGTTCTCAAGGCGGAAAAGCTTGCATATGTCCTTGAAGAGCCTCTTCCTGACCGTCCTAAAGATGATGCAACTCCAGACCAAATGTTGGTCTATCAGAAGCATGTGGCAGATTCTGAGCTGGCGAGTTGCATCATGCTAGCGGCGATGGTACCTGAGCTGCAAAAGCAACATGAGCATATGGATGCTAATATTATAGTCTTCCATCTTCATGAGTTGTTCGATGAGCAAGCGAGATCCGAAAGGTTCGAGGTCTCTAGGCTCCTCTTCACCACAAAGATGCAAGAAGGTTCATCTGTAGTGCAGTTTGTTCTAAAGATGAACGGGTACATCGAGCGGCTAGCAACCCTCAGTTTTGTGATGGATCATGAGTTAAGTATTGACTTAATTCTGCATTGTTTGCCCAAGAGTTTCTCACAATTTGTGATGAACTATCGGATGAACAAATTAGAATCCACCATTCCTGAGCTCCTCAATATGTTGAAGACTGTGGAGCCTTCTGTGAAGCATGAGGAGAAGGCGGTTCTGTTAGTTGATTCCTCAAAGAAAGGTTCTAAGAGGAAGGCAAAAGAACAGAAGAAAGGAAAGAAGAAAAAGGCAAAGAAGGCAGAACCAGCGCAAAAGGGCACTTGCCATCACTGTGGCAAGGAAGGCCACTGGCGAAGAAACTGCAAGATTTATCTTGAGTCCATGAAGAAGAAGAAGAAGGCATCCGATGTCCCATCCTCTTCAGGTATCTTCATTATTGATTGTCATTCTATTTCCTTAGACACTTGGGTATTGGATACTGGGTGTGGCTCACATATATGTAATGACATACAGGGGCTAAGGAATAGAAGAAGACTTGTCAGAGGAGAGTCAAATTTGCGAGTTGGCAATGGAGCAAAGGTTGCTGCGGTCGCCATCGGAACTTATTTGCTGAAGCTCCCTAGTGGACTAGTCTTAGAACTGGACAATTGCTATTATGTTCCTTCTCTAATAAAGAACATTGTTTCTATTTCCTGTTTAAATAGAAATGGTTTCCATTTGACGTTTAGTAACAATTGTTGTTATATAACTTTGAATGGCATACTTTATGGAACTGGAACCTTGAGTAATGGCATTTATACGTTGGACGTATCCAGTGACATTTTCAATATCGAAGTGAGCAACACGCGTGCTCGAAAGGATAATCAAATAGACTCCTATATGTGGCATTGTCGTCTTGGCCATATAAGCAAGAAACGCATGTCCGAATTACACCGATGTAGAATTCTGGAATCGTTTGAATTGGATTCATACGATACATGCGAATCATGCTTAAAAGGCAAGATGACTAAGTTACCTTTTACTGGAAAAGGTGAACGAGTGGGAGAGTTACTAGGACTAATACATACTGATGTATGTGGACCTATGTCAACTCAAGCATTAGGAGGCTATAGCTACTTCATTACCTTCACCGATGATCACTCACGGTTTGGGTATGTGTTCTTGATGAAACACAAGTATGAAGCCTTTGAAAGGTTCAAAGAATTCAGAAATGAAGTAGAGAAACAACATGACAAGAGTATTAAAATACTTCGATCGGATCGAGGTGGTGAATACTTAAGTCAAGAGTTTCTTGATTATCTAAGAGACAATGGTATATTATCTCAATGGACTCCGCCATATACACCACAGCATAATGGTGTATCTGAGAGGCGTAACCGGACCTTGTTGGACATGGTCAGGTCAATGATGAATCATGCGACTCTTCCCAAGTCCTTTTGGGGCTATGCACTTCAGACAGTTGTTTACTTGTTAAACAGAATGCCTACCAAGGTAGTCTCAACTACTCCATATGAGATATGGAATGGTAAGAAACCTCATGTATCTTACTTGAAGATATGGGGTTGTCCTGCTTATGTGAAGCGGACTGTATCAGACAAATTGGATGCTAAGTTTGATAAATATCTATTTGTTGGATACCCTAAGGAAACAAGGGGTTACCAATTCTATCATCATGTGGAACAAAAGGTGTTTGTTTCAAGGCATGCTGTGTTTCTAGAGAAAGAGTTTCTCTTGCAAGAAAACAGTGGGAGTGTCATCGAGCTTGAGGAGGATCGAGAGACTCAAATAGACATTAATGAGATACCTAGTGAAGCACAACAGCCGACAACTCATAGTGATGAGCAATCGGCTGGACCTATTGTAACACCATGTCTTCGTAGATTTGGTAGAACACGCAATATTCCTGAGAGATATGAATTTCTCGTAAGTGAATCGAACGACGTGTTACTCATTGATGATGAGGAGCCTACCAGTTATGAAGAAGTGCTGACAAGTTCAGAAAGGGATAAGTGGCTTGGTGCCATGAAGTCAGAAATGGATTCCATGTATGAAAACCAAGTTTGGAACTTGGTTGACCCACCTGAAGGGATAAAGCCTATAGGGTGCAAGTGGGTTTTCAAGAAGAAAACCGACATGGATAGTAATGTGATTACCTATAAGGCTAGATTGGTGGCGAAAGGATATCGTCAAAAACAAGGTGTTGATTATGACGAAACCTATTCGCCTGTAGCTATGCTTAAATCCATTCGGATGCTCCTGGCCATAGCGGCTCATTATGATTATGAGATATGGCAGATGGATGTGAAAATAGCTTTCCTTAATGGAAACCTGCTCGAGGACGTGTATATGATACAGCCTGAGGGTTTCACATCGGTTGATAAAACCAAGGTATGCAAATTGCGACAGTCCATTTATGGATTGAAGCAAGCATCCAGGAGCTGGAATATCCGTTTTGATGAGACCATCAAAAAGTTTGATTTCTCACAAAATCCAGACGAACCTTGTGTGTACAAGAAGGTTAGTGGGAGTGCAGTCGTGTTCCTAGTATTGTATGTCGATGACATACTACTTATAGGAAACGATGTTTCAATCTTACAGTCAGTGAAGGTTTGGTTATCCAAGACATTCTCCATGAAAGACCTGGGAGAAGCAACCTACATCCTCGGGATTAAGATCTATAGAGATAGATCAAAATGGTTGCTTGGTCTTTCGCAGTCTACATATATAGACCGAGTGCTAAAGAGGTTTAGCATGTCGGAATCCAAGAAAGGTTTCTTACCCATCAGGCATGGGGTACACCTTTCGAAGTCTGTGTCCACGCACAGAAGACGAGAGGATTTGCATGAGTAAGATTCCCTATGCATCCATAATAGGATCTATCATGTATGCTATGTTATGTACAAGGCCCGACGTATCGTACGCTCTGAGTGTCACGAGTAGATATCAGTCCGATCCGGGAATGGATCATTGGGTGGCTGTTAAGACGATCCTTAAGTACTTGAGAAGAACTAAGGATGTGTTCCTAATATATGGAGAAGGGTACATGGTGATACGTGGGTATACGGATGCCAGCTCCAGACAGACAAGGATGATTCCATGTCTTTGTCTGGGTATGTATTCACCTGGAATGGAGGCGCAATAAGTTGGAAAGGTTCCAAGTTTGACGCTATAGCGGATTATGCCACTAAGGCAGAATACATTGCAGCTTCTGAAGCAGCAAAGGAAGCGGTTTTGATCAAGAAGTTCGTTCATGAACTTGGTGTGATTCTGGCCATTGTTGAAGTAATACCGGTCTACTGCGACAACAATGGAGCAATTGCACAGGCGAAAGAGCCAAGGTCTCATCAACGATCCAAACATGTGCTTCGCCGCTATCATCTTATCAGAGAGATCATCAGTAGGAACGAAATACAAATCGAGAAAATTCCCACTGAAAGGAACTTAGCGGATCCTTTGACTAAGACATTACCTCAAAATAAGTTTGAGGGTCATGTTAGAGCTTATGGTATTGGATACCGTAGCGATTGGCATTAGGCCAAGTGGGAGTCTGTTAGTAATATATGAGAGATGTCCTAAGGCAATCACCTTATGTATGAACCATTTATATGATAAATGAAGATTCACTATTTGAGTATACATGTTTTATGTATTTGATTGGATCTTAAACTCATTTACTGAATGTCCACGATACGATTCACAGCATGAGAGAATTTGTGATTGGATCACAACTAGTGAGTATCTCTACATGTGTAATTGTGATGTATCGGAATTATCCCTAGTCGATGAATTGATGGATATAGACACCATCAATTCTATCGAGACTAGCACGAGGTATACTCCTTGGTGTATCCAAGCAGCTGATTCTCACTGGCTGGAGACATTGTGATGTCCGGAGTTAATCATGGATGCTAGTTATGGTAACTAGTTCATTGGAGTGACCAGGCGTAAGACTTCATATGGTTCTCTGGATATATAGATATGTCAATGAAGTTCTTACTGTAGCTTAAGTGCGATGTTCCTTTGACTTGCGGTATTCAAGTCATCTTGATCATGGAGACTTATGCTTTGACATCTTAAGCAAACATCTCTAAGGAGATGTGGACCCGGGATGATTGGGTATAAGTCGAAGTGATCGAAGGTATTTGAATAGCCTATAAAGGATTCACCACTCCTTGCGAAGAGATGTATACTCATGGCCTCTCGTCGGATTGTTACTAAAGTCTTTGGCCAAAGCATTACATGTTTAGAGTAAAGTACTCTTCGATACATGTGCAGTAACTAGAATCCGTAGGACGAGGAAATGATACTTGGGCTAGGTGTGACGTAGTCAGCCTAGTGGGGACTGACACTATAGACAATGTCCTGAACCAAGTGGGTATAAGATGAGTGAAGGGAATGGGGCACGAATCATTCGAGCTGCTGAAGGGTTTCAGAAATAGTTCTAGATCAACCGTTGATCTTTTCGGTTAATTGGGGATCATGATGTACTACTAGGTGCCACTCATGATCGTTCTATAATTAATGGTTAATTATAGACGGCCAACATAAACCGAGAACCTATTTGGTCACACGCACAACGAGCGTAATCCAAAGAATTTAAAACGAGCTTGAGAATGGGATTCTCAGACCGAGAGAAACAAGGTTTGGTTGGACCAAACATGAAGTGAGCATGAAATCGTTTCAATCACAATGGAAGCGTGGATGGGCCGTGTCTTATGAAGACATAATGGATGAACCAAAATGGTTTGGTTCTAATCCAATGGAGGAGAATAAACCAAAGGGTTTGGTTTATTTTAAACGAATGAACCAAAAGTTGGTTCGGTTCGTTTTAACTTAAAATAAACCATCATGGTTTGGTTTATTTTAACTTATCTTAATGGAGCGGGTTAACGGGCCTAATGGTTATGATCCAATAACCATTAAGAGAATTAGTTCTCTATAAAAGAGGGCTTAAGGGATAATTATGCCCTAATAAAAAAAAACCCTTGCCCTAAGGTTGTCGCCCACTCCATTGAGGGAGCTCTCGGCGCCAACCCTAAACCGCCGCCCATTGCTCCTCCAATCGGCGTCCAGAAGGCTGCTTCCTTCCCCCTCGCCGGCGTCGTGCTGCTGCCGGTTAGTGCTCCGGTGATCTCCTTCAAGTTTGGCATCAAGGTGAGCTCTATCTCCCTTGGTTGGCCGGCGCCTATCACCTCCACCAAAGCTGTCCAATTTTCTGGACAGCTTGTTCTCCTCTCGTCGGAGCATCCTTTGGACGACGGTTAGAGCTCCAACAGCAGCTAACTTACCGGGGATTCGATCTCCGGTAATCCTCTGAGGTGGAAGACGAAGGATTCATCAATTGGTTGACGAATACCTCTCCGGAGAAGCGAGTTTTCAGAACTCGTATTAGGATCCGAATTTGGATTCCGATCGTGATCATCTCTCGATCACGTCGTCTTCAACACGAGGCTAGTAACCCGTACGAAGACAAAGCTCGTGGCTTAGCGAAGTCATCCCGAGGAACTCGGCGTGGATACGGATAGAGACGATTCTAGCAAGGATCGTTCCGGTTGATGTCATTCCCGCTACACGTCATACGAAAGGTATAACGTAGATAAATTTCCTTTTATTGTAAATTTAAATTTACGGTTATGTCTACACTTGTTGTAATATGCATGCGTGTGTTGTGTGTGTTGTAATAAATGTAGATTTATTATTTTTATTGCTTCCGCTGTGTTCATGTTTACGAAACGTGATCGAACACACACACGCCGCGGTGCCGAAAACCCAACAATTTTTGTGTCACCCAATAGGCTCTTGTAACATTGGCAATGTATTTAAAACCATTTTAGATACATAAGCAATGAGCGGCATCTAGCAATACATCATTTCTACCCAAGTTACAAGAAAGTCGAGATCTGACAATCTTTCCGTGACTACTATCATGTACGATGGTGTCCTATCCTTGATATCTTAGATCGATCAATGAGGCATAGATCGTGTCATCCCCTTATCGATCTTTATGTTTCTTGATCCCCAAGTAGACTCACTCAAACAAATGAGCGCAATATCTCATATTGACTCATTTGATCATGGTCATATATTTCGTGGTCATACTCTATCAAGAGGCCAAAGATATCACTCCCGTCATATGGGAGGGATAGATCTCATCTACATCACTCACATCCATCCGCATAATTAGTTACATACCCAGTAATCACCGTTATAGTATACCCTGTTACGGTGTGACATTAGACGATACTAAAGTACATAACTCTTTATGTAGAGAACCGTAGTGACTTCAGGTCTAAGGACTATTCATACCAATAGTCACATGAGAAAGTATATGACACTCATATAATGATCCATGACACTTTCTCATGGTGGGCCAATTTAGTACACATATTCTCCAATATATATACTCATGTGTCAATGTGATATCACATATTCATGTCTTGTGAGATCAAGTCATCCATTGACCTACATGCTAGTCTCAATGTATCAATATATCCTTTTGTCTATTAATACAATACTTGACTAGGAATGTTTAAGAATAGTGTTCTCTACAGTTTCTTATAATCAATTCTACCAATTGATATATTATAGATTATGTTAGTAATATATGAGAGATGTCCTAAGGCAATCACCTTGTGTTTGAACCATTTATATGATAAATGAAGATTCACTATTTGAGTATACATATTTTTATGTATTTGATTAGATCTTAAACTCATTTACTGAATGTCCACGATATGATTCACAGCATGAGAGAATTTGTGATTTGATCACAACTAGTGAGTATCTCTACATGTGTAATTGTGATGTATCAAAATTATCCCTAGTTGATGAATTGATGGATTTGGACACCATCAATTCTGTCAAGACTAGCACGAGATATACTCCTTGGTGTATCCAAGCAGCTGATTCTCACTAGCTGGAGACATTGTGATGTCCGGAGTTAATCGTGGATGCTAGTTATGGTAACTAGTTCATTGGAGTGACCAACCGTAAAACTTCATATGGTTCTCTGCATATATAGATATGTCAATGAAGTTCTTACTGCAGTTTAAGTGCGATGTTCCTTTGACTTACGGTATTCAAGTCATCTTGATCATGAAGACCTATGCTTTGACATCTTAAGCAAGCATCTCTGAGGAGATGTGGACCCGGGATGATTGGGCATAAGTCGAAGTGATCGAAGGTGTTTGAATAGACTATAAAGAATTCACCACTCCTTGCGAAGAGATGTATACCCATGGCCTCTCGTCGGATTATTACTAAAGTCTTTGGCCAAAGCATTACATGTTTAGAGTAAGGTACTCTTGGATACATGTGCAATAACTAGAATCCGTAGGACAAGGAAATAATACTTGGGTTAGGTGTGACGTAGTCAACCTAGTGGGGACTAACACTATAGATCATGTCCTGAACCATGTGGGTATAAGATGAGTGAAGGGAATGGAGCACGATTCATTGTAGCTGCTGAAGGGTTTCAGAAATAGTTCTGGATCAACCGTTGATCTTTTCGGTTAATTGAGGATCATGATGTACTACTAAGTGTCACTCATGATCGTTCTATAATTAATGGTTAATTATAGACAGCCAACATAAACCGAGAACCTATTTGGTCACACGCACAATGAGTGTAATCCGAAGGATTTAAAACAAGCTTGAGAATGAGATTCTCAGACCGAGAGAAACTAGGTTTGGTTGGACCAAACAAGGAGCGAGCATGAAATCGTTTCAATCGCAATGGAAGCGTGGATGAGCCATGTCTTATGAAGACATGATGGATGAACCAAATTGGTTTGGTTCTAATCCAATGGTGGAGAATAAACCAAAGGGGTTTGGTTTGTTTTAAACGAATGAACCAAAGTTGGTTCGGTTCGTTTTAACTTAAAATAGACCAAATCGGTTTGATTTATTTTAACTTAAATTAATGGAGCGGGTTAATGGGCTTTTGGTTATGATCCGATAACCATTAGGAGAATTTGTTCTCTATAAAATAGGGCTTATGGGTTTTGTGAAAACCTAATCCAAGCAACCCATAGTTGCCGCCCACCCTCTCCCTCTCCTCTTGTGGTCGGCGCCCAACCCTAGCCGCCGCCCACCCTTGTGCCGCCATCCAAGCTTGTTGTCGGTGTCCAAGCTCCAGTCGGCTATCCTCCGGCGATCCTCCAGTGATCCTCCTTGGCTCCAGTGACCAAGGACTTGCTGGCCCTCTTCTCTTTGGCCGGCGCAAACTCCTCCACCAAGCTGTCCAATTTTCTGGACAGCTTGCTTTCTTTGAGTCGGAGCATCGTTTGGATGACGTTTGGAGCTCCGACAGTGGCTACTTTGCCGGAGATTCGATCTCCAGTAATCCTCATAGGTGGAGGACGAAGGATTCGTCAAACAGTTGACGAATACCTCTCCGGAGAAGCGAGTTTTTGAGGACTCGTTTTGGATCTAAATTTTGATTCGGATTGTGATCTTCTCTCGATCACATCGTCTTCAAAACGAGGCTAGTAACTCGTACGAAGACGAGGCTCGTGATTTTGTGAAGTCATCCTGAAGATACTCGGCGTGGATACGGATAGAGGCGATTCTAGCGAGGATCGCTCTGGTTGATGTCTTTCCCGCTACACGTGATACGTCAGGTATACGTAGTATAAATTTCCTTTTATTGTAAAATTTGAAATTGCGATTATGTCTACACATGTACTATGCATGTGTGTGGTGTGTGTATTGTAATAAATTAGATTTATTAATTTTATTTCTTCCGCTATGCACATGTTTACGAAACATGTTCGAACATACACTCACCACGGTGCCAGAAACCCAACAGATTAGAACCTACTATTTAAGGACATTATTATATTTATTTACTTGCACACACATAAAGTAAATATAATAATCAATTTTTACCTATTATTAATGAAATATGATACATATGATCCCTAATCAATCATCTCATGATTGACACTAAGGGCTGACACTAACAACAAACACTTCACATTCCGAGCTACATTTCTACATTTAAAAAAGTGTTGGTATAGCTTTACATTTTGTATTTACTTCTTCGCTTTTGTACTTAATTTCTAGAGAGAATGTAGTGTATTATCTTTCCCGCTCATCTTTGTAAAAAGTGAATACCCTGCGTATTCGAGAGTTTCAAATCGGAGCGCTTTTTAGTGATTGACCATCGAAGTAGCTCTCAAAAAGCTACAGACCTTGGAGTAGCAATCCGACTAGGATTGCGAACCAAATAAAAAATAATTATCAATTTATTTTATTTATATTTCCACTACAATCACTCAAAATTTTTTAAAACCAAAAACAAAATTATAATTCCAAAATTCACCTCCCACTCTCGAAAATCTCCAATCCTACATTATCCAGCGTGAGCCTCGTGACACCACATTAGTACCCATTCGCATGGAGTTCGTGATCGCACTGCACCATTCATATGCTTTGCCCATGCGCACCTATTTGCTTTACGCATGACCAACCATTTGTCTCCACCATAAAAAACCTTCCTGCTTTTAATTAAAGTTCTCATATGAGCTATGAGCTTCTTTCTTATTTTATTCTCCATAATTATCTCCAGCAAAAACCAATTGTCTACACAGTTCATCTTCCCACAGCTGGGTCGACCGTTGAGAACCATTAAGCTACTCACGAGGCATTAACTCAATCTCCAATCCAATCCCTCTTTGCAATTTCATCTTCTTTTCAAATTATAAAGACAGAGAAAACCCTATCCTTCTTTAACCTTGCTACTGTCTTCTCTACTGTGGAGATCAGCAAGCAGAGATGCCAGTCTTCAGATCTCAGGTATCATATTGCATCAGTGTCTTGTCTTCATCCACCTCACCCAAATAAATGCCATCTCTGTTGGTTAACTAATACACTGAACTCGTTGGTCTCTTCCTGCTTTATCTTTTGCTGGTTTTTGTCCAGTAATGCAACTGGACATCAAGATGCTTATCAGTGCCCAGTGCAAGTAGATATATATTTAGCTGTGCCTGTGAGTGATTTCCATAATAATATTTTGGTCCCCAAGAAAATGGTTGACAATAATATTATACTTCATATTGGAGACGAACAATGAAACAAAACAAATGTGAGTATTTTGTGCCGATATAGAGTTCAGATGAAGTACATGCACCTCACTAAGAGAATGAAGTGCTTTTGGTTCTTTACTTCTCTTTCATCTGCAAAAGAAAATTGATAAGAGTTATAGTTCAAATCTGAGGCAACTAAACTTTCTTTTCAGATATCTGATGTTTGCAATCAATTAGTAGTTAAGTGATCGTCACTTAAAAAAAGGTAGTTCTGAAGAGGGACTTAAAGAAGGGTGGCAAGATTCTGCGAACCAGTCTTGTGTCTGTTGCTTTATGTTTTGTTTGGTGGTATCAGAGTGCTGTAGATTTGTAAAAGATAAGACCCATAAAGATTCAGATCAATTTTACAGTCCATAGGCTTATTAATTACTTCGTCATTGTGTATATTATCTGTTGTGATTCCTTGCAGACATTCCTTGCTTTATGTATTGCATAATGGAATATGAAAAGCAAGCACTTGCATAATAATAAGTTGTGAAAGCAATCTGAAAGAAAGACATTCATATGTAATTGGGACAATGCCACTTTGATAATGATAAAATGACAGGAAGAAGTTAATTTTACAGAGAGAAGCAAGCTAATATCTCCATTTGATGTATTCGTGTTCGGGCATAATTGGCAGACCATCACTCTCAGATTAGGGCCACATTCTTACGGTTGAACCAGGCAGTCTAGTTTGAGTGTCAAAAACAACTAGTATACGACAGAAACCACAAAACTCTCAAACAGCTTTTTTTTTTGGGGTGCGTTTGTTGGACGAATCTGCAACAAAAACCAAAAAACCAGTTCTAACCTATGCATGACTGAACAAGTAGCTAACCATGAAAAGACAAAAATCATTAAAAAAAACCTTCATGTATTTATGAATCTGCAACCCCCTTCCACATGACAGTCCTATGAGAATGCACACAAGTTTACTTTCCTCAACTATCAATAAAGAAATTTCTCTTTGGTCTCTTTCATGGCACTTCGTCAAAATTTGCTCTGGCCATGTCTCACAAGATAGTATTCAGCTTATGTAAAGAATTGCTAAAAGATGGGAGGGCATGCTATAGTATTGGTTAACAATGGGCACAGATGTCAGGCAGGTAAAGGGCGTGGGGCCACCAATCATATTTATTGAATGTAATGCTTGAAGCCAGATCTTCTTTGACCTCATGACTATTCCTGCAAAACTAGGGCTCTTGCCTTCTTAAGGAAGCCAAGGCACTTGATAATTTTCCATTGGCATCATATTGATGCATCTGAAGTGATTTCTGTTATGCTTATTAAAGGCAACTCCATGTTTAATTTTGTAGTAAATTAAATATATTTTTAAAATTTTAAGAAAGGCAAAAATAATCAATTCCATTACAAATAGAAGAGAAGGATCAGATATATGCATCAACAAAGAACTTTCTACATAAATGTACCTACTTGTTTCTTCATTGTTTCTGCCAAACAGGATTATTGTACCACAATGACTAAGATTTGAAATAATATATGAAGAAAAGGATAATGTATTTGCACTTTTTGTTAAGTGATCTTTGCTTCCTGCACAAAATAGCTATTCCTTTCTGACCAAATTCAATATCAACTTTGGATTTTACTTTCTATTGCAGTTCAGAAATGGTGTCTGATCAAGTTCACTCTATCAAACCTAAATTCAGCATCCAAACAATGTTGTCATTGTTTTTTCAGTCTATAGAATGAAGTAAATTACTTGTGGCTCCTGACCACAAGAAGCCCTTTAGCAAATTGAATTACTTTGACAAAACTGTCAACCAGGTGAAAACACTTAAAATAAACCGTGTCTCTCATGTAGATGTTGATATGCCTTGTTTCTTCTTCTTGGCGGCTGGAGAGGCAGTATGACAATCAACATGTGAGCCACTTGTAATATTAGTATCGTCACTTTTATAGCTCACACATGCAACATCCAGCACCCCAATTGGACTCTTTGGCACATTAGTAACTGATAGACTGATATTATTGCATGCCCCATCCTTCATCAGGGTCATCCCTTGAATCATTTCACAACATCTTAATACTCTTTCCTGAACCAATTGAGCAAATCGTTTATGATTTTCAAGATAAGCAACATAACTAAATGAAAGTGTTGAAACAGAGATGATAATTTCACCTTATTTACATGTATGCAACGAGCTAAAGTATTATCAGTTTCCAGAATTCGGGAGCCTTTCAGGCTTGACAGTGCCACTGCTGCAGCAATTTCAGAAGGCCTGAACTCTAGGAAATCGACATCTACAATTAGCACATAGACAATATCATGTTGGTCTTTCTATCAACTATAAATTTCTCAATTTAAAGGATTTCATGTCACTATGAGTTACTAACCCCTAATAGTACCCAAAATGAGACCCACAGAGGAAGAAAGTAGTAACCTATCTGGTGAATTCCTATCATTGAATTCATACAGAAAGTGATCAATGAATGAAAAGGGTGTCACAGCATACATCCTCCAACTGAGGGTGCTAAGCACTAGAAGCTCCATTCTTTGTATATTCCTAGCTTCAAATATATATTTTGACTCATCTACCTGTTTGTGGACAGATAAAGTTGTCACAAGTAACAAATCGTTGAAGTCTAAGTTTGTATAGTGAATCGACAGCTTAGTTTTTTTTTTTACTGAACCTGCAAGTCCAGAGATGAAGGCACTTCCTTTTCCTCTATCTTGGCAGCAAGAGATAAGCACGCAACCGATATCAACTGTGTCATCCATGTCGTATCTTTCTGAAAGCCCACTTACTATTTGGTTAGCATTGCCGCAAATATCACTTCAGGGAAACATGCAATCGAAGTAACTTTACTTACCAGGAAGTCGTGCGAGCAGAAGAATCGATCCAAGTAATTTACAGACAAATAGGCACTTACAGGTCCAAACTTGTAGCGCGCATGAACCTGTTCCATTAAGAAACAAATTCTCAATGGCCAAAGCGAAATGGAATGTTGTCATCCATTGAAGATTAATTTCTAGAAAGTATAAAATCCGAGGCTGAATCCACAGAAAAAGAGGCCTAAAGAACTGGGAGCGAAGAGAATCTTTTGACATCAGAAAAGGCATACGATCAGATTACACATCAATCCAGTCATGAACTTCTTGACCCACCTTGAGAATCCAGTCAATGGAATCGCTTCGGATAGTTAGGTCTAGTTTCCCTCTCAGCAACTTCTCGGCGTAGTCTTTCGGTGGGAGATGGTGGGACTCCCTCTCGATCAGGGAGGCAATGTATTCTTCCGACTGCAAAGTGAAGTCGCCCAACTGGCCGCTGTAAAAATCGCACCTTTGACGGAAAGATCGGCAAAGGTCGCGCCTTTCTGTTTCTCCGCGGAAGTCCTGCTCTTCCTCGCTAAGCCCCAGGATGCTATTGCTGTCCTCCGGGCAGCGAAGGAGGGAGGAAGCATAGTCGAAGTTCACGCCCATAGAAGTGGATAAAAAATTTAATCTCGCCTTTGTTGCGCTTAAAAATGGGATCTTTACAGATTGAAACTGCGAGGGGCAGAGGAAGAAGATAGAAACGCGGAGGAGGAGGAAGAGTTGACGCCCCTGAAGCAAAAGAGGGTGGTGAGGAAAAGAAGATTGAGAGATTCCATTGTTGAGGTTTATATAGGGGACTAGGGGAGTGGTTTTGGGTTGGTGCTTTCCTTGGTCCTATAAAAATGATAGTACAATGGGGATTGTCTAAAAGAATGCACAAGGTTCAGTCGAAAATTGGATGTCAAATTGTTGGTAAACAGAAAGTACATTTGAGGCATAGACACTTTTTTATTATTATTATTGATTTGCATTAGGTCTGAATCTCCGGATCAACTTTAAAAATAATTGATCCGATCTGATAAAAAATTCTTATCAATCATTAAATAGATTCAAAAAATAATTGTACTTCTATAATCGCATTGTCTATGTAAAATTGCATTCAAGATAAATTTTTGATCTAGACTATTTGACCTAGGACGGTCAAACTTAAATTTTTTTATATTCCATATATCAAAAAAGGATTGACTTGTGGAGCAGAGCCGCAGAGGTTTATTTGTTTGATGAGATTTTAGGATTTTTAAATATGAATACATATATGGCATTTTACTAAATCGAGCAACTAAATATTTTACAATATATGAATCGATCTAGAGATCTTAAATCGCTCGGATTTAAGATAACAAATTCTCTTTAATCGGGTGAAAAGACGATGGATTTTTAAAATATTGTCACTCTAAATCTCCTTAAATTTTTTTTTACAAAGTTTTGGGTTTGACAGTGAAAAGAACTTAAATTCTCACTCAATGTATATTATTATTGCATCTCCATTAGTCTCTCAAAACTATTTATTCTCTTCATTTATTATTTTTTAAAGTATTATTTTCCATTAAACCATTTTAGCCGATCAACTTAGATTTAATCCCAATGATCATTAGTCGAACATAACCTCCCATTTAACAAGAGTGATAAGTTTTTTGTTAGTTTCTTTTATTTTCACAAGACTAGTAGTATAGTCAATGCAAGTGTATGTGCAAACCTTTTGGAACACCAAACTAGAAGCATCAAAGTAGATGTTTGTATGAGACAATTAATAGTTTCAAGTCTAAAGAATAATTGCAATTTTCTAAGAAATCCTTATAACTAAATGGAAGATCGATGTTGAGAAAATAATATTCCTGAACAGTCGCATTGAAAAAGGATTTTAAGTTAAAGTTTGACTCATGTTTTTAGTGTATGTATCAAGTGTAGTGACTTAAATAGAGCACATGAAGTTCGTAAAGTTGGTTGACTTGATGGGTAAGTTGATTTGTGCTAAATACCTTGGAGGTCTAGAACAAATACTAAAGCTTTAAAGGAGATTAAAAGGCACCCTAGCAGCATTAAAATGGTTGTGAATGTGTTTTTTATAATTATTATTCCTATTGCATAGTTGAACTCTTGATACTAACAAAAACACGTCTCAAGTATTTAGTAGTTTCATTACTCTTGTATTTTCATAAGAATTGAGATTAGATAATGTCATATATTCACTCGGAGCCCTCTAAATGGGCCCACTAACACATTCTAGTTCATCACATTGATCCTTATACTTGGTATCAAACTAACTGCTCTAATGTTAATTCTTATGACACTATGAGAGAGATCGAAAATCAATCTCTAAATATATTAGAAATCGAAATTTTCAGTCTTTAAATTTATGATATCTAATGTTAGAGACCGATTTTTCGATCGGTCTCTAATTTTTTATATCGATTTTCCGATCGGTCTCTAATTTTTTAGATCGTTTTTTCGATCGATTTCTAATTTAAAAACCGATCGAAAAATCGATCTCTAAAATTAGAGGTTGATTTTGCCATCGATCTCTAAAATTAAAGATCGATTTTGATATCGGTCGGTCTCTAAATTTAGAGATTGATTTTTCCAATTGATCTCTAATTTAGAGATCGATTTTGCCATCGGTCTCTAAAATTAGTGACCGATGGCAAAATCAATCTCTAATATAAAGATCAATTTTTCCCAGTCGATCTCTAAATATAGAGAATGAATTGAATTTAGAGACCGAATTGAATTCGGTCTATAATCTTATACACCAAAGTTAATACAAATTTAATCCATATGCGATCAACCTGTCTTTTCTTATGACACTAAGTCTTTCTCAATGGTTCAAATTTAATTTTCTTTTGACAAAGTTCATGAACAACTCAACAATTATACAACCAAATCGAGCACTTTTATTTGTCCCTTTAAATGTTTCTCAAAAAGAATCAGGTCTTTGTTCAAAAGTGAGGAGATTGAACACCACATTTTTACATACAAAATGAGGAAAGTAAAAAATAAGGCATTGAAGTTTGCACTAGATCGAACGTAAATTTAACCTATTCTAATCATGCATGCATTCTTTGATAGATATATTTTGTTCTTGGATCAATGATGAAGCCTTTCCCTCCATTTACTTCAAGATCATGCCTGGAAAAATATATTCATCAACCAAACTGATTCTCTATTTACATATTGGAAACAAAACAGGAGTATCAAACACTCACCAGAAGACAAAGTCAGGAATGGTCAACTGCTCACGAGGAACATATCTGAACAATTGCAAGAGTCGGTCCACATATACAATTTTCTTCCATACCTATGAATTGAATGATTAGTATCATAGGCAAATAAATCAGAGTGATGGCAATAAGGTATTATAGCCAACTATTACAGTGGGAGGAAAGCAAATATTATTGTCCTTAATCCCAGTGTTTGATGCAAGGAATATATAGCCTAAAAGATGAAGACTATATATATATATATATATATATATATCAACTAGAAATATGAATGATTTATTTGAAATATGTACATGCAAATTTCTCTTGCGTTTTCGACCCAATACTTGTTGCAAACACTTCATCTATCCCAAATCTGGTTGCCTTCATCAACAAACAACTTCACTTTAAATGTATGTCAAAATAAGCATAACAATGTGATTACTAAGAAAGGAAACAACATAGATAAATAAGTTCCTTTTGTGTGCCAGATCAATTTAGCAGCAAGAGATAACAGTAAAGATATTCAAAGGCATAATGAAACATCGTCAGTTGATTGTTTCAACAGTTGTCAAACTTGTAAACCTTCAACAAGTAGCAGTATACTTACACTTGCAATGAGCCTGCAGAGTGAATGTAAACAATGTTGTACGACTTCTGAATCAAGGGTTCAAGCTCTTGTTAGATAAGTCAACTATATATTATCTTTAAGGAGATAGACTATTAAGGAAAAGAATTCTCATGTTAACATACAGTTGGAATTGTTGGAATTATTGTATTTATTGCATGAATTTAAATGATAGTAAATAAAACTATAAATATGAAACTTACAGTGATTCGTCAGAATTTTTGTGTTTCCGAAGATGGACTATAGGGATGACGATCTCTTGATCGTTTGCTCATCGTCTAGAAGATAATTAGGTATGAAAAGTCTCCTCTGATCCATGAACCAAAATTCGATCGTGCCTTGGTGTTCTCAAGATCTCTCTGTTCTCACCGACAGAGCTTCTGCAGCGATCCACAGATCACACGGAGATTCCAACAGCCTGACGACAATCCTTACACTCTCTTTTTCTCCCTTGCTCTCACATCTTTTTCTAGCACCCACACACTTGCACACTCTTGGCCCTCATGCTTCACTTAGATGCCAAGCCTTTTATGGGTTGGATGGCACATGCACAAGGTGTGCACATTGCTTGGCAACGTGCACACAATGTGTTTTCATCTTCCATTCATTCAAGTTATGTCACATAGGTAAATAGTCACATAGATCAATAAGAGGTATTTAGTCATATATGTTAGTTATAGCCCTAGAACCAATCATGTGATAGTTGAATAGGGAACATTTTGTATCATATTCTATAAAGGCAAAGGATTGGTTATTATATTTACGTCTTGCTTGTGCCAGCTAAATTAAATATAATAATGCCCTAGAAAAGTAAGTTCTTATCTACAGTACATCAATTGGCAGAATTGATTATGAGAGGCTGTAGAGAACACTTTCATAAATGTTCCTAGTCAAGTATTAATATGCAAGGGCAATATTAATACATAAAGACTAGCATGTAGGTCAATTGATGACTTGATCTCACAAGTCATGGATATATGATATCAAGTTGACACATGGGTATATATTAGAGAATATATACTGAACTGACCCGCCATGAGAAAGTTTCATGGATCGTCATATGAGTGTCATAAACTTTCTCATGTGACTATTGGTATGAATAGTCCTCAAACCTGAAGTCACTACGGTTCCCTACATAAGGAGTTATGTACTTTGGTATCGTCAAACGTCACCCGTAACAGGGTGGGCCATAAAGGCGATTACTGGGTATATAACAAATTATGCGGAGGGATGTGAGTGATGTAGATGGGATCTATCCCTCCCATATAACGGGAGTGATATCTGTGGGCCTCTTGATTGAGTAGAACTACTAAAACGCATGGCCATGCTCGAATGAGTCAATATGAGATATTGAGCTCATTTGTTTGAGTTAGTTTACTCAGGGATCAAGAAACACATAGATTGATCGAGGATGACACGGTCTATGCCTCATTGGTCAATCTGATATCAAGGATAGAAGGACACGGTCATACATTATAGTAGTCACGGAAAGGTTAGTCTGATCTTGACTTATCTCATAACTTGGGTAGCAATGATGTATTGCTAGATGTCCGCCATTGCTTGTGTATCTAAAAGAGTTTAGATCCACCGCCAACGCTATGAGAGCCTATAGGGTCACACACAAAGAGCATGATGATTAGAAGAATTAGTGCATTCTAGTTCGACTAGAATAATTGGGAATAAGCTTAAGCACAAAATGGTTTTTGGACTTTAAGCTTAATGAGAATTTTAGCTTATTGATTTAATGAGATTAATTCAATATGCTAAGCTTATTAATTTAATAAGATTAAATAAATATGTTATCATGATAGCCTAAGCTTAATTGATTTAATAAGATTAAATCAATATGTTACCTTATTGATTTAATGAGATTAATTCAATATGATAACATAAGCTTATTGAATTAATAAGATTAATTCAACATGCATGAATGTCACATAAGCAAGCCACCTAAGCATGCCACATAAGCATGCCACCTAAGCTTGATGAGGTGGAAGGAGACAAAGGGTTTTGACCTTTGGAATTTCTCCACATGTGGCCGGCCAAACAAGGAGTGATTATCTTTCAATGCAATTGATTGCATTGAATGTGATAGGAGGTGAAAGGTTTTTTCAATCCTATAAAACACTCCATGGGGTGGCAACTTGGTGAAGCTAGAGGCTTGGAGAGAGCTTGGTGGTGAGAGGCTTTGGTTGTGTGGCTTTTGTGAGTGTAGGCTAGCAAGAAGAGTGGTCTTCTTCTTCCTTTCTCTTTTTCCCTACCTTCCTCTCCTTTAGGGACTTCTCTAGCAAGAAGTAAAGGAGAGCTCTTCTAGCTTCTTTTGTGAGACAAGATCTTGCTCGTGTGGATACATATAGAGGCATGGACATTTGAACGTGCTAAAAGATCCAACAAACCCAAGGAGAAGCGGGATTTAAAAGGGCACACAACAAAGGTAATATTCTCCTATAAGATAGGTTTTGAGAAATTTATTTTTTGTACGAGGTTTTCTTTCGCAAGGATCACTTGGAAGGGATCCTATTTTTCCGTTGCGCATATGCTATTTTGCATAAAAAATCCCTACAAAGGGGTATCGAGCCACTTATGTAAAGATCGATAAAAATAGGTTTTCTCTATTTTATATATGATATAGAAGTAGGATAAATTTTATTATGAGTTGATAATTGCATTAGCAATTTTTCAAACATAATAAAATATCCGATGTCTTTTAAAAGTTAAAATTGACATGGTGCATGGTTATGGCCTAGTCCCAAAAAGTTTGTGAATGTGTGTGTTGTAATTCTTAATACGGCCTGCATGTCGTGCCTTTCTCCTAAAATTCTTGTTGTAAAATTAGTTTTAGACTCGAATGTAACTCGAGTATTTCTCCTTTTGTAATATACAAAACAAAGATGGAGGGTCCATTGGAAGATGATGTTACAAGGAGGAAGTCAACAACACAAGACAACCAAAAGGAAGCACTTGGGAGAAGATGCTATCCCTAGGTTGACCAATCAATCTTTTCATTGGCTTGAGAAGATTGTAGAATAAGGGTCATAACCATGACACGCTTAGTTTAATATGTATGTGATGCATGTTAATTTAGCTTATATGTGATGTATGCTAATATGTATGTGATGCATGTTTAAGTTTATTTCTTAATAAGTCAAAAACGATATGCCTACCAAAGTTTGGTACTCACTACTTCCTCGATCATTTGTTGTTGGGTTTGCCAAAGCAAAGCAATGCATTTTATCTTGGAAGAGTGCGAGTGGACAATCGTGATGTCCCGCTATCAAACTTGGTTAAGACTTAATTAAGTTTTTCTTAATTAATTAAGAAAGTAGAGGCATATATTAGCTTTGAACATAAGTTTTAAAAATTAATTTTGTGTGATTTCCGAACATCAGCTTTGTCTTAGAAAGTGGTCGTTGCTCCGATATCAAAGAAGGCCTCTGTGCCTCGCCACGGCCTGGAAGCTGATTTAGGAATAAGCACTAAACTAATCTAAACTTAACCAAAGCTATTAAAGAGTTACATCAGATGTAATTGGCAAAAGATTGTTAGGGATCGTTTGGAAGCTAGAGGGGGGGGGGGTGAATAGCATTAATGGAATTCTTTCGCGTTTGTTTCTACAATTTCGTTAGTACACAGTGGAATAGAAATGAAAATAATAACGATAACAAAATGAACAACACGCTAACACAAGGATATAACGTGGTTCGGAACCGAATGGTTCCTACTCCACGGATCGGGTTCGTACGAACCCTAGCGATGTCAATCACACACCACTATAATAAACACTCCTTCTCGGAACAATCCAGAGGTGGAGAAACCTCGTACAAGATGATTACAACAATAATCAAAAGCTACAAGCAAATACAATGAAATACAAAGCAAAACTAGTAAAGAAAAACACTTTACAAATGCTCTTGAATGCTTGATCGCTAGGTTGATCGAGTAGCACTTGGAGACCCTGAATTGCAGCAGCAACTCGCCCCAAATCGCCTCAAAGAACCATGACATTTTCCTCCATCACGAGCTCCTTATAAAGCTTCAACCTGTGCTGGAAAAAGTCGATCAGTCGACTGATCGGGACCATCAGTCAACTGATGCCACTATTGTCGTGAGACAACGGCTAGATCCACGTTGGATAAGTCCAATGGATCTACCATCAGTCGACTGATCATACCCATCAGTCGACTGATGGAGTCCTCACTCGACCAGTCGAGTCTCGACTCCATTCTGTGGCCGATTTCTTGAGCACCAGTCGACTGATGTGGGGATCGATCATCGCTGAGCATCATCGACCGCCTCCTCTGGCAGTCGACTGCTAGGCCATAACCCGCAGTCAAACCCTAGTTGACTCGGTCCAGTCGACTGCCACATGGCACCAGTCGACTGGCACACCTCAACCATGAGGTTTTAACCCAAGTATGGTTCCCCCATACTTGCTAGACCACCCTTAGCCTAGACCTAAGCCTTCTAGCCACTTCCATCAGCCTCACGCCTCTCGAATCCCTCCAAGTCATCCATGACTTGTTCATCCATCGCGCTAGCCTTCAGGTGCTTCCATCGGCTATGTCATGCTAACGGTGTCTACACCGCCAAGGCACATTGGACTTACGCCGCCAAGACTCTGCTTGGACTTTACGCCGCCAACCATTGGACTTATGCTGCCAAGACTCCCGCTTGGACTTTACGCAGCCAATATCAAACCCCTTGGACTTCTCATGCCAAGACTCAAACTTGGACTTTCCCTTGCCAACCCATGTTGGACTTCTCAAATGCCAAGACCATGCTTGGACTTTCCCTTGCCAACCCATGTTGGACTTTCCATTGCCAAGACCCATGCTTGGACTTTACATGCCAAGTACCCAAGACTTGGACTTTCCCATGACAATTACATTGTCATATATTTTTGTCGAACATCAAAACATCACTCGAGTCAAACTCGAGTCCTGGTCAATCGTGACCTGGGCCGATTGCACCAACAATCTCCCCCTTTTTGATGTTTGACAAAAACCAAACAAAACATTGAGTTAGAACACTAACTCAAATCCCTTACCAATTATTCCAAATTGGTAAACTTAAACATTCTCCAAATGTTCTCCCCCAAACATTCTCCCCCTTTTTGACTAATATCAAAAAGATTATCTCCAAGGAGGTCAAAGTCTCATGTCCCAATGAGATCTTACAATCTCCCCCATGGTCTAAAAATATCTAGGATGCCTACCATCTTCCTAGTGATAAGTCCCATATCACTCAAGAGAGGCAATCCTATACACTCTCCCAATTTCCAAATTGGGTTTCTCAAACATCCCATCAATTTTCCCAATTGATAATATTCTCCCAATAACTTCTCCCCTTCAAGAGGAGAAGCACATCCATCATCCCAAGATGGATAACTCCCCCTAAAGGCTTGCTCCCCCATGACCATTGCACCAACAATGTCCTTGGGAAGTCCCTAAGCCAATAGGAACTCTAAACCATCAAAATTAAGGTTAGAAATTCAACATTGAACTTTCCAACACCTTAACATTGATACAAACCCTAAACACCTCTCCTAATCCATATCCAATGGATTTTCACCCTTCATCATGCTTCCCAAAGTATATCCTAGGGTTAGGAGTGGTTAGGGACCTTAACCGCAGCTGAAATCGGGTTAAACAACCTTGGTTATCCCGAAATCGTAATCACGAGTGATTCAAATCACGATCGACACCTCCATCGATCGCCACCAATAATAACGATCGATAATCAAATTTCCGAATTTCAGTTATTAGAGTTGAATTTCAGAAAATCATAAATAATTATACGTATAATACTTATGACCAATACAACAGGTGAAAAATGTTTGAAAAATATTTTACCCATAAAATAAAGAGTTTGATACAAAACTCAAAACTATTGAAATTTTCAATGTTTTGGCCCTATCTTGTATCAACTCTATCAATGATGATTGCTATCAAAAGATAGACTTCATCAAGGTTTTTCAAAATGATTTTAAAACGTTTTCAAAACCTTATTTTGGATAATATTCCTTGGGCTCTATGTACATGACTTGTACACAAGCTTTCCCAATGATCCACATGTTGGGTTAATATGAATTTGAGTTCAACTAGATGTAAAAACTATGCACCTTGAACTTAACTCATATCCTAACATCTCACATGTATCTAGGGTGTATAAATATACACATACATGTCCATTGGATGTGAGATGTGGGTTTTGGTTCATTTAATCTAAGGTTTCATGCATTTTCTAAGGCAACTCTACTTGATTCCCTTATAAATGGGACTCCAAGTCATGCCATTGTCCTTAACTCAATTTTTAATCAATTTAATGCATGAAATGATCATGGCATAAGAAATGATATAAATAATCATATGCTCATAATCATGATGTCATGGCATAAGATGAAATCTAAAAACACATGACATTTGAAACCTTAATCCTAAACATGATGATGACATATAAAATGATTAAAATAAACATGATGTCATGACATGTTATATGGCAAACAAAGCATGGCATATAAAATATATAGGTATAATAATACCTAAATTTTAATATTAGTTGCCATTTGTTGTGATTAAATATATTTTGCCACATTATCACTAGTTTCCCTAGTGTGCCAAAAACCCAAAATGGCACACTAACCTCTAAATCTAAATTGTGCCAATTTAATTGATTCTTCTTAATTTCAAAAAGTGCATTGGCACATCCTAAGATCTTTTAGGATATTGATTCAAATTTATTTCCAAGGTAACCATACCCTTGAAAATATCCTAAAGTGCTACCTTTACCATGGTTGAGTTAACTACCCATCCAATCAAGGTTGGCACACCCTAAACCCATCTAGCGTGAATTAATCACGCTCTTAGGAACCCAAAACCGATTTGAGCTCCTAGGGTTAATTAGGTATTCCTTAGGGATAACCTCCCTAGATACCTTCCTAATGACCCTCCTAGGCTTGTTAGCCTTGGACATTGTGGTCTTACCTAGGTTGACTCTAGGGGTAACTCCCCTTGCAACCTTCTTAGTGGCCACCCTAGGTTTCCTAGAAACCCTAGCCACTAGGCACACCCTTTGGTCAACTCTAGGGATGACTTCCCTATTGACCTTGGTCTTCCTAGACCTAGTTTGTGTCCCATAATCAAATGGAACACTATGGTAAGCCACCTTAGGCTTAGGTTTTTGACCCAAACCCTTCTTGCCTTTGGTTGACTTTTGTCTTTTAGGTCCTACTTGTTGACTTTGATTATTTGACCTAAAAGTTTGACCAATTGACCCTTGCATTTGATTTTGCATAATGTTGAGGGTCTTTTCAAGTTTTTCAAGCCTTGACCTCAAGGCTTGATTTTCCTTTTCTAATATCTCAATTTTTGATTTTTCATTTTCTCTTGAGATATTTCTATTTCTAGGCATATGTCTAGATTTCTTAGCATTAAAGCCTAGATGTTCTCCTATTTTCTTAATGCTTTCCTTAGGTAATATATTTTTAGGGACATTAGTCCCAAATTTCTTCTTATTTCCTAAGTGAACACTCTTAGCACCTAAACAAAAGTATTTATTTCTATTAGCATGCTTTTCATGGTAAATTGCAAGAGAATTAAAATTCCTAGCATGCTTTTGACTTTTAAATTTAGAAGATGAATTATTGAAATATACCTTAGGGTTTGCCTTGGAGGCTCCCCCTACATGTATAGCTCCTTCTTGGTTCTTTTTGCTCCCCCTAGGACATTGATTTCGATAATGCCCCGGTTGCCGGCACTTGAAGCAAATGACTTGCTCCTTGCTTTTCTTGGCATTGGGAACACCGGCTTCATTGACTATTTGTGCCGGTGGAGCTTTCCTAATCTTCTTTGGACATTTTCTCTTGTAATGCCCATACTCCCTACACTCAAAGCACATTATATGAATTTTATTATTATTTGAAATGCTCGAGTTACCTAGGTCCGTGGTGGAAGATGCCGGAGTTAGATTTTGAGTTTCTTCATCTTGACCGGATGTTGAAGGCTCTTCTTGAGGTTGCTCCGGTATAGAGGATGGTCTTTCCTCCTCAATCCTAGAAGTGGATGCTCCTTCCACTTCTTCTACCTCTTCTTTCTCCGATCCGGAAGTTGACTCCATCTCAACTTTCGATTCCTCACTTTCACTTGAGGATGAACTCTCTTCATGGAATCTTGCCAATTTCCTCCATAGCTCCTTGGCATACATGTAATCCCCTAGCTTGCACAAAATATCATTAGGAATTAAATCTTCCAAAAGTTTCGTTACCTTAACTTCGGTCTTGAGCTTTTGGCGTTTCTCTTGGGTCCACTTTTTCAATTTTAGGACATTCCCCTTCTTATCCCTAGGGGGTTCAAGGCCTTCAATGAGGATGAACCAATCCTCTACGTTCATCATCAAGAATGTTTCCATTCTTGCTCTCCACGCCGAAAAATCTTCTGGATCATATGGAGGTGGAGTATTGATATCCCATCCAAGCTTGTCTTGGAATTCCATCTTCACCCTCTAGCCTTTTGTTTTAGCTCCGGGCGGTTAGTCCGTAGAAGAGCCCCTGGCTCTGATACCCACTTGTTAGAGATCGTTTGGAAGCTAGAGGGGGGGGGTGAATAGCGTCAATGGAATTCTTTCGCGTTTGTTTCTACAATTTCGTTAGTACGCAGCGGAATAGAAATGAAAGTAATAATGATAACGAAATGAACAACACGCTAACACAAGGATATAACGTGGTTCGGAACTGAATGGTTCCTACTCCACGGATTGGGTTTGTACGAACCCTAGCGATGCCAATCACACACCACTATAATAAACACTCCTTCTCGGAACAATCCGGAGGTGGAGAAACCTCGTACAAGATGATTACAACAATAATCAAAAGCTACAAGCAAATACAATGAAATACAAAGCAAAACTAGTAAAGAAAAACACTTTACAAATGCTCTTGAATGCTTGATCGCTAGGTTGATCGAGTAGCACTTGGAGACTCGAATTGCGCGAACTCGCCCCAAATCGCCTCAAAGAACCATGCCATTTTCCTCCATCACGAGCTCCTTATAAAGCTTCAACCTGTGCTGGAAAAAGTCGATCAGTCGACTGATCGGGACCATCAGTCGACTGATGCCACTGTTGTCGTGAGACAATGGCTAGATCCACGTTAGATAAGTCCAACGGATCTACCATCAGTCGACTGATCATACCCATCAGTCGACTGATGGAGTCCTCACTCGACCAGTCGAGTCTCGACTCCATCTGTGGCTGATTTCTCGAGCACCGCCAATCGATGGGATCCGATCGCTGAGCCATCACGACCGCCTCTCCTGCAGCGATGCTAGGCCATAACCTACAGTCAAACCCTAGTTGACTCGGTCCAGTCGACTGCCACATGGCACCAGTCGACTGGCACACCTCAACCATGAGGTTTTAACCCAAGTATGGTTCCCCCATACTTGCTAGACCACCCTTAGCCTAGACCTAAGCCTTCTAGCCACCTCCATCAGCCTCACGCCTCTCGGATCCCTCCAAGTCATCCATGACTTGTGTTAGTGAAAGCCCTAGAGCCAATCATGTGATGATTGTTGTATGGACTTTATTGTATCATATTCCTATTTATAAAGGCATGGTTATTATATTTACTTGTATTGGTGCCAAATAACTAAATATAATAATGTCCTTGAGTAGTAGGTTCTTATCTATATCAATTGATTGGTTGAATCGATAATGAGATGATATAGAGAACACTACTCTTAATCATTCCTAGTCGAGTATTAACATTCAGGGACAATGTTAATGCGTAGAGACTAGCATGTAGGTCAACAAGATGACTTGATCTCACAAGTCATGGATATGAGATATCAAGTTGACACATGGGTATGCATTGGAGAATGTATACTGAATGACCCGCCATGAGAAAGTATCATGGATCGTTATATGAGTGTCATATACTTTCTCATATGGCTATTAGTATGACTATTAGTCCTTAGACCTGAAGTCACCATGGTTCCCTACATAAGGAGTTGCATACTTTGGCTTCGTCAAACGTCACCCGTAAATGGGTGGACTATAAAGGCGACATCGGGTATGTAACGAATTATGCGGAGGGATGTGAGTGATGTAGATGGGATCTATCCCTCCTATATGACGGGGTGACATCGATATTCTTGATAGAGTGAGACCACGAAGTGCATGGTTATGCCCAAATGAGTCAATATGAGATATTGAGCTCATTTGATTAGAGTGAGTCTACTTGGGTTCAAGATTTAGATTGTACGAGGATGACACGGTCTATGCCTCGATTGGTCAATCTAGATGTCAAGGATAGAGGGACATTGTCACATATTGTGAGAGTCACAATTAGTAGTCACAAAGGTGATGTTGGAGCTCAACATTCTTGTAACTTGGGTAGCAATGATGTGTTGCTAGATACCGCTCATTGCTTATGTTCCTAAATCAGTTTAGGGACATTGCCAACGTTACAAGAACCTATAGGGTCACACACATAAGGGCAATTAGATGGAGATTAGGTTCATATGATGAACCATGAGGATTAGGTTCATGGGATGAACCAAATTGGATTAAGAGTAATCCAAATTAGACTTATTGAGTTAGACTCAAGTTGATTGAAGTGTTGAATGAGTCTAATTTAGATTTGATTCATCAAATCAATTTAAATTAATGAATAGAGATTCATTAAATTAAAATTGACTTAATCAAATGGTTGGATTTGATCAACCATAGGAGATAATAGGTCAAGTTTGACTTGACTTGAGAGGGAAGATGAATGGTCAATTTTGACTTGACCAATTGCCATGTCATGGTGACATGGCATGGGGCCGGCCAATGATGATGCTCCACATCATCATGGACACATCATGGGGTGCCACCTCATGAGGGAGACCAAGAGCCATTGGCTCTTGGAGTTACATGCATGCATGTAACCCCCTTATAGTGGGTTATAGATGATGTGAAGTTAAGTTGTGTAACTTCATCTTCTTCCTCTCTCTCTTCCCTCAAGCTCTCTCTTCCTCATCTAGCCATGAACGTCCAAGGGGTGCTAGCACACTCTAGGATGCTTTTCTCCACCTATTGCTTGTGTGGATACCGATAGAGGAGTGTACACTTGACACTCTCGAGTTGCGGCGTAACCTTTTGACGAGGGATAAGCGAAGGCGCCACGAGGTAACACTCTCACCTTCTAGATCTAAGGTAGATCTAGGGCTTTTATATAAACACATACATGTTTTGTTTTAATACATCTTCGCGACGGATCCGCGGGTCGGGCTTCCGAGGTTTCCAACGCAGCGGTTTTGCGGCTCTAAAAACCCAACAGTGGTATCAGAGCCACGTGCGAAGCATGTATGTGTTTCGTTTTTGTAGTTTTTATATTAGATATAAAAATTACAGATTTATATGTTTCTGTAAATTTTCTTATTTTATAGAATTTTTGGGTATTTTTCTCGTAGAGTCGAAGCAACGAGTGTTGGGACACTCGGAGGCTTCAACCATCGAGAAAAACTCTCCGAATCGGCGAGTTCTCGCTTTAGGTTTTTGGGACAGCGACTTAAGTCGCTGTAAGATCATTGTAGGGACACTCGCGAAGTTTATTTTTCGAGTAGGGGCGCTGCCCTATCCCTAAAGGGCCATGTCCCGCGATCGCCTTAAACCGCTTAGCGGGACCGTTACGGAGAGTTGACTCATAAATTCGAAATAAATTAGGAAAAATTATAGAAATTTCTGTAAAAATACATAATTTAGAATTATGTATAATTCTGTGATTGTCATGGCCCAATAACCCAATTGGATTGGATTAAGTGTGTTGTAATTCATAATACTACTGCGTGCTTTTGTGGTCAGTGCGTGTTGTAAAGTGTTTGCGACCTTCGCGTCGCACCTATTCTTTTAATATTCTAGTTGTAAATAGTTTTAGACTCGAATGTAACTCGAGTTTCGCATTTGTAATGTACAAAATGGAGCGGTGGAAAGTCCACTTAAAGACGAGCTTACGAGAAGGGTGACGACGACACATGGCGGTCAAAGGAAGCGCTTGGAGAAGCCGCTAGCCTTAGGTTGACCGTCCGATCTTCTCATTGGCTTGAGAAGATCGTAGTAGGGCCATGACTATATCACATTTAATGATATATATATATGTTGATATATATATATGTATATTTAATTGATTTTGCTTGTATGTATGTGATGCATGCTAGTAGAAAAATGTTTGTATGTATATGATGCATGCTAGGTTAATTTTCTTGTATGTATATGATGCATGCTAGAATAATTAATGTATGTATATGATGCATGCTAATATAGGATAATAAAGGCCTAAATGCGTATAAGATACACATTACGATTAGATTAGATCATAATCGAATCAACTCGAAAATGCCTACCGAGCCTTGATACCCATCACTACCTCGATCATTTGTTGTTGTTGAATCTGCCAAAGCAGAGCAACGCATATTATCTTGGTAGGGTGCGGAGGGACAATCTTGGTCCCGCCTATCACGACTCGGGTTAGAGTAAGCTCAATTAGATTGAGCAAAACTAGTTAACTCAATTGGATCGAGTAGAACTATAGGCATATTCCAATCGTTGGAAAGATAGGTTAAGATCGCATTTACACTAAATCTTGGGCGATTTAGCCAAAGCTAACTCAAGGTCTTTTGTAAATGTGGGTCTTAATCCTATAAACAAGAGTTGCATAGAGATGTAATGAATGTGTTACCCCACCGATCGTACTAAGTCTTGGGCGATTTAGCCAAAGCTAACTCAAGGCTTAGTATGATGTGGATCTTGTCCTGCAAGAATTATAGCTAGTTTGTATGAATCTAGTAAAAGTGATTTGACCACATCCATAACTCGATTCTACAAAATTCCTATAATTTAGTGGGA